>CM068304.1:28322617-28872987 GCA_034768395.1 Linum lewisii
CCAGAGATTTCAAATGGCCCGAGCAGTTCCTTCGAAGGAGCGTCCTTCAGAGGATCATTCTTCTCCGGTGGCTCGGTAGACGGGGGCTGAGCAATCGGCTTCCAAACCACCTTCGTCTTCTCTTTATTCTCCTTCTTTATCTCGCCAGGATCTTTAACGTTTATCGATTCATGAGGAGATGCCGTCGGATCCTCCTTCTTTCTCGGCTTTTATGCCGGCAGCTCATTCCTCAGATCAGGGACCTGTCCAACACCTGGCAAGAAGATTTCTATAGAAACTCTAGATTTTTCATTAGAACTAGAGTTGACCGAAGCCAACTCCACAGCTTCAATAGATAAACAATGCATCTCTCCTTTGGCTAGGACTTGCATACCGTCCTTGAGGCGGAAT
Source organism: Linum lewisii (assembly GCA_034768395.1). Lineage (NCBI taxonomy): Eukaryota > Viridiplantae > Streptophyta > Magnoliopsida > Malpighiales > Linaceae > Linum > Linum lewisii. The sequence goes on from CM068304.1 coordinate 28,323,008, forward strand.
GTCATGGTATCCTTGCCGACCCTTAATGTCAACGAGCCATTCGGGACATCAATGTAGTCAAAATCGGGATTCCACGTGGAATCGAAAACATGGGTGAAATCGGAATCGTAGTTTTTAATCGTAAAATTGTAAGATTTTATAAACTACTATTGAAACATTTAAGTCAGCAACATATTAAGAATAAATGTCATTCGAGAGAGTAATAATTAGATTTTAGACATTTTTTAGTAACTTCTAACTTAATTAATCAAAATCTCAAAATAAAACCAATTTAATTTAATTTCCTTTGTTCTTACTTATATGTAGTTGTACAAACTGGTAATTTCCCATAGAAAGTGAAATCGTAAAATACAGAAAAATCGTTGATTTTATAAGATTCTAAGATTTTGATCGAGATTTTACTAGATTTTATGACCCATAGATTTTGCGTGGAATCAAGATCGCTAGAGACTAGTGAAATCGTAAAACTGTAAGATTTTAAGATTAAAATCGGGATTTTGACTACATTGCGGGACATTAATGGTAATGCTGGCTGTTTCCATGAACGGTCGGCCTAGGAGAAGAGTGACATCTTCCTCTCGAGTATCCATGACAACAAAGTCAGTCAGAATAGTAAAAGGACCACAACTGACAGCCACGTTTTCTATTATTCCCTAGGTAGTTTAACAGATCTCTCGGCAAACACTAAATGCATGCTAATTGGTTTCAACTCTCCTAAGTTCAATTTCTCAAACAGGCAAGTAGGCATAACATTAATAGAAGCACCTAGATCAATTACACTACGATCAATCTTCACATCATTAATAGTGCAAGGCAAAGTAAAAACACCGGGATCTCGACACTTAGCTGGGGGTGGTATGGGTGTCGCCTGGCCCTGGATAGCGGAGCAATTTTCCTCGAGGGAGACGGGAGACAACTCTTCCTTCTTCTTGTTCTTTGCAAGATCCTTTGCGATTTTGTCAGCCTCCGGTATCACTTGGATAACATCAGTAATTGGTGTATTCATATTCGTGTTCTTCAAGTATCCATGCCACTTTCTGTACCGGGTATCATGATCTTTCTCCTTTGATTGCGCAGCTTTAGGAAACGGAATCCGAGGTTGATATGGAGGGAGAGGTGGCGCAAGTGCTATCTTTGTCAGGGAAGGCGGGGCAGTCACCTCCTCTTCTTTTTCTCTATCCCCCCCTCGATCTCTGGCTTGTCAATGGCTATAGCTTCAGGAATTATGGCTGGTCCAGGAGCTACAGTATCAGCTGATTGCTTGTCGCTTCTTGTGGAGACGGCCTTGACGTGCTCCCTCCTAATGGTAGAGTCGACTTGAACCGATGATTGATTAAGGAGGGGGCTACTAGTTAGCAAGCTAAACATGTTATTAATCATGCTCTCCATTCGTTGACCTCGAGCTTCATGTTCTTAATTTATGATGGCTTGAAGCTTGAATTTCTCCTCATAGTTATCGAGCCTTGCCATGATCAGGTTGAGCTTCTTGTCTACCTCGATATCCCTTGTGTTCCCTGATGTAGATCTCTGAGGTTGATCTTGATAACTATCGCTCAAGTACTGATTCTGAATCTGGTTGAAACCGAAGTTGCAAGGGGGGCGCTCTTGGAAACTTCCTTATTGTTGAGGAGGTTGTCTGAACTGACGATAATTGGGGTAGCCTCTTTGATTGTTGGTGAAGCCTTGATTAATAAAGTTCACTTCCTCTGAAGACCAGTTACCAAAAATCTTCTTCATTTCTTTCTGCACTTCAATCTTGATCTGATCTTCACGGCTTGGTCGGCTCTTAGCTGCTCCAAACTGTCTCTCCCAGCTTCTCGACTTAGATGCGCAGTTTGCAAAGTGAAGAAGAGCAGCTTCCGGTGAGAGTGTTGTGTAATCTCCATCAGCTAAGGAGTTAACCCATTCAGATGACTCTTTGTTCATACCCCAAGCAAATGTATCGGCTAGCTGCCTCTGAGTGAAACCATGATGAGGGCAGCTGTGGAGGAGTTCCTGGAATTCATTCCAAGCGTCGTATAAGCTCATTCCTTCTTTTTGTCTGAACCTTGAGATGTTGTTCCTGTAAGCGTTTGTTTTGGAAGGAGGGAAGTATTCCTCTATGAATTCTTTAGCAAGATCCTCCCAGTTGGTGTAGTGACCGGGTGGCTTGCTAAGGAGCCATCTCTTTGCGGTGCCTCGAAGTGAGAATGGGAAGACTCGCAAGCACAAGGTATCCTTATCGAGGCTCCGACTCTTAAAGGTCTCGCAAAAAGCAAGGAAATCCGCCAAGTGTGTGCATGGATTATCGTGAGGCTTCCCTTCAAACTGTAGATCCCTAGAGATCATTTCCAAGAAGGCGGTCTTGATCTCATAAGCAGGACCGTCTTCATCGCGCGGCACGAAGATGGAAGACCGAATGCTAGCAGCACTTGGCTTATTGTAATTCGCAAGACTCTTTTGAGCAGCCATTGCGGTAGTGGAAGGTGGATCGGAAGTGATTTGCTTCTGAATTTTCTTAACTTGCAAAAGACTAAAACAAGCACAACCGGTGTAAAATCGAAGTGTGACGGGAAATGAAAAATGGAAAGTAGAAGAATAAAATGCCAACTCTTCTTTCAAACAATATAGAAGAGTCCCCGGCAACGGCGCCAATTTGATGTGCTGCAGAACAGTGATCAAATACTACCAAGCTGGAAAGCTAAGCAGATCGTATTCCACAGGGTTTCTTCTAATCGACTACTCAAAGAAGCTGGCAATTTATTCAGGTTTAAACACTTCGTGTGTGGTGTGACTTCCACGACTTCTAGACTAAGATGCAAGAAAATTAAAATGAAATTGAAAGACAGAATGATTGGATGGTTCAGACAGACGACAGACAAGCTTAGATTTTGAATCCCCCTTAGATCACCAAGGCAACAGCAATCAGTAGATCAGCGGATTTCAATTCTCGTTCAATCAATTTCTATACACCACCATAACTCCTGACCCTTAGGTTTAAGACCGACGAACGTTCGCTCTATCCGTTCTAACTACCAAGATTAATTAGTCGCCCGGGTATGGTCGCCTCTCGCAACGACTTAACTTAACTGGTGCAATTACTAATGATTTATGAGTTACTCTTGAAGCGGATTAACCCTAATCGGTTCCTACGAAAGGCACACTCCAATTATAAGGTTAACTGGTTGAATTGATGTTCTAAAGCGAGGCGAGCATTTGCTTCTATTCTCGGCTTAATAAGAATCTAAGCTAGGTGATCAGGAAAGTCAAGTTTTAATTTTTAAAGCAGAGAAGCTGTCTGGCGACAAACCCTAATTCAACACAAACCTAATCTAGGCGATCAATCAGAAAAGAAACATAAACAATCAAGAACAAAACAACCATGCAAAGAGAAACTGATTGAACTTTGAATCTAATCACCGCCGATCCGTGACCGCTTTAAAGCCCTGGGTCACTTAGGGTTCATCTAATCTAAGCTCTACGAGTTTAGCTACTCATATTAGGAAAAAGAGAATCGAAAACAAACAAGGAATACATCTCAGGTAGGAAGAACAGAGAAGAACTGTAAAACCTAATTTGACGAATCCGTGAAGCTTCAATCTCCGATAATCTTCAATCCAAGCTCCGAGTCTCCGAGGTGAAGGATGGCGTCACGATCTCTCCACGATTCTTTGAACTCTCTAAACACTCTCTCTCGACTTCTAGGTCTGGAAATTATGATTGATATATTATGAGGTATCTATGTATATCCTTGATTTTGGGCCGCCGGTTATGTATTTATACTTAACCCTAAACCGCCAGATTTTAACTAATATTTTCACCGAAAATACTGAAGGATTTTCGGCGAAAATTCCTTTGTAAATGGATGGTCCGACGACTGATTTCTTCTGTAAATTTTGGTCCAATAGTTTTCGGTCGAAAACTTAGGGTTTTCGCCGAAAACTTCTGTTCATGAGCATCAGTCGATTGGTACTGATATTTTTGCCGAAAATGCTGAGGTATTTTCGGCGAAAATTCCTTTGTAAACCGGGGCAGGAATTGTTTCGACTTGATTGGCTCCTTGGATCGATTCCGGTGCAATTCCTCGAGGTTCCAACGCTTTAGACACGTCCTTGGCTACTTTATTTGACGGCAAAAACCTGTGCTAATATAAAAACACTAGAAAACCATCAAATAGACCCGAAACGGGCCAAGGTAACACAAATGGCACGAGATAGGGAAATCGATTGAATATTCGTTATTCTACCCTAAAAACCATGTCTTAAGCAAGGAAATGTCTTAAATGAGGTTGATAATCACGTCAAATCGAGTGTCATCAAGCATCCATCTCTTGGCGTGGCCCTCGACTTGATACTTTTGGTTCCTAGCTCCTTTATAGCTAGTGGGTCAAAGTCCTAATCCGCCCCGGTTCCATAGGTTCTTCACGAGTGCTAGGAGATCAGCTTGTGGTGTTTAAGGGTCGTCTGCCCACGGTTGCAGCAGTTCACATTAGTTGGTATCAGAGCTTCGGTTCAACACTAGGACCAACCCTTATCCTAGTTTCCAGGTTCATTCTTGGATCCATATCCTTTAAATTCTTGCTCTTTAGAAAAATAGCTTCGAAAAATACCTATTTGTTTCAATTTCTTGTACTTTAAGTTTCGTGTAAAGCAAAGAAAATTGGTGGCCATCAAAGCCATCAAGAAAAGATCAAAAGGCTAAGAAAAAGAAAAGAAAGCAAGGCCACCCTTGCGAAATTGTTTCCTTTCGATTGTAAGAAAAAATCTAAGAAGAGGGGATAGGAATTTGTTTCTGCTTGCTTGTAACTAACCATGGCAGACGAGAGAATGACAAATATGGAGGGACAACTCCAACATCTTGGTGATATCATGGCAGGAATACAAGAAGCCCTAGCAAGGCTTGAGAGAAGAGGCAACCGAGAAGATTATGAGGAAAAACCCCATGGAGATCTCAATCAGAGGGCTAGAAGGATAGTCCAAGAGATTGATGATGATGTCAGCAATCTCAAGCTCACAATCCCCAAGTTTGCTGGCAAGACTGACGCGGATGAATACCTAGATTGGGAGAGGAGTATGGAAGACTTCCTAGAGTGCCACCACTATTTGGAGAGGAAAAAGGTAATTGTGGCTACCCTTAATTTACTGATTATGCTACTCTTTGGTGGAGCATATTCAAGACAGGTGCAAAGAGACGAGGAGGTGCCCATAGAGTCATGGAGAGACCTTAAGAGGAAGATGAGGAAGAGGTTTGCCCCGGCTGCCTACATCCGAGACTTGCACACCTCACTCCAAACCTTGATGCAAGGTACTATGCTATGGAGCAGTACACAAAGGAGATAGAGATGCTAGTGGCGAGGCTAGACCTCAAGGAGGAACAAAACGCCCGAATAGCTAGGTTTGTAGAAGGCCTACACCCGGACATCATGCACCAAGTCAACATCCTCAACTATGTTGACTATGAAGACTTGAAATCCCTAGCCATCCGAGTGGAGAGGGAAATGAGGAGAGGCTATACATGGAGGCCAACCCCACCAGCTAACAACCAATGGAAAGGAAGCTCCAGTACCAGCCAGCCCCCATGGAAGCTAGAACAACCCCGGAGCACCGTGCCGAGAGCAAACCCTAACCCTAAAGATTCGGCACCACGGGTAACACCTACTCAATCTACTCCTAATGTTCAGAATTATAACCCACGTCCTAGTGGAATTGTATGCTTTAAATGCCAAGGCAGAGGACACATCTCAAGAGACTGCCCCAACCAAAGGACCATGGTGATGAGCGAAAGAGAGATCGAGACGGATGATGAGGAGGATGAGAAGAAGAAGAAGAGTCAGAGGAGGGAGAAAAAGTGAAGCCAGAAGGGCTTGAGAAGTTTTATGGTATGTTCTTAAAAGCCCCACCTCGGAGCCAAGGAAGCTGCCCAGCACCGGAGCCGGCGCCCCGATCGGCCTGATCGTAATGACCGCCCTGATCAGCGCTAAAGCTGGCGCCCCGATACTGGTACCCATTCGAGCCCCGGCACCCAGGCCAGCCCCGACTGTAACACCCGTCCCGAATCGACCCGGGTAAACCCATGGTCGAACCGGTTAAGAGTATCATTCGAAGATACAGCAATGAAATTAAAGGAGAAACAACATTGAAATCGATTAAAACATAAATCAAGAGTAAATCGGAAGCGCCTCCATCATTAGAATCCAAAAGGTTATAGCAATAGTTCAAATCAAAACCATGAAACCAAAAGATGGTCAACTCCTGTCCAAGCCTCCGAAGATCGTCTCCATGCCAACAACACTTTGACACTCGACACACAAAGAAGCTCCTGAACTTTAACTCACACACTCTAACCACGCGCACCTGAAAAGAGAAACTAGAGGGGGATCAGTTTCCTATTGAAATTGAGTGAACCCACTGGGTTTAACTATGCGCTGAACCTATCCAAAAGAAGCGATTCCAAGCTCCTCAAGAAGCACCAATAATGGAATCAGACTCAACCTTTACCAATTTTAATTCCCTAAACAAGCTAGGCGGTCATATAGGTGCATTTCTCAATCCGTCAACCACAAAACACAGTCACAACAATATAACCAGAGTCATCCATTCACAATTACAACAGTATAACCAAGTCATCATGCACATGATTCGTTATCACTTCACAATACATCTCACGACTACGATTCAACCATTCAACACACACATCAATCATACGCATTTACATTGCATACGTTCACAGCTAACGTCATCAATCCACTTAGTGAGTTATTAGTCATCTTGAAGTAATCCAGGTTATCACTGAAGGGTAGTTCTCCCCACAATCAATTCACAACTAATAACTTCAACAAAACCATAAACCATACAACATCAATCTACAACTTAGCACAACAACACAATTCTGTTCACAGATCGATCCAACACAGTCCACAACACATCACATATCGGCTCGCAAACTCAACCAACACAATCACACACACACATCCATCAATGCACACTTCATTTATCTAGGTGAGTTAATTAGGCGCCATAAAGAGTTGTTCCCCCCTACCCCGTCGGCCATTACATCATCCATATCCCGCAGGATCTTTCCCCGTAGGGAGATAACACGACGCATCCCCTAAGGGATCGTTCCTCCAAGGAGCTAACACGACACATCCCATAGAGATCCTTCCTTAGCGAAGATTTCAACCACCATGACTCCATGTCATGGGATTCACCCCAGTGAATCAGACTCTAACTCAACGGTATTTCAATTGGGGTAACGTTGGCTCCTTCCGGTTCTATTATTTAAAATTCCATTTAATGCAACTACAACAATCACATTCATCCGCAAAACAATTCCATTCAACCACAAATCCATTTCACAATTCCGTGTCCCAAATCCATTTGACAATTCCATTCAACCAATTCCACGTACCCATTCCATGTTATAATTCCACGTACCAATTCCATGTTATAATTCCACACTAACAAAACCGACAACAATAGGTACAATCACAGAAATTCAGCTCATCCATCCCATCCTATCTCTCATTTCTAGGTCAAATACATTATCTATCATCTTTCATCTCAATTCCCCACATCACACATCAATCAGCACATTCATCAAACAGTATTCACAAGATAGTTATCAGTTTTACTCTCAATGGTTCATGCAAGACCTAATTCATCCTAAGTCCAGTTTCAACTCCTCACTCTCATTTCTAGCCATCTAATCAACCATACACTCAAATAAGTCAACCATTCAATCACACAAGTCAACCAACACCACATAACAGTAACATCACGTCAGCATTAATTTACCATTTCAACCCTCCAATTTGAGCGTTCCTAGATTACACCACATAATCTATCTAATTCACATATTTCATCTAACACGATTTCTAGCCACAATTCGACCAATTCTAACATCCTCATTCCTCTCAACCATTTCCCAATTCACATTCAAGACTCCAACCCTATTACAATAACCATAAGACACGCTATCAATCACCATCACACGTAGCATCAATTTCATTCAGATCAATCGCACGACATCAATTCGACCAGTTCATGTAATCACACCACCCAATTCCATTATACTCAATTCAATTACTCAATTCCCTTAATCGATTCTATGTCATAAACCAACACCCCAATCACATTCTAGACCCCTCCCTCATTACACATATCATCCATATCACCCAAATCAACACATAGCATTCACTTCATCTCAAAACACATAGCATCAACTCATCCAATCTCACATTCATAATCTCATTTCACTACATTCAACATTTCACATAACACAAATAGTTTAAGGGTAAACAACTAGCTCACCGGCCACCCCCACCTGCAAGTACAGGGGTAGCCATGTCGTGAGTCTCAGGGTTACACCCTCCTGTTCATCCTTCATAGGACGACCCCACATTGGCAGAGCCATCCACCTGTTCATCATTCAAAAGGGTGACCCCACATTGGTAGGACCACCCTCCTGCAACCACAGCTGACATCACAGAGTACGCATATACAATTTGACATGATCTCAGCCCATCCCCCCTACACTCATTACTACATCCGATTGGTTTATCATCATTGTTAATTATTTCCCCAGTCAAACACATCACAAACAGCCCATAATCATCAACCAATTCATCAATTAACAAACATCCAACAATCATCAAACATCATATTTCGCAGAACAATCAATTGCAGAACAGTTTTCCCCTTTTACTCTCTTTCAATTTTAATGCAAATCCTACCTTCAGCTAAGTTAGAATTGTAACTCCTCACATCGACCATTACTACCTATCGTACGCTAAACCCTCACCTGACAAGAAGACGAGGCTCTAAAACAACTTCTAGAACTCGAACATCCAAGCTCTACAGCTCCAAAAACGTAGCTTCTTCCTTCTGTCACTGACAGCGCCTAACTCCAAAATACCAGAATCCTAGGTGTGCGATCTCTTCCTCTCGTCTCCATGAACGCGTAGCAAGAAACGGATTGTCAATCAGACCACCTTAGCTCTCGGAATCGAGGTTTGAAGTTAGGGGAAGTTGGTTCGTAAAATAGGTTTTCAGAGAGAGAGAGAGAGATGAAAAAGCCGAAGAAACTCATAAAAATCCAAATTTTAAACACCCAGTGCATGATACACGGCCGTGTATCATGATACACGGCGTGTACTACAAGTACACGGCTATTTACCATCGACTGCACCCCTAAAGTGTTTTAAACCAACCCAGCTCAAATTTGAACGTCCCGGACTTCGATGGGACCTCAAGAACACTGTTTCTAATGCCTCAATCACCCGAACTCAAGTTCCAAATCATTCGGTTGGGCGGGGATGTTACAAGTCTCCACAACTTCAAAAGATTTCATCCCTGAAATCACAACTCAACTCAACTTAGCAACGCAACACCAAATTTGCAGCAACACGCTACAACTTAAGCATCACATCACTTACTTGAAACTCCCTCATACGGCTCTAGCAACACACACACCTCCAAGCACACTTCACCTACACGAACTCGAACTTCCACCTAACATACACGCACAACCGAACACCTAAAGCACAACACACCAAAAGAGCACAACTAGAACACACAACTCAACAAAACCAGAAGTTACTTAGCTAACACACTCGGCTAGCACCTTACACCCTTCAAGCATTCTACCTAGCTCAACCAAAGTCCACACGGAGCTCTGCACACTTAACCTCTCTCAATCCACCAACTACTACCCCCAAACCACCCAAGCACTATCTAAACATCTTCACTCTATCGTTACAGAAACCTTCCTCAATATTATTTTCAAAACCTAAGCAAACTTTTCAGAAAGGTGAAACTTTAATAAATTCCTTTAAATCGAAACTAAGTTCCCCTGTTTAAAATCAAACACACAAAACCTTTAAAATCAAGCTCGCAACCGGATTCTATCTTAGTTTAAAATACTTAAAAGCTTTCAAATCTTTACACAATAGTACCATTGAAACACTGGCCAACTTCCGAACAAGAACGCTTGAAAATAATGATACCAGAGAATCTCATGACTCGACTTCGCAAAGGTAAAATCGATTTCAAACTCCGTTCAAACCAACCAAGAACCCAAGACAACAATTTTCCACTAAAACCCGAAATAAGTAAAACCCAAATCCGCCTCAGTTAGAATACCAAAACATTAAAACGCTCCTCAAATCCGCTACTCCAATTATGCAAAGAACTCATACCAAGACTCGACACTAAGATCACGTTTGACAAGACAAAACAGGTTATGAAATACCCATTTTCCAAAAGTTCAAATTCTTAAATCCTTCTAACTTTTCCAACATGGAACGAAAATCAAAACTTACTTGATAGATTAAAATCACAATCAAACCACAGTTGAAAACAAGCAGGACAAAATTTGCACAAATCAAAACCTTTTTCTTAAACTTTCATAACAACAAACAAGATAGGTTTCTGTAACAATCCTTGACTCCTCTCCTCAACCGACTTCCGACTCTCTCACCAAACACACATCTAAAACTTCCACTTCAAGCTAGCATCCTAACTCTGGTTCTATTTCTAAAGGTCAACAACTCTCCTAACTCGACACTCTATTCTCACTCAACCACCACTCAGCATTACAACTTCTCACCCCATGACTTTCTTCGTGGCTCAGGAGGACCGAAAACAAACCAATTTCTACTATTAAAATCTTCAAATCACTTTCGCTCTTCAAAACGCACTTCCACTTTCAAAATCCCAACCCGGTTAAACCATTTGAAAACCCCTGGAATGCCAGTACCACATCGATGTTCCTTTCTTTCCATTAAGAGGGTAGCTAATCCCCTAGAAGAAAGAATAGTCCACCTATGTAGCAGAGGCAAACCAGGCTCTGATACCACTTGTAACACCCATCCCGAATTGACCCGAGTAAACCCGTGGTCGAACCGGTTAAGAGTATCATTCGAAGATACAACAATGAAATTAAAGGAGAAACAACATTGAAATCGATTAAAACATAAATCAAGAGTAAATCGGAAGCACCTCCATCGTTAAAATCCAAAAGCTTATAGCAATAGTTCAAATCCAACCATGAAACATCTACATTTATGAAGTTCAAATCCGCTGATACAAAACCCAACCCAAAATAGTCAACATAAAACCAAAAGATGGTCAACTCCTGTCCAAGCCTCCAAAGATCTTCTCCATGCCAACAACACTTCGACACTCGACACACAAAGAAGCTCCTGAACTTTAACTCACACACTCTAACCACGCGCACCTGAAAAGAGAAACTGGAGGGGGATCAATTTCCTATTGAAATTGAGTGAACTCACTGGGTTTAACTATGCGCCGAACCTATCCAAAAGAAGCGATTCCAAACTCCTCAAGAAGCACCAACAATGGAATCAGACTCAACCTTTGCCAATTTTAATTCCGTAAACAAGCTAGGAGGTCATATAGGTGCATTTCTCAATCCGTCAACCACAAAACACAGTCACAACAATATAACCAGAGTCATCCATTCACAATTACAATAGTATAACCAAGTCATCATGCACATGATTCGTCATCACTTCACAATACATCTCACGACTACGATTCAACCATTCAACACACACATCAATCATACGCATTTACATTGCATACGTTCACAGCTCACGTCATCAATCCACTAAGTGAGTTATTAGTCATCTTGAAGTAATCCAGGTTATCACTCAAGGGTAGTTCTCCCCACAATCAATTCACAACTCATAACTTCAACATAACCATAAACCATACAACATCAATCTACAACTCAGCACAACAACACAATTCTGTTCACATATCGATCCAACACAGTCCACAACACATCTCATATCGGCTCGCAAACTCAACCAGCACAATCACACACACACATCCATCAATGCACACTTCATTTATCTAGGTGAGTTAATTAGGCGCCATAAGGAGTTGTACCCCCGCTACCCCGTCGGCCATCACATCATCCATATCCCGCAGGATCTTTCCCCGTAGGGAGATAACACGACGCATCCCCTAAGGGATCCTTCCTGCACGGAGCTAACACGACACATCCCATAGAGATCCTTCCTCAGCGGAGATTTCAACCACCATGACTCCATGTCATGGGATTCACCCCAATGAATCAGACTCTAACTCAACGGTATTTCAATTGGGGTAACGTTGGCTCCTTCGGTTCTATTATTTAAAATTCCATTTAATGCAACTACAACAATCACAATCATCCACGAAACAATTCCATTCAACCACAAATCCATTTCACAATTCCGTGTCCCAAATCCACTTGACAATTCCATTCAACCAATTCTACGTACCCATTCCATGTTATAATTCCACGTACCAATTCCATGTTATAATTCCACACTAACAAAACCGACAACAATAGGTACAATCACAGAAATTCAGCTCATCCATCCCATCCTATCTCACATTTCTAGGTCAAATACATTATCTATCATCTTTCATCCCAATTCCCCACATCACACATCTCAGCACATTCATCAAACAATATTCACAAGATAGTTATCAGTTTTACTCTCAATGGTTCATGCAACACCTAATTCATCCTAAGTCCAGTTTCAACTCCTCACTCTCATTTCTAGCCATCTAATCAACCATACACTCAAATAAGTCAACCATTCAATCACACAAGTCAACCAACACCACATAACAGTAACATCACGTCAGCATCAATTTACCATTTCAACCCTCCAATTTGAGCGTTCCTAGATTACACCACATAATCTATCTAATTCACATATTTCATTTAACACGATTTCTAGCCACAATTCGACCAATTCTAACATCCTCATTCTTCTCAACCATTTCCCAATTCACATTCAAGACTCCAACCCTATTACAATAACCATAAGACACGCTATCAATCACGATCACACGTAGCATCAATTTCATTCAGATCAATCACACGACATCAATTCGACCAGTTCATGTAATCACACCACCCAATTCCATTATACTCAATTCAATTACTCAATTCCCTTAATCGATTCTATGTCATAAACCAACACCCCAAGCACATTCTAGACCCCTCCCTCATTACACATATCATCCATATCACCCAAATCAGCACATAGCATTCACTTCATCTCAAAACAGATAGCATCAACTCATCCAATCTCACATTCATAATCTCATTTCACTACATTCAACATTTCACATAACACAAATAGTTTAACGGTAAACGGCTAGCTCACCCGCCACCCCCACCTGCAAGTACAGGGGTAGCCATGTCGTGAGTCTCAGGTTTACCCTCCTGTTCATCCTTCATAGGTAAGGGTAAACGGCTAGCTCACCGGCCACCCCCATCTGCAAGTATAGGGGTAGCCATGTCGTGAGTCTCAGGGTTACCCTCCTGTTCATCCTTCATAGGACGACCCCACATTGGCAGGGCCATCCACCTGTTCATCCTTCAAAAGGGCGACCCCACATTGGCAGGACCACCCTCCTGCAACCACAGCTGACATCACAGAGTATGCATATACAATTTGACATGATCTCAGCCCATCCCCCCTACACTCATTACTACATCCGATTGGTTTATCTTCATTGTTTATTATTTCCCCAGTCAAACACATCAGAAACAGCCCATAATCATCAACCAATTCATCAATTAACAAACATCCAACAATCATCAAACATCATATTTCGCAGAACAATCAATTGCAGAACAGTTTTCCCCTTTTACTCTGTTTCAATTTTCATGCAAATCCTACCTTCAACTAAGTCAGAATTGTAACTCCTCACATCGACCATTACTACCTATCGTATGCTAAACCCTCACCTGACAAGAAGACGAGGCTCTAAAACAACTTCTAGAACTCGAACATCCAAGCTCTACAGCTCCAAAACGTAGCTTCTTCCTTCTGTCACTGACAGCGCCTAACTCCAATATACCAGAATCTGAGGTATGCGATCTCTCCTCTCGTCTCCACAAACGCGTAGCAAGAAACGGATTGTCAATCGGACCTCCGTAGCTCTCGGAATTGAGGTTTGAAGTTAGGGGAAGTTTGGTTCGTAAAAGGGGTTTTCGGAGAGAGAGAGATGAAAAAGCTGAAGAAACTCATAAAAATCCGAATTTTAAACACCCAGTGCTTGATACACGGCCGTGTATCATGACACACGGTGTGTACTACAAGTACACGGCCGTGTACCATCGACTGCACCCCTAAAGTGTTTTAAACTCAACCCAACTCAAATTTGAACGTCCCGGACTGCGATGGGACCTCATGAACACTGTTTCCAATACCTCAATCACCCGAACTCAAGTTCCAAATTGTTCGGTTGGGCGGGGATGTTACACCGACCCCCAGACTGGCCCTGGAGCATGCCAGGCCATCCCCATCCCCAGATTGGCCCCGATACACTCTCGACCGGCCCCAATATAAGCCAACTGGCCAGCCCCAGCCCCGGTACCCTCTAGACCAGCCCCGGTATGCCCCTGCCTAGGCCCGATGCACCCCGGCCCCGCCCTGGCGCGCCAGGAAATACCAGATTTCAATGGGAAGCTCTTTCCCATCAAATTATAAGGGCTGCCCCGATCAAGGAGGTAGAGAGTATGGAGTTGGATGAGGAAATATGTGAACATGTCGAAGGAAAAGGAGGACCTGGCTTGGGAATTGATGAGATAATCTCACCGGAGACCTCCCCAAGTCTAGATATCCTTGTGGACAGCTTTTCTAAAGAAGAGGACATGGAGACCGACAACCAAAGCTCTGAAGGACCAGAACCTTGGTCTGTCACTGATTCAAGTGACACTCCAGGTCCAAGAGATGAAAAATGAACTCCAGAAAGCACTCTAACCTCTCTCCTTTGTGTGTAAAAAGTCTGAAAAATGAGATATCTTCAAGTTGGGGTTGAATCGCTTCTGAAATAGGACTTGTCCAATTCTGGCACGGATTAGGTCAAAGTTTTCGCTAAAATATTGAGAAGTTTTCATCAAAAACTTCTTTGCAATATTTTTTTTCAATTCTCAACGCCAGAATATGTAATTGCTTCTTCACAAACTTTTCGGAGAAAAGGTTGAAACTTTTCTACCCGAAATATTCTTTGAAATATTTTCTTCAATCTTTGACGCTGGAAATTATGCCTTTCGTCACAAACTTTTCACCGCAAACTTCTGACTTTTTGCCAAAATTTTCTTTGGAATATTTTCCATGAATTCTTTGACGCATCTCCTGAGTTTTCTTCAATAAGATTTCTCCAAAATGTTTAACATTCTCACCAAAATAGTTCTTCTATGGCAGCTGTGAGTGTCTCTTTGATAGTCTGACTTTTCTAGTGATCCCGAGTCCTATCCTGAGGTTTCATCGCATCCCGAACACTCCTGATGGCTACTTATTCAATGGCTAACACCTGTGTACTAACACAAACACTAGAAAACACATTAAATAGACCCTAAACGGGCCAAGGTAACCAAATTGGTATGAAATACCGTAACATAAATCCACTAAACTACCCCTAAAATGTGTTCCAGAAAATGGAATGTCGCTTAATAGGGGTTCATAAACACGATAATTCTAGTGTCATCACCTGCTCAATTTCTACTTCTTCTAGTTGTATCACATGAGAAGGATCCATATGATACCTCTTAAGCGTGCTAACATGGCATACATTGTGGATTCTCTCTAGCTCACTTGGCAACGCTAGAACATAGGAAACGGGACCAGACTTAGCCAACACCTTGTAAGGGCTAATGTAATGTGGCACCAACTTCCCTTTACGGCCAAAATGCATTAACCCCTTCCAAGGTGACACCTTCAGAAACACCTCTATAGCACGATTGTCAGCATAAGACTTCTACCTATCTTGAGATGCTCTCAACTTATCCTTGATGCGCTGTAAAACAGTGATCAAATATTACTAAGCTAAAACCTAAGCAGATCGTATTCCACATGTCTCTTCTAATCGTCTACTCAAATATGAAGGCAATTTACACAGGTTCAAAACAAGTTCTGCGTGCCACGACTTCTAATCTAATAAAGCAAGAAGTAAAAGAAATGAAAACAAAAACAGAAAACAGTTGAAAGATTGGTTGACTTAACATGACGACAGACAAGCTTAGATTTAGAATCCCCCTAAGATCACCAGAACATTAGCGATCACAAGACCAGCAGTTTTCAATCCTGATTCTTTCAGTTCTCAGACACCACCATAACTACTGACCCTTAGGTTTAAGACTAGCGAACGTTCGCTCTATCTGATCTAACACCCAAGATTAATTGATCGCCCGTACGTTCACTTCTGCAACGGAAAACTGACTGGCGTGATTACTAGTGATTAATGAGTTACTCTAGCAGTGGATTAACCCTAACTAGTTCCTACCAAGAGAAATTGTTCCAATGAATAGGATAACTATTGATTTGGTGTTTTGAAGTGAGGCGAACGTTCGCTACTATCCTCAGCTTAACTAGAATCTTAACTAGGTGATCAAGCTAGAAAAGAAACACAAAAGCAATTAAAAACAGACCAAGCATGCAAGAGAAACTGATTGAAACTAGATTTAATTACCGCCAATCTGTGACCTATTTAAAGCCCTGGGTCACTTAGGGTTTATCTAATCTAAGCTCTTATGCGTTTAGCTACTCATATTCAAAACAAAAGAATCGAAGTCAAACAAAGAATACATCTTTAACGAGGAAGAACAGAGAAAAACTGTAAAACCTAATTTTAGACGAATCTGTGAAGCTTCAATCTCCTGGATCTTCAACTCCTAGCACCGAGTTCTCCGAGATGGAAGGATGGCATCACGATCTCTTCCCGGCTCCTTGAACTCTCTAAAATCTCTCTCGAACTTTAAAGTCTAGAAATTAATCCACGGAATAGGTATATCTGAATGTGGCCGCCGGTTTAGTATTTATAGGGTTTAGGATTCCAGACGAAAAAGGGATTAGTTTTCGGCGAAAACTTGGGAGTTTTCGCCGAGGACTTCAGATGACACTTTGGCTGGATTCTCCTGTCTTCGACTGTGAATTTCGTGCATAGTTTTTTGGCGAAGACTTCAGACTTCTCACCAAAAACTTCAGTTACAGTCGGGGCAGTGATTTCTTCTTGCTTGGTTGATTTCTGGATTGATCTCGGGCCGTTCCTTGAGGTTCCTTTGCTTCCCGAGCTCATCCGTGGCTATGTATTTGACAGCAAAAACCTATACATTCTCAAAAGCACTAGAAAACCATCAAATAGACCCATAACGGCCCAAAGTAACCAAAACGGCAAGAATTAGAGCATTTAGGTGAAAACATGCTAAACCACCCTAAAACCCGAGATTCAAGGAAGGAAATGTAGCTTAAATGAGGCTGATAAACACGTAAAATCGAGTGTCATCAAATACCCCACACTTAAGCCTTTGCTTGTCCTCAAGCAAACTGAACTAGAACGCACTCAGATTCACAAATGACGAGATCGATCAAGTTAAGGTTCAAGCAATCACAATGAATTATTAAACTGCTACTTCTAGAACACGTGACCTAACATGCTTACATGTCAACCCAACAACCTGGTCTCACTAATTATCTGCACACAACAAGTAGTAAACAAAAATCATGCACAAATCTGACCTAACCAACCAGACTTCTCACACAGATAATATTTGTTACATGGGAACTCTCGCACTCTGTGTTTAGGGACGTGTTTCCGCTCTCAATCACTTTCTCGACGGAAGTATGTCATATGTTTGCAATTCGACCACAATCTCCACCACTCTGACAACATGAGTAACTAGTCAAAAGGACTTTCGCAAGGGACTGTAACGATTCCTACATGATGAACGATGCAGAATAGGTTTATCAAATAACTACCAAGCTAGAAAGCTAGGGTAGATCGTATTCCACGGGTCTTCTAATAATTGTCTACTCAAATATAAAGGCAGATTACTAAGGTTTAAACAGGTTGTGCGTGGTGTGAGTTCCACGACTTCTAATCTAGAAAATGCATGGAAATGAAAACGAAAAGTAAAAGACAGATTGAGAAATTGGGTTGACTAAACAAAGATGACAAACAAGCTTAGACTTCGAATCCCCCTTCGTTCACCAGAGCATTGGCAATCAACAGATCGGCGGATTTCAATTCTCGTTCAATCAATTTTAAGACACCACCATAACTCCTTACCCTTAGGTTTAAGACTGGCGAACGTTCGCTCTATCCGATCTAGCTACAAAGATTAATTAGTCGCCCGGGTACGGTCGCCTCTCGCAACAACTTAACTAACTAGTGCAATTACTAACGATTTATGAGTTACTCTTGCAGTGGATTAACCCTAACTGGTTCCTACGAAAGGCACATTCCAATGAATAGGTTAATTGTTCAATTTGATGTTTTAAAGTAAGGCGAGCGTTCGCTTCTATCCTTAACTTAACAAGAATCTAATCTAGGTGATCAATCCAGACAAGAAACATAAACAACGAAGAACAAATCAAACATGAAAGAGAAACTGATAGAACTTTGAATCTAATCACCGCCGATCTGTGACCGCTTTAAAGCCCTTGGTCACTTAGGGTTCATCTAGTCTAAGCTCTACGAGTTTAGCTACTCATGTTCATCACAAAAGAATCAAAGACAAAGACAGAGTTCATCTTGAACAAAGGAAGAACAGAAAAGGATATGAAATACCTAATTAAGACGACTCCGGCGTAGCTTCGATCTCCGGTAATCTTCAATCCTAGCTCCGAGTCTCCGAGGTGAAGGGATGGCGTCACGATCTCTTCTTGGCTCTTCGAACTCTAAACTCTGCTCCAGAACTCGTGAGAATTCTGCAGTTATGTTGTATTATCAGATATATCCGTTATTGGGCCGCCGGTTAAGTATTTATACTTAACCCTAATACCGCCGGATTTTGCCTGGAATATTCGCCGAAAACCTATGAAGTTTTTGCCGAAAATTCCTTTGTAAATGACTTGAATGCTTGGCTGTTTCTCTTGTGATTTTCGAACCTTGGGGTTCTCGGCAAAAACTTGAAGTTTTCGCCAAAAACTTCTCTTTGTTGAACTCAGCCGATTCCTTCTTGAGTTTTCGCCGAAAACCTGGGGGATTTTTCGCCGAAAACTGTAGTGTAAATTGGGGCAGGATTTGATTCGACTTGATTGACTTCTCGGATCGATTCTGGTGTGATTCCTCAAAGTTACAACGCCTTAGACACGTCCTTGGCTACTTTATTTGACGGCAAAAACATGTGTTATCATGAAAACACTAGAAAACCATCAAATAGACCCGAAACGGGCCAAAGTAACACAAATGGCATGAGATAGAGCAGTTGAGTGAATATTCGCTATTCTACCCTAAAAACGATGTCTTAAGCAAGGAAATGTCGCTTAAATGAGGCTGATAATCACGTCAAATCGAGTGACATCACTACACTACAAGGGTTTATAATGATATGGATGAAGGGATGAATGATGGAATTAGCTTTGGTGCGGTGGAGCTTTTGACTAACTTCCCTCGAATCTAGCCTATGGCTTCTTACTGTCTAACTAGACATGAGTGGAATAGTGAATGCTCGTCCTATGATACCCTCAAGCAACCTAGCACATTATTTTGCAAATTTTTTTCTTTTTCTGATTTTTCTGACTTTTCTCTACATTTTTCTTTGACTTCGTTCTTCCATATGTAGGGAGAAGAACGTTATTGACTATATTACTATACTTTGAACTTGAACTTTTTCTGATTTTCGATTTTTTTTCTCTTTTCTCTTTTTTTCTTTGTGCCGATTTTCTTTTAGTTGCTAGAGGGGTTTACACATCTGGACATAATAGCTAAGACCACCTGTTTAATGGCTATACGCAAGTTACCACAGACCAAATTTCGGTAAGCTAATCGAGAACTACAACCACAGGGGATCAACAGGGTGATGAAAAATGGGGATTAGCTGTAATGTATAACGAACCGAATGAAAGCCCAAGCTTAAGGGTTTACACCTAATGGATTTACCTTTAGGTTAACTATCTCGCTTAAGTAGCTTTAACTAGGTGCCTCTATCCTCCTAGAACTCGTGTCATCGTGTTGTCTCGAATAGGTCTCATGCAAATTATAACTCATTCAAAGTACGAGAAAGCCACTCAAAAAGAATTGAAATTGCAAGTTTATGTGCAATGGATCAAAAGCTCACAGTTGGTTTGCTAGTCGGATTCGGTCATTATCATGCAATCAAAGTGAAATACTACAAGCGTGATAAAATTTTATGTTTTGACCTCGAAATTTAGCATCAATGCAAGCAAGTTGGTTACAGGTTCTAGCTTAAGCAGTCTAAGCATCATTATGAAAAATTAAAAACTAACTTAACTTCACAAGTCAAGAATCGAGCAATTCTAAGCTAGAGGAATCAGATAAGCCACGAAATCACAGAAAGCAAGTTAAGATCATACAATTTATATACCCTACCCCACACTTAAACCACACATTGTCCTCAATGGACCAAACTAGAGCAGAGAGAAATAGAAGAACCTAGACCGAGATGGTTGGTGTAGGGGATGATCACGGAGCTTCGGAGCAAGAAGGTAATCTACCAAAACTTGACCTACAAAACAAAAACAAACAAAAGATCATAAGGAAACCAAGACAAGGGTCCCAGATCCTCACAGAATAAAATTGGACCGAAATCCGAAAAGAATAAATAAAAAGAAGGACAATGAAGAGGATACAACCTGATCACTCCTCAGGTGGTGGGGGAATGTGCCAGAAATCCTCGGTCCGCTGCTGCCACGTCAACTGCGCCTCGTATCTAGTGTTCTGCTGGCGCATGTGTTGCTGAGTAATAAGCCAACGGGCGTCTTGGGTGGTGGTGTGGTCGGTCTGCCAACCTCGAATCTGGCTAAGCAGCTCCCCATAGTCACCCGGAGGCATTTGTAGAGGCTTTTGGGGGTGAGGCTGCTGCTGGTGTGCAAACCCCGCAGGCGGCTGCTGCGGGGGTATCTGGTGGTGAACTGCCGGATCTGGCTGGGGCTCATCCTCCTCAGAATCATCCTTCTCATCTGAGTCGAGTCCCTGGTAAAGAGGTGGAGGTACCCGCTCTCTAGGACCGACGTTCAACTGAACATCATACTCCACTGCCAAGGCAGGACCGACGGTGTATACTTGGTGGCGCGGGACCTCAGGTCCCCAAACCTGGTTGAGGCCAAGGTTGGTGATGAGGCGCCTAATGAAGTTACCGTAGAGGAGGAAAGATGGAAGCCTCGCGGGTGTGATCTTCTTGGGAATAAGCGAGCAAGAACCCATCCTGGGTGGAGGGGGTAGCTCTCAAAGATAGCACAGAGGAGTAGAAGCTCCTCTCGGCTAATGTGGTGGCGATCCTTCTCTGGAGCAAACAACAGAGATCTACGCCAAACAACATGAACAAATATAAAGAGGGGGTGAGAGACCGAACCGATTGTGTTGTGGTCCGTGGTCTGAGCACCATGCCGGCCTGTGATGCTGCTCCAGAGTGCATCATAACTCGGGCCTCTAGCCTTGTTGTCGCCCCAGCCGAGGTGATGGCCATGATAGTGCTCGTGAGGAATGCCGAGTTGATAGGCAAACTCATCATATGTGAAGGCTCTGTGTACTCCACCGATGTAGAAGGTGATGACCCTCTCATGCTGTCTGGACTTGTGGGTGTCCATCTCGAAGCTGGCCCATAACTCTTGAAGGGCGAGAGGAGGAAGTCGTCTGCAATGATGGTCAGCTCCAAAAGTCCTGCAGCTGTGAGAGAGTCGGAAACATTGTTGAATCACTCCTCATCAAACTCATGGATAAACTCCAGGGAGAGGGGTCTCACATCAGCCATAGGTATGTGCTGGATCCTCTAGTATCGCTGGAAAAAGTGCTCCGGCATCCTGGCAATGATGGGGTGGAACCCCTGGCGGTTCGGGAAAGCCAGTGGAGGGTCGTCGATGGCAGAAGCAATGGGAGCGGGTGCTCTGGAGCAGTCTCCAGTATCGGGAGTGGCAGAGGTGGATCCTGGACCACTGAGTGCGGCTCTCGGCCTCTTCTCCTGTTCCTAAAAGATATAACAACATTTGGGAACCAAATTAGTCAAACCGACAACTTACCCCACACTTGGTCAAAAAACTCAATTTTTCACTTAGAAACGAGGAAAACCGAGTGGGAATAAGCTTATCTAACAACCGGTAACCAAATGCAATCGTGAAGGCAACACAAGGGTGAACAGGGCAGCATAAGCACATCATTAAAGACAAAGTCAACCCGACAGACATGAAAATAAAAATCAACACCACATTAAAATTGGCAATTAAGCATAGGCAACGACGATCACGGCATCATTCGGCACAATCAGAGGTTCAGGAACAGTAAAACATTATTAAGCACAAGTAAACAAGAACCGGGCAGCCAAATAAGTTCAAAATTCCGAGGTCAAACCGATACTACACAAAAGTCAACATTGCACTAGAATTATGAATTAAGCATAGCAATCCTCCTTAAAAATAACATGAAATAATAGCACAATAATCCCTAAGCATACTTGATCAACTATGTTCAAACAATTCTGCAAAAATTACACCGAAACAGCAGGCACGCAAATCGAGGTAGACTGAAAAGTCAACCAAAGTCAAACCTGACGAAATTCAGCAATCTATATGTCAAAAGATTCAGAATGAAAACCCCAACAACTTACCTTGAAGACATGGTGGCTGAAAATGAGCGTACGGAAAGAAATAAGAGAAAAACTTGAAAAGAGGGTTTCGGGTAGAACTGAAGCTCTAGAGCTCCGATTCGGGCGATCTATATGTCGAAATGCTCAAGGGAACAAAAGGAAGGGGCGGCGATGAGAAATGGCGGTGAGGTCGAAATAGGTCGGCGGTGATTTATTTTCGAAAAGGGGGGCTATGGTTTTGAGTTTTCGAAAAGTGAGGAGAGAGAGACTAAATCCGGAAAAATGAAAGGATAAGAGGGAAATTTTGGATTTTTTCAAAAATTTTCGGTGAAAAAAATAAAGTTTTCGCCGAAGAAAAATTTTGAAAAACTGTTTGCCAGATTTTTAAGAAAAGTTTACGACGAAAAGAGGGAACTTTTCTCCCGAAGAGTAAGTTAAAATCTGGTCAAAATTCACAGAAGGTTTTTAAAGATAAGTTTTCTGCGAAAAGAAGTGCAATTTTCGCCGAAAATTATGACCTGCAGTTTTAACAAAATTTTCTAAAATATCAGCAAACTTTGAAGAATCAAACCGAAATCAACAACGGTCGGAACAATCCCAAATGAACTAGAACTGAACGAGGACACACGGCACACACAAGACAAATACAAAATCACACAAAAGACACTTTTGGCTCACCCAAACCGACTCTAAAAACTAGACTGACTCAATAATTCAAAATTGACTCCAGCCGTGGGTTGCCTCCCATGAAGTGCTCTTGATTAACGTCCTTGAGCTAGACGATATCTGGATGGCGGTCTGGATACATCCCAACTTAGGAAGTCTCTTAGGCTCGAGTTGGAGTTCATGAAATAAAGCTTCGGGGTACCTCCGGTGAGTGTGAATTTCTTCCCGTTAGCATGAATGAGCTTGGTCCGTCCATCGGGCAGATGGCCAGCAATCTTGAATGGCCCGAATAGTTCTTGGGAGGGATCATCCTTTGCAAGTGTGATGGTAGAAGGAATCCGAGCAGTCGGCTTCCAAACCGTCTTCGTTTTTTCCTTGTTTTCCTGCTTTATTTCATCGGGATCTTTAATCTTCGGTGATTCCTTGGAAAATGCTTTCGGCTTCTCCTTCTTCATAGGTTTATTTGTCTGTGGCTTGATAGGAATCGGCAGAGCAATTGGCTCGATACAGGATGGCGGAGCAACTGGCATCGGGACCATTTTAGCTTTCTTCGAATTCTTCTTCCTTGGCTCGCCAGGATCTTTACTTGGTGGCGGTTTAGAAGGGGAGGCTTTCAGTTTCTCCTTCTTCTGTTGCTTCTGTGTCGGAGATCCAGTCTTCTGCTTGATTACCTGTTCAGCACCTGTGACAACAATCTTTGAAGAAACACTAGAAGAGACGTTAGTAACGGAGTTGACCGAGGCCAACTCCACAGTTTCAACAGAAAGACAGTGAGCTTCTCCTTCCTTAGGGATGTATTTCATGCCATCCTTGAGTGGAATGTTATGGTGTCTTTCCCTACTCTTAATGTCAATGATCCGTTAGGTACATTGATTGTCATACCGAATGTTGCCATGAAAGGTCGACCTATCAAGATAGTAGCATCATCCTCCCTAGTATCCATAACTACATAATCTGCTAAGAAGGTGAAAGGGCCGCACTTAGTGATTACGTTCTTAATTTCCCCTATAGGCGTCTTTAAAGATTTGTCGGCGAACACTAAATGCATGCTAGTGGGTTTTAGTTCTCCTAGATTCAGTTTCTCATACAAACACATACGCATCACATTTATAGACGCACCTAGATCAACTAGACTACGCTCGATTTTAATATCATTAATGATTAAAGTAATAGTAAAGGAACCTGGATCAGAGCACTTAGCTGGGATTGGTATGGCAAGCTTCTGATCACGAATGGCGGAGCATTCTTCCTTGGAAAGCATGGAAGATGATTCTTTCTTCTTTGACGAGCTAAGCTGCTCGATTCTCCCTCCTCGCAATGCGTTGCGGAATGGAATTCTTGGTTGATACGGAGCCAAAGGAGGCTCAGGTTCACGCTTAGGCTTTGGCGAAGGAATCTTCTCTTCCTTGATCTTGGGTATATCAACTACTACAGTATCAGGAATCATGGCCGGATAGGAAGGAGTAGTGACGGCCAAATTCTTGCAGCTTCGAGTAGAAACAGTCTTCACGTCATTTTTCGGATTTGTTTCTGTTTGGCTGGGTAGCTTACCGAAGGGTGACCACTAAAGAGCATGCTAGCGATGTTGTTTACTTGGCTCTCCACTTTATGACCTTGCGCAATCTATTCTTGATTTAGGAGAGCTTGAGCCTTGAACTAGCTGTCATGATCATCTAGCCTGGTGATGATCTGATTCAGCTTCTTATCCAACTCACTATCCTTGCTATCAAGTGGTGGTGGTTTCTGAGGTTGACCCTGATAGTTGTTGTTCAGATACTAGTTCTGGCGATTGCCAGGAGCCACTACAGGAAACTGACAATTTAACAGCGGCAAGAATACAATTTAATAGCGGTCGTGGCCGCCGTTAAATAACTTTAACAACGGCCACAGGCCGCTGTTAAATTGGCCAATGTAAAAATCAATTAATAGCGGCAAAAAGTGGTCGTGGTTAAACTGAATATTTTAACAGCGGCCATGGGCCGCTGTTAAATTAATTCTCCAAATAAATTAATAGTCGGAGTTCCGAGGATAGAGCCAGAGCTCCGGCGGCAGTCCATATTCCAGAACGCATCTCCGGCGGTGGGTTCCTGACTCGAGGATGAAGCAGCGGCAGACGAAATGATTTAAAAAGTGGAATGAAGACATGGCGGCGACGGCGGATATCTGGACAAGTGGAAGTGGAAGGATGAAGGTTGACACGGCGGCGACTTCTGGTCAACAACCGGAAGTGGAAGGATGAAGGTTGACGCGGCGGTGACTTTTGGACAACAAGTGGAAGGATGAAGGTTGACGGCGATGACGACGGAAGCATGGAAGAAAGAGGTTGATGGCGATGTCGACGGATGGTGGCTTGGATTTAGATTTCCGACGAAGAGAGTTGAGAAATCGGAGAGGAGTGGAAGAAGGAGGTTGATGGCGGCTTGGATTTAGGTTTCCGATGGAGGGATTCGTGAAATCGGAGAAGAGTGGAAGAAAGAATTGGACGGCCGAGATTAAGGAATTTGTGTTTCTTTAGTTTAGATCCGACGGCCGAGATTAGCGATCCGAGTGAATTAATTTAACAGCGGCTAAGTGGCTGCTGTTAAATTTCTCGTAAAAATCAATTTAACAGTGGCCATTTCAGGGTCACTGTTAAACGTCTGCTGTTAAATTATCTTTTTCTTGTAGTGAGTTGTACCGTAGTTGCCTTGGTTTCGGTGGGGTGGTTGATAAATACTTCCAGTTTGATTGTTCGGCTTCTGATATTGAAATGACCCAGGTGGTCGGTTATTCTGATTATGGTTTGCTCCGGAGTTGTAAAGAGGTCACTCTTGAAAGCTTCCTTGTTGCGGAAATTGACGGTAACCAATATAACCCAATTGATTGTTAGTGAAGCCTTGACCAACAAAGTCGACTTCCTCGGCAGACTAGACTTCTGCTCTACCAAAACAGAGGTGGATGGAGGCTTGATAGGCGTTGTAGACTGTAACATCCCGAATTTAGGGAATTAAAATTTCTTTTAAAATTAATAAGGTCAATCCTTATCAGCGGAAATTTGATCGTAGATTCACGATTAAATTAATCGAGGTTAAGGGATAATTCGATTGGTCGTTGGAAGAAATCGATTTGAGGAAAGAGTCAAACCCAGCAAACCGGGTTAAATAGTTGCTGAGCAAAACCATTCACAAGTAACCAGTAGACCGAATGGTTAAGAAACCAAACCAGAGACCCGAAGGTCTCCGGTTCGATCCCCAGCTTCCGCAACCAACATTCATTTTTTTTAAAAGTTTTCAAAACCGCGCCCCTTGAAACGGCGTCGTTTCAGTTCATCAACTCCGGCGACCCCTGAAGCACGCCGCCGCCTCTCTGTTTTCGCCGGCGCCTCCTCCGAATGACCAAAGGTCATTTAACTCAGCAACCGGACACCCCAACCCCACCAGAGCATGGGAAAAAGCTGTGATTCACAGTAACGAGCTGGAATCCACCCAGAATCATCCAAGAAATCGAGCTGGAATCCACTAACTCCGGCCAAACTTTTCAAAAGGTGGTGGAGTGGAATTTGACGAGTTTGGCAAGTGTCGGCCATTAATTTTGGCACGGTTCGATTTGTGGAGGCTATATAAAGCCTTACACCGTGTTGGAATGAACCAACAATCCCCAGAACTCAAACCCCTCTTTTCTCCGACGAAGCTCCGGCGAGCTAAGTGTCGTGACGTTCTAGATCGAGTCGAACCGAATGGTTGGTACTATTCGATTCGCCTCACCCTCACGATCATTTCCCCTCTTTCAATTTCAAGTTTGGATCCCTGGTTAGGGAGAATCGAAGGGAAAACCAATCGGTGGAAATTAGGGTTCATACGATTGGAAAATATGCCAATTTGGTCCCTAGCCCGACTGTAAGTTGCAAATCGGTCATCCCTTCCTTTCCTTTGGTATTTTGCCCCTGTAGCTTGTCCCGTGTGACAAATAAGTCACTTAACTGTCTGTTTTTGACAGAAAGGGCCAAACTAACTTTTCAGTTAGTACAAATTGGTCCGGAGGTTACGAACGTCCGTTAAACTCCTCTTTCCGTACGATTCAAGTCCCAGAACCGATCGACAGATCATCCGACTCGGTTTATAGGTGGGTTGGTCAAAGGGGGTAAATTCCTAGATTTAATTATTTAATTCAGAAATATGAATTCCTTAGAACACGTATTAAATGCTGTAAAAATAATTGTAAAGTTACGATGGATTTATCGGATGGTTCGTATGCGTGGGAGGTATTTTGACATAAATATGCATGAGGTATTTAAGACGTATTTGGGCACGTACATACTTAAATTATGGTTTTATCATTAACGTACCTCACATAGACAAGTATAGGGTAATTGGTTTAAAAGAATATTATATTGTCATGATACGTTGATCATGTGTTAAATATGGTAAAATTATGACTAATAGAATTGGTATGAGAATTGGTACTTGGAATTGGCTAATGGAATTAGTTAATGGTATTGGTACGTGGAACTGGCTTAGGGAATTGGACAATAGAATTAGATGAAGGATTTGAGGGCTTGGGTTGATTGTTTGACATTGCTTGGTTGTTATGCGTGTTTGTTTAGCTTGTGATTATGTATGTGGGTTGGTATTGGTTAATGATGGAATTGGTGTTGGTTTTGATGATGGGCTTGTTGATCGAATTGATTGGTATTGATGATTGGAATTGATTGGTCTTGATGAGGAAAGTGAGTAATGGAATGAGATATGAATGCGTGAGGATGGATTGGTTAATGATCTAAATTATATGAGTTGTGATATGAATATGAATGTAGAACCGGAAGGAGCCCACACTACCCCACCCGAGATACTGGTTGTGTTGAGTCTGATTCACTGGGGTGAATCCCTTGGCTGGGTTGCCAAGGTTGGTTGATTTCTCCTTCGTGGAAGGATCCTATATGGATGCGTCGGAATGTATTCTCCTTCGTGGAAGGATCCCTAGTGGATGCGTCTGGTTGATGTGATGGCCGGCGGAGGTGGTGTGGATAACTCCTTGGCGCCTAATAACTCACCTAGATAATTTGAACATGGATGTTGCGTGTTGTTTGTGATTGCGACTTGAATGATGTCTATGAAGTGAATATGTGATATGTACGACTAACGGTTGTTTGTTGATTGTCCAGAACTATTATGTGTCACGGATTTCCCTTTTTACACGGTTTATAAAGTTATGATACCTAAGGTTTGAGGGATTTAAGTAGTCCCAGTGACTCCCCTACTTACCTGGAAATTAAGACGTAAAGTCTTGGTTTTGACAACAAGGTGTCGTTTCTACGGAAAGATCCATCTTTCCGGAACTGTCGATTTATGCCGATTTGGAATCATGGGTTTGCTTAGTTAAATTCTTGAATATCGTTTATTCTTGTTTTAACGGAATTCTCATAATAAAGGACTGACCCCGAACCACCCACCAGTTTTGCAGAGAATACTTAAACGGTAGCTTGAGCCTTAAGGAGCTGATTCGGTATGTGGAATGGTGTCTACAGTAATGTAAGACCTTGACTTGAGACAAATGTTTTTACGTATTCCTCGAGACTTGTTTTCAGTTATTTTGGCTCAAGTATTTAGGGCTCAGTATTGAGTTATGCTATTATGAATTACAAGTTTTATATAAAAGTTTTACGAGTTTTATATAAGTTTATTTTCAAGGTCCTTGGCCAAGGCATTTCATTGAATTATGGTAATTAAGCGTAACGCCTTCGTTTGGTCTTTATGATTACCGCTGCCTTAGAGGGTATTTTGGTAATTTCCCTTATTTCAAAAGAGAGGGTGTTACAAGTTGGTATCAGAGCCGTCTTCCTCTACTGTTTGGCTTACCAAGTGGTACTGGAAGTCGGTCAGGTTTTCAAGGATTTAAGGTTTTGAAATCAAGTCTCGACTTTAAAAGAATTTTCAGTATTTAAGGTCTCAAGTCCACTCCACCGAATCAAGGCTCCCTACTCAGGTCTCCTAAGATTAAGTACGTTTATATTATGATGGATTTAAAGATTTGTTTTGTTACTAATAGAAGGTGCAGATGATGTAGCGGTATTGGAAACCGATTCCCCCCCTGGAAATTGTCTGTTTTCGGAAGGTACGCTCATAGTTGTTCAGTTTCCGTAAAAGTTCGTTAACTACGACTTTAGTTCATGGTTGCATTAGGGGAACTACCCATGCAAAGTAGATTCAATAACTGTTCATTCTCTGTTATAGACCCAAATAAGACAGATAAGATTTTTTTTTCCTGGGTTAGGTGAAAGGATAGTCGGAAAACTCGGAAAGTAATTTTTGACTTACCAAGCGACGTCCTTTTGCAACTAAGAAACCTTCATCCTGGATTTTCTTCCATCCAGGATGTGGATCGTTGTTTTCCCGCATTTGCAAATAGGAATCGTAGACATTTCTTGGTTACGAGAGCGTGGAATGGGGTATTCTTTTTCAACCTCTGCTCTGTTGTTCGGAGAATTTCAGTACCGTCTATTTACAGAGACGAACCCTAACTCCTAGCCTTTGACTTAGTTGGCCATCTCTCATATCTTTGTGTGCCGACATAAGAGTGTGGTTAGTGTCACAATTATTGTGACCACTTTCTTGGCGAGATGGGTGACCATAAAAGATCAAATTTTGAAGGTTTGATCCACCATCATCATTTCTCTCTTCCATCCTTCCTCCATTGGCTAAAGAAAACTCTCCCAAATTCGAGAATGAGCTATCCAGAGGATTACAATGAGCCGAGTGTGGCATTTATAATCTTTGCTCTACTCCTCATCTGTATGCTAATTTACGGCATCGTGAAGCTGACGTTAGAAGCAGTCGAGGAAGCTGAGGCACGACGTCATCTCGAACTCACAAGCAAGAGCCGACGCGATGAGTAGACTATTTAGTTTCATAGAATCTCTGTGGAAGTTCATGTTTGGGTTATGTTCTTGCGGTTTGAGTTGGTTCAAATAAACAAGGTGAAAGAGAAAGGACTTATTATTATTGTTAATAAGTACGGGATACATGATTAGTAGTA
This sequence comes from Linum lewisii, assembly GCA_034768395.1. NCBI lineage: Eukaryota > Viridiplantae > Streptophyta > Magnoliopsida > Malpighiales > Linaceae > Linum > Linum lewisii. The sequence goes on from CM068304.1 coordinate 28,353,236, forward strand.
CATCGGCGACTTAGGCCGTATTCTTAGGATTCTCTGACGGATCCACTAGTTCAATCGGACGCTCTCGCTTCTTCCCCTTCTCAGCCTCCATGATTTGGATGGCCGCTTCTTTCAATCCCTCCTTAACCCGCTTCTTTCCGCAGCAAATCTTGACCGTCCCTGTTTGGTCTGGTTTTCCCCGGATGGCAACACCTGTCTGCGTGACATGAGCCATGTTAAGCGGAAAACATCTGCCTATTTTTGGTACAGAAAGAAAAGGTTTTCCAAACTGGTCAAACACGGTACACCACCCTCCCTTAAAAACAAAAGCGAAGTTCTGTTCCATAAGCTGGCTCACGCTTACGAAACTACCAATGATACCGGGCATCAGCAGTACGTTCGGAATAATCAAGGGACCCAACCTGACGGAACCCTTTCCCTTTGACTTTACCATGGAACCTCTTCCAAAGGAAACAATTTGGTTAAAGTTACGGTCAAGGGAAACGAAACAGGTTTCTTTTGGAGTCATGTGGTTTGGACAGCTACTATCGAGCGCCCACTCCATTTTAATTGAATCACAAAAGGGACAGAAGTCGGTTAAGAAAGGATTACCGGGAGGAGCGGGCGGAATCTCGATGGTGGGAAAAAGGGCGAGGGCTGGAGTCTCTCTTGTATTTTTCTTTCCTCCCATCTTTCGTAAGTACTTACGAAATTTCTTCGGAGTATGTTGCGGTGACACTCGGAGCCGAGTTCCATTCGGGTTAAATACGCGAGTAAGGACCCGTAGATCTTCGACACGTGGCCCATGCTTTCGGCGGATGACACAGGAACGGCAATAAATCGTTGGCACAACTTTTGAGGCACCGCTAGAGTCCGAGTCGGTGTGTCGTGTCACTCTTCCGGCGGATGGCACGTGAACGGTTGGAATTTTTTTTCACCGAATTGGCGCAACTTTTGAGGCACCGCTAAACGCGTAGATCGGTGATGTCGTATCACTCCTTTCTTCTTTTGACTTTCGAGTCTGAACGACGGCTTCTTGTTCAAGCTGACCGAAAATTTTTTTTTTATATAAAATAGTACCCTTTCTCGCAGTCATACTCCAACGAAAAATGGCTGGTCCTGATGAAGTAGAAACCTTGTGCGGGATTAATTTCATCCTGCTGATAGCTATTTTCCTACTCGTAGCTATCACATTCATTCTGAAAATATTCGATCAATTAGAGCGACGGAGGCGTCAATAAGATCCTCGGGAAGGAATAGTTCGGCAGAGGCAAATAGAAGTTCCACCTCGCATGCCTTAGTATTTCCTTAAATTCATGATTGTATCCTTATTCTATCTCTTGTGGTTTTTGCCTGGGACGTAAGAATGTATGGTCTCAGACGGTGCGCAATTTCGTTGATAGAATTTTTGTTTCCTAGAATCCCCGCGGGTGACAAGTAAATCAGGAGATATCGATGGATTGTAACGTTAAGAAGAATTGTTGTTGAAAGAGAAATTTGGATCTGCATTAATAACCCCTCATTATTAAATTTCCAATTACACGCGGATTACACAAGTGTGTTCTGTGGGCTCCTATAACTAACACTGGGTGCTTAGCTCTGGTGAACGGAATTCTGTGCACCCGCCTTTTGTAGTACTGTAGGGTCACCCCTTCTGGTGTGTATTGGACATTCCAGATTCGTAGCAGGTACTGTCTGAATCTTGCAGCTTTCCTTAGCACGATGGAAATCGGGATCTGTAGGTCTTGCAGTGGTTCCCGTATATCTCTGGGGAAATCAGGGTAGAAATCTCTGAGCTTGCCCAGTGCCGCTAGATGTGTCTTTACGAACTGCAGTCTGTGCATCCTCGCAATCTTCGATTGCAGATCTTCGGGGAGACGAGAGAGAATCTCCATGAAGAGAGAGAGAGTGGAGTTGTGCCAGAATTTACTTAAGGATAGATTTCGGGGACGAAATCTTTATAAGGAGGGGAGAGTTGTAACATCCCGAATTTAGGGAATTAAAATTTCTTTTAAAATTAATAAGGTCAATCCTTATCAGCGGAAATTTGATCGTAGATTCACGATTAAATTAATCGAGGTTAAGGGATAATTCGATTGGTCGTTGGAAGAAATCGATTTGAGGAAAGAGTCAAACCCAGCAAACCGGGTTAAATAGTTGCTGAGCAAAACCATTCACAAGTAACCAGTAGACCGAATGGTTAAGAAACCAAACCAGAGACCCGAAGGTCTCCGGTTCGATCCCCAGCTTCCGCAACCAACATTCATTTTTTTTAAAAGTTTTCAAAACCGCGCCCCTTGAAACGGCGTCGTTTCAGTTCATCAACTCCGGCGACCCCTGAAGCACGCCGCCGCCTCTCTGTTTTCGCCGGCGCCTCCTCCGAATGACCAAAGGTCATTTAACTCAGCAACCGGACACCCCAACCCCACCAGAGCATGGGAAAAAGCTGTGATTCACAGTAACGAGCTGGAATCCACCCAGAATCATCCAAGAAATCGAGCTGGAATCCACTAACTCCGGCCAAACTTTTCAAAAGGTGGTGGAGTGGAATTTGACGAGTTTGGCAAGTGTCGGCCATTAATTTTGGCACGGTTCGATTTGTGGAGGCTATATAAAGCCTTACACCGTGTTGGAATGAACCAACAATCCCCAGAACTCAAACCCCTCTTTTCTCCGACGAAGCTCCGGCGAGCTAAGTGTCGTGACGTTCTAGATCGAGTCGAACCGAATGGTTGGTACTATTCGATTCGCCTCACCCTCACGATCATTTCCCCTCTTTCAATTTCAAGTTTGGATCCCTGGTTAGGGAGAATCGAAGGGAAAACCAATCGGTGGAAATTAGGGTTCATACGATTGGAAAATATGCCAATTTGGTCCCTAGCCCGACTGTAAGTTGCAAATCGGTCATCCCTTCCTTTCCTTTGGTATTTTGCCCCTGTAGCTTGTCCCGTGTGACAAATAAGTCACTTAACTGTCTGTTTTTGACAGAAAGGGCCAAACTAACTTTTCAGTTAGTACAAATTGGTCCGGAGGTTACGAACGTCCGTTAAACTCCTCTTTCCGTACGATTCAAGTCCCAGAACCGATCGACAGATCATCCGACTCGGTTTATAGGTGGGTTGGTCAAAGGGGGTAAATTCCTAGATTTAATTATTTAATTCAGAAATATGAATTCCTTAGAACACGTATTAAATGCTGTAAAAATAATTGTAAAGTTACGATGGATTTATCGGATGGTTCGTATGCGTGGGAGGTATTTTGACATAAATATGCATGAGGTATTTAAGACGTATTTGGGCACGTACATACTTAAATTATGGTTTTATCATTAACGTACCTCACATAGACAAGTATAGGGTAATTGGTTTAAAAGAATATTATATTGTCATGATACGTTGATCATGTGTTAAATATGGTAAAATTATGACTAATAGAATTGGTATGAGAATTGGTACTTGGAATTGGCTAATGGAATTAGTTAATGGTATTGGTACGTGGAACTGGCTTAGGGAATTGGACAATAGAATTGGATGAAGGATTTGAGGGCTTGGGTTGATTGTTTGACATTGCTTGGTTGTTATGCGTGTTTGTTTAGCTTGTGATTATGTATGTGGGTTGGTATTGGTTAATGATGGAATTGGTGTTGGTTTTGATGATGGGCTTGTTGATCGAATTGATTGGTATTGATGATTGGAATTGATTGGTCTTGATGAGGAAAGTGAGTAATGGAATGAGATATGAATGCGTGAGGATGGATTGGTTAATGATCTAAATTATATGAGTTGTGATATGAATATGAATGTAGAACCGGAAGGAGCCCACACTACCCCACCCGAGATACTGGTTGTGTTGAGTCTGATTCACTGGGGTGAATCCCTTGGCTGGGTTGCCAAGGTTGGTTGATTTCTCCTTCGTGGAAGGATCCTATATGGATGCGTCGGAATGTATTCTCCTTCGTGGAAGGATCCCTAGTGGATGCGTCTGGTTGATGTGATGGCCGGCGGAGGTGGTGTGGATAACTCCTTGGCGCCTAATAACTCACCTAGATAATTTGAACATGGATGTTGCGTGTTGTTTGTGATTGCGACTTGAATGATGTCTATGAAGTGAATATGTGATATGTACGACTAACGGTTGTTTGTTGATTGTCCAGAACTATTATGTGTCACGGATTTCCCTTTTTACACGGTTTATAAAGTTATGATACCTAAGGTTTGAGGGATTTAAGTAGTCCCAGTGACTCCCCTACTTACCTGGAAATTAAGACGTAAAGTCTTGGTTTTGACAACAAGGTGTCGTTTCTACGGAAAGATCCATCTTTCCGGAACTGTCGATTTATGCCGATTTGGAATCATGGGTTTGCTTAGTTAAATTCTTGAATATCGTTTATTCTTGTTTTAACGGAATTCTCATAATAAAGGACTGACCCCGAACCACCCACCAGTTTTGCAGAGAATACTTAAACGGTAGCTTGAGCCTTGAGGAGCTGATTCGGTATGTGGAATGGTGTCTACAGTAATGTAAGACCTTGACTTGAGACAAATGTTTTTACGTATTCCTCGAGACTTGTTTTCAGTTATTTTGGCTCAAGTATTTAGGGCTCAGTATTGAGTTATGCTATTATGAATTACAAGTTTTATATAAAAGTTTTACGAGTTTTATATAAGTTTATTTTCAAGGTCCTTGGCCAAGGCATTTCATTGAATTATGGTAATTAAGCGTAACGCCTTCGTTTGGTCTTTATGATTACCGCTGCCTTAGAGGGTATTTTGGTAATTTCCCTTATTTCAAAAGAGAGGGTGTTACATAGACTTCTTCAAGTGCTTCTCGATTTCTGCCTTGACTTGTTCTTCAATGTTGAGCTTGCTTCAAGCTCCTTCTGTCTGTCTCTCCCAATTCCTTGACTTGGAAGCACAATCAGCAAAGTGAAGCATAGCCGCTTCTGGTGTGCGAGCAGTGATATCTCCGTCAGCTAAGGAGTTGACCTCGTTCATTCCTCGGGCAAAGGTGTCAGCTAGTTCCCTTTGCTCGAAACTGTGATGGGGGCAGCTGTAGAGAAGCTCTTGGAATTCATTCCAAGCGTCGTATAAACTCATTCCTTCCTTTTGTCTGAACCTGGAGATACTATCCTTGTAGGCAGTTGTTCTGGAAGGAGGAAAGTATTCTTCAACAAAATCTTGAGCCAACTTATCCCAATCAGTATAGTAACCGGGAGGCTTGCTGTTTAACCATCTCTTACTGAGGCCTTGAAGAGAGAATGGAAAAGCTCGCAAGCACAAGGTGTTCTTGTCAAGATTCCCATTCTTGAATGTCTCGCAAACAACAATGAAATCTGCCAAATGAGTGCAAGGATTGTCGTGTGGCTTTCCTTCAAACTGTACGTCCCTAGAGATCATTTCCAGAAAGGGGTTCTTGATCTCATAGTCAGGAGCATTGTCGTCGCGCGACTCAGAGATAGAGGATCAAACGCTAGTCGCGCTCGCTCGGCTTGTTATAATCGACAAGACTTCTCTGAGTCGGCGGTGACGGTGGAGGAGGTGGTAGATTGTCGTCCATTCTAGCAGAAAGTGGTGGCGAGATCAATGCGGTGGATGAAGCGGATGAAGATGAGGATCTCTCCTTCGGCTCCTCGATCTTAATTGGAGTGAAAGATGAAGGTGGATCGGGAGTAGATTGCTTCGGGACTCGCGATTGTCTAGGCGGAGCAGAACTACCCGGCTTGTCTGAAGTAGAAGACTTGATACGCTTAAACTGAGAACGAGTGATCGGGCGGTTCATAAACCTGAAAACAACCTGCAAAGAGCAAAAACAAAAAACAACCAGTGTAAAATCGAAGTGTGATGGAAAAATGAAAGATGGAAAGGTAGAAGAATAAAGTGCCAACTCTTCTTTCAAATAATATAGAAGAGTCCCCGGCAAGGACGCCAGTTTGATGCATTGTAAAACAGTGATGAAATACTACTAAGCTAGCTAAGCAGATCGTATTCCACATGTCTCTTCCAATCGTCTACTCAAATATGAAGGCAATTTACTCAGGTTTAACACAAGTTGTGCATGGTGTGAGTTCCACGACTTCTAATCTAATTACCGCCGATCCGTGACCGCTTTAAAGCCCCGGGTCACTTAGGGTTCATCTAATCTAAGCTCTTATGAGTTTAGCTACTCATATTCAAAACAAAAGAATCGAAGTCAAACAAAGAATACATCTTTAACTAGGAAGAACAGAGAAGAACTGTAAAACCTAATTTCAGACGAATCTGTGAAGCTTCAATCTCTTGGACCTTCAACTCCTAGCACCGAGTCCTCTGAGATGGAAGAATGGCTCCTCGAACTCTCTAAACTCTCTCTCGAACTTTAAAGTCTGAAAATTAATCCATGGAATAGGTATATCTGAATGTGGTTGCCGATTTAGTATTTATAGGGTTTACGATTCCAGCCAAAAAAGGGATTAGTTTTCGCCGAGGACTTCAGATGACACTTTGGCTGGATTCTCCTGTCTTCGACTGTGAATTTCGTGCATAGTTTTCGGTGAAGACTTCAGACTTCTCGCCAAAAATTTCAGTTACAGTCGGGGCAGTGATTTCTTCTAGCTTGGTTGATTTCTGGATTGATCTCAGGCCGTTCCTTGAGGTTCCTTTGCTTCCCGGGCTCGTCTGTGGCTATGTATTTGTTGGCAAAAACCTATGCATTCTCAAAAGCACTAGAAAACCATCAAATAGACCCATAACGGGCCAAAGTAACCAAAACGGCAGGAATTAGAGCATTTAGGTGAAAACATGCTAAATCACCCTAAACCCCGAGATTCAAGCAAGGAAATGTAGCTTAAATGAGGCTGATAAACACGTAAAATCGAGTGTCATCAATCCTTAATCACTTTTACCCGGTTAGTTGTCTCTTGAACAATCTGAGGTCCCATCAACACCTCTAGCACCTTCTTCATCCCAACACAAAGAAGTCCTACACTTCCTTCCATACAGAGCTTCAAACGGGGCAGACTTGAAGCTGTTATGGTATGAGTTGTATGCAAACTCGACCAATGGCAGCAATTCAGCCCAATGGGTCTGAAACTCCATACCAGAACTCCTCAACAATTCCTTCAATGTAAGAACTGTTCTCTCCAATTGACCATCTGTTTGAGGATGATAAGCTGTCGAGAAATTCAGCTTCATTCCCAATGCAGTATGCAATCCTTCCAAAAAATGAGCTGTGAAACTCAGATCCCGGTCAGATACAATGGATTGAGAAACTCCATCCAAGCCTACCACTTCCCCGATATAGAGCTTAGATAACTACTCAACGCTAGGATTATACCAGATGGGTATAAAGTGAGCAACTTTCGTCAAGAAATCCATAATTACCCAAACTGCATCCTTACCTTCTCTAGTTGACGGGAAATCGGACACAAAGTCCATAGTGATGTTAGCAAACTTCCACTCTGGAATGGGTAGATATTGCAACCATCCACCTGGAGCTCTGTGTTCAGCCTTTGTCATCTGGCACACCAAGCAAACTGACACAACTCGAGCTACATCCTTCTTCATGCCTAGCCACTAGAAACTCGCCTACAAGTCCTTGTACATCTTGGTCATCCTAGGATGCATAGCATACATCAAAGAATGAGCTTCCTTAAGAATCTCCTTCCTCAACTCTTCCACCTCCGGCACACACACACGACCTCTACACCTCAACAAACCACCAACCATTCCGAACTAGTTACCCAAACACTTCTCGACTTCCACTCTACTGGCTACCAGATTAGCATCCTTGAGCTGCTCTTCTCCAATGATATCATGTCGTTCAACAAAAGACGAATGTTGAGCTTAGCAAGAAAACTTCCAACCACTTCCAACTGCATCTCCACTCTCAAAGCTCATAGATCCTCCACTCCTTTCGACTTAGAGCATCAGTTACAACATTGGATTTACCAGGATGGTTGTCAATGGTGCAGTCGTAGTCCTTCAAGAGCTCTACCCAATCTCTGCCTACTATTCTTCTCCTTCTGATACATCAAGTTCTTAACACTCTTGTGATCCGTCATTATCTTAAATGCCTCGCCATACAGGTAGTGTCTCCACAACTTTAAGGCGAACACTACCGCAGCTAACTTTAGATCATGAGTTGGATAGTTCACCTCATGCACTCTTAGCTGACGAGAAGCATAGGTGACTACCTTCCCATTTTTCATAAGCACGCATCCCAACCCTTGCAACAAAGCATCACTGAACACCACGTACTCTCCTCCTTCAACTAGCAAAGTCAACACCAGATTTGAAGTCAACCTCTTCTTTAACTCTTCAAAACTTTTCTGACACGCCTCCGTCCACTCATACTTTGACTCTTCCTCAATAGATTGTGAAGGGGAGATGCTGATATGATCCAACAATGCTGCCTCGATGCCAACCGGTATTCCTACACCCCACCAGGATCCCCTGGCCTAGGCAAGACCCTAGTGCCTTTCAAGAAGGTATGACAAGAAATATCGCCTAAATCCTTCACTTGCAGGTAGAAAGACTCTGAGGAAGGGAATGTTGTCCCAAGCCATGCTGTTGGCCGAGGGTATAAGCCCTAGCACCGAAAAGAAGCTTCAGCCCGTTCCTAGTCTAACCTCTAGGAGCCCTGAAGAAGAAGTCAGTTCTTTGAGTGACCCTCTTGAAGCATTTTTGGAGTACTGAAGGAAGAGAATCCAAGAACCCTTGGCCCGAAGAGGAGAGCTACCAAAGACTGAACCTGAGCCGAGGCATAAGAAGACTTGGAGTCCTTGGCCCCGAAGCATAACACTTGGGCTGACCACAGAGAGCTACGTCCAAAGCTACCTGGAGGCCTATCTGAAGCTTAAAGAAGAAGGCCCGAGCGGGAAAAAAGAAGGACCAAGGAGAGAGCAACCGCAAGCCCTAAACCAGCAGCCGGGCCGATCAAGGGAGTTTTATGGAGCCGGACATGAAGAACATATCTTTTGGACAAGAAGTCCGGTCATTGAGCCCGCCCGAAGTCGAAGCCCGCGTCCACAACCTGAGTCAATCCCGGCGTTCGGCCGGTCAAGCCCACCGGGCCGCCACACGCGCCCAACCGGCCCGAGCAGCCGTACGCGGCCAGATTAGGGTTTTTGACCTAATTTAGGTCTTTTATTCTGCTTTAAAGACTACAACTATTATTTTATGTTTATTCCTTTTTAGTAGGATTATTTAGGGGTTTTTAGGAGACTATTTAGGAATAGGACTCTTTATTTTATTATTATTTAGAAGTAGTGATTAGGGAGGAGAGCTTGTTCCCTCACCTATATAAGGAGGCCGCCGGCCACCCTTGTAAGTAAGACTTTTATGAAATAAACCCCCTTTGAAAGAACTCTGTTCTGAAACCCTTATTGTATCTGCATGACGCGATACTGAAGGATCGACTTATCATCAAGAGCATCCATCTCTTGGCGTGGCGTCTTTGACTGGACACTTCTGGTTCCCGGCTGTTATATAGCCGACGGGTCAAAGTACTTTCCGCCCCTGGTTCCCGACGGTTCTACCTCGTTGCACGGTCTCAACTTGAGGTGTTTAAGGGTCGTCTGCCCACGGTTGCAGTGGTTCACATCAGATGCTATGGTGGAGAATCCCTCAACAAATATTCTGTAATAACCAGCTAACCCAAGAAAACTCTTCAACTGTGACACGCCCTTGGGTGGAGGCCAGTTAACTACTGCTTCAATCTTCTTTGGATCCACCTCTACCCTTCTCTTAGAAACCACATGGCCCAAGAAAAACACTTCTTCCAACCAGAAAGCACACTTTGAGAATTTTGCAAAGAGATGTTGCTTCCTCAGCTTCTAAAAGACGATTCTCAAATGTTCTTCATGATCCTCCCCATTCTTGGAATTAATGAGGATGTCATCAATGAATACTATAACGAACTTGTCCATGTACTCATGGAAGACTTTGTTCATGAGAGCCATGAACGCAGCATGATCATTGATAAGACTGAAAGGCATCACAAGAAACTCATAATGTCCATATCTGTTCTTGAAAGCTTTCATCGGCACCGAGCCTTCCTCCACCTCAACTGATGTTAACCCGACCTCAAGTCAATCTTCAAAACCACTGATACCCCTTGCAACTGATCGAAGAGATCATCTATCCTTGGAAGTGGATAGCCATTCTTAATCGTTGCTTTGTTCAACCGCCAGTAATCAATGCACATCCTCATTGACCCGTCCTTCTTCTTCACAAATAGGACTGGCGCTCCCCAAGGGGAAACACTTGGGCGGATGAATCCCTTATCCAAAAGCTATTGCAACTTCTCTTTTACCTCTTTCAATTCAGTCGGTGCCATTCGATAGGGAGGGATAGAGATTGGGGTGGTTCTAGGAACCAAATATATATTGAACTCTACTTCCCGCTAGATATGTGCTCCAGATAACTCCATAAACACCTCAGCAAACCCCCGAGCTACTGGAAACTTCTCTAGCTCCTCACTTTGCTCAACCGACACCTGCACTAACAATGCTTCACAACCTTCTTGAATTAGCGAAAAAATCCTACATTGCTAACACCAACCCCATAGGCGTTGAATCCCTCTTCCGGACACCCTTGAACATCACCTGACCTCCACCTTTCAGCTGAAGTAGAACCTCCTTCTTCTGGCAATAAAGCAGCGCCCCATGCTTTGCCAACCAATCCATGCCAACAATGACATCGAATTCATTGAATGGGAGCACCACTAGATTAGCTGGTAGTTCTGCTCCTTCTAGTAGTGATGACACTCAATTTGACGTGATTATCAACCTCATTTAAGCGACATTTCCTTGCTTAAGACATGGTTTTTAGGGTAAAATAGCGAATATTCACTCAACTACTCTATCTCGTGCCATTTGTGTTACTTTGGCCCGTTTCGGGTCTATTTGATGGTTTTCTAGTGTTTTCATGATAGCACAGGTTTTTGCCATCAAATAAAGTAGCCAAGAACGTGTCTAAGGCATTGGAACCTCAAGGAACCGCACCGGAACCAGTCCAAGAAGTCAATCAAGTCAACAGAAGTCCTGCCCCATTTTACACTTCAGTTTTCAGCGAAAACTCCTCAGGTTTTTGGCGAAAATTCCAGAAGAAATTGGCAGAGATTTACAAGAAGAAGTTTTCGGCGAAAAATTAAAGTTCTCACCGAAAACTCTAAGTCCGAAAATCACAGAAGAAGCAGTCGGAAAACCAGCCATTTTACAAATAAGTTTTCGGCGAAAACTCATCAAGTTTTTGTAGAAAAATCCTTCACAAATCCGGCGACTTAGGGTTAAGTATAAATACTTAAACCGGCGGCCCATAACGAGAGACCTCATAATACACTTTTTCATAATAGAACTTACAAAAGTTCCAGACCTAAGAAGTTCGAGAGAGAGTTTTGAGAGTTCGAAGATCCAGGAAGAGATCGTGACGCCATCTTTCCACCTCGGAGACTCGGAGCTAAGAATTGAAGATCGTTGAGATTGAAGCTTCACGGATTCATCAAATTAGGTTTTACAGTTCTTCTCTGTTCTTCCTACCTGAGATGTATTCCTTGATTGTTTTTTATTCTCTTGTATCTAATATGAGTAGCTAAACTAGTAGAGCTTAGATTAGATGAACCCTAAGTGACCCAGGGCTTTAAAGCGGTCACGGATCGGCGGTGATTAGATTCAAAGTTCAATCAGTTTCTCTTTGCATGGTTGTTTTGTTCTTGATTGTTTATGTTTCTCTTCTGGTTGGTCGCCTAGATTAAGTTTATGCAAGCTAGGATTAGTCGCTAGACAGCTTCCCTGCTTTGGCGCATAAACTTGTCTTCCTTGATCACCTCGTTTAGATTCTTGTTAAGCTGAGGATAGAAGCGAACGCTCGCCTCTCTTTACAACATCAATTCAACCAATTAACCTATTCATTGGAATGTGCCTTTCAAAGGAACCAGTTAGGGTTAATCCACTTCAAGAGTAACTCATAAATCATTAGTAATTTCACCAGTTAGTTTAGTCGTCGCAAGAGGCGACCGTACCTGGGAGACTAATTAATCTTGGTAGTTAGAACGGATAGAGTGATTGTTCGCCGGTCTTAAACCTAAGGGTAAGGAGTTATGGTGGTGTATAGAAATTGACTGAATGAGAATTGAAAACCGATGATCTTGTGATTGTTGTTGCCTTGGTGATCTCAGGGGGGTTCAAAATCTAAGCTTGTTTGTCATCTGTCTAAGTCAACCAACCAATCATTCTGTCTTTTAATTTCATTTTGATTTTCCTGCATCTTAGTCTAGAAGTCGTGGAACTCACACTACGCACAACATGTTTAAACCTGAGTGAATTGCCAGCTTCTTTGAGTAGTCAATTGGAAGAAACCCTGTGGAATACGATCTGCTTAGCTTTTTAGCTTTGTAGTATTTGATCACTATTTTACAGCTCATCAAATTGTCGCCGTTGTAGGGGACTCTTCTAATTGTTTGAAAGAAGAGTTGGCACTTTATTCTCCTACCTTTCCATCTTTCATATTCCAGCACACTTCGATTTTACACTAATTGTGTTTGTTTTTGTCTTTTGCAGGTTAAGAAAATTCAGAAGCAAATCACTTTCGATCCACCTTCCCCTACCGCAATGGCTGCTCAAAAGAGTCTTGCCGATTACAATAAGCCAAGTGCTACTAGTGTTCGGTCTTCCATCTTTGTGCCGCACAATGAAGACGGTCCTGACTATGAGATCAAGATCGCCTTCTTGGAAATTATCTCTAGGGATCTACAGTTTGAAGGAAAGCCTCATGATAATCCATGCACACACTTGGCGGATTTCATTGCTTTTTGCGAGACCTTTAAGAGTGGGAGCCTCGATAAGGATACCTTGTGCTTGCGAGCCTTCCCATTCTCACTTCGAGGTGCTGCAAAGAGATGGCTCATTAGCAAGCCACCCGATCACTACACCAACTGGGAGGATCTTGCTCAAGAATTCATAGAGGAATACTTCCCTCCTTCCAGAACAACTGCTTACAGGGACAACATCTCAAGGTTCAGACAGAAAGAAGGAGTGAGCTTATACGACGCCTGGAATGAATTCTAGGAACTCCTCTACAGCTGCCCTCATCATGGCTTCACTCAAAGGCAACTAGCCAAGATCTTTGCTTGGGGTATGAACGAAGAGTCATCTAAATGGGTCAACTCATTGGCAGAAGTAGACTGTACCATGCTCACACCAGAAGCTGCTCTTCTCCACTTTGCAAACTGTGCTTCCAAGTCAAGGAATTAGGAGAGGCAGACCGGAGGAGCTAAGAGACATTGGAGAATAGAAGAGATTATTGAAGCAGAAGTCCAGAAGTGATTGAAGGAAATCGATGTATGTTCTGTTGAAGAGGTGAACTTCATTTCTGAAGGCTTCACCAACAGTCAACAGGGCTACCCCGACTACCGTCAGTTCAGACAACCTCCTCAACAACAAGGAAGCTTCCAAGAGCGGCCTCCTTACAACTTCGGATTCAACCAGAGTCGAAATCAGTACTTGAGCAATAGTCATCAAGATCCGTCTGGATTCAGCAGAGGACAACAACCTCTACATCAGGGAACACAAGGGATATCGAGGTAGATAAGAAGCTCGACTTGATAATGGCAAGGCTCGATGACTATGAGGAGAAATTCAAGTCTCAAGCCGTCTTAAATCAAGATCATGAAGCTCGAGGTCAACGAGTGGAGAGCATGGTGAATAACATGTTTAGCTTGCTAACTAGTAGCCCCCTCCTTAATCAATCATTGGTTCAAGATGACTCTACCATTAGGAAGGAGCACGTCAAAGCCATCTCCACAAGAAGTGGCAAGCAATTAGCCGGTCCTACAGTTCCCGACCCGGTCTTGGCTCCTGATGTTATAGCCATTGACAAGCCAGAGATCGAGGAGGAGGTGATTGCCCTGCCTCCCCTGACAAATACATCACCTGCGCCACCTCCTCCATCATATCTGCCTCGGATTTCGTTTCCTAAGGCTGCGCAATCACAGGAGAAAGATCATGATACTCGGTACAGAAAGTGGTATGGATACTTGAAGAACACGGATATCAAGATACCAGTTACTGATGTTATCCAGATGATACCGGAGGTTGGAAAAGTCACGAAATATCTTGTGAGGAACAAGAAGAAGGGAGAGTTGTCTTCCGTCTCCCTCGAGGAAGAATGCTCCGCTATCCAGAGCCAGACGACACCCATACCTCCCCCAGCTAAGTGTCAAGATCCCGGTGCTTTTACTTTGCCTTGCACTATTAATGATGTGAAGATTGATCATAGACTAATTGATCTAGGTGCTTCTATCAATGTTATGCCTACTTGCCTGTTTGAGAAATTGAACCTAGGAGAGTTGAAACCAATTAGAATGCATTTAGTGTTTGCCGACAGATCTGTTAAACTACCTAGGGGACTAATAGAAAACGTGGTTGTCCGTTGTGGTCCTTTTACTATTCTGGCTGATTTTGTTGTTATGGATACTCGAGAGGAAGATGTCACTCTTCTCCTAGGCCAACCGTTCATGGCAACAGCCGGCATTAACAATAATGTCCTGAATGGCTCGTTGACATTAAGGGTCGGCAAGGACACTATGACATTCCGCCTCAAGGACGGTATGCAAGTCCTTGTCAAAGAAAAGGTACATTGTTTATCTGTTGAAGTTGTGGAGTTGGCTTCGGTCAACTCTAGTTCTAACGAAAAATCTAGAGTTTCTTTAGAAACTTGCTTGCCAGATGTCGGACAGGCTCCTACTCTGAAGAATGAGCTGCCGGCACAAAAGCCAAGAAAGACGGAGGATCCGACGGCATTCCCCCATGAATCACCAAAAGTTAAGGATCTTGGCGAGACGAAGAAGAAAGGAACAGGGAAGACCAAAGAGGTTTGGGGGCTAGTCATTAAACCGCCTTCTACCGAGCCACCAGAGAAGAATGATCCTCTGAAGGACACTTAGTCGAAAGAACTGTTCGGGGCTTTTAAAAATTCTGGTCATCTTCCCGAAGAACGAACCAAGTTAATTCACGCAAGCGGGAAGAAGTTCACACTTGCCGGAGGATCCCCAAAGCTGTATTTCATGAACTCTGACTCGGGCCTAAGAGAAATCCTGAGTTGGGATGTCTCTTGATCGCCATCCAGGTATCGTCCAGCTCAAGGACATTAAGCAAGAGCGCTTCGTGGGAGGTAACCCACGGCTGGAGTCCTTTTTGCATTATTGAGTCAGTCTTTTCCGTCGTTTGAGTCAGTTTCGGGGAGCCAAAATGTCAGTTTTCTTTTATTTTCATCTATTTTAATTTTCTACGTCAGGTCAGAATTTTCGCCGAAAACTTCCAAAGTTTTCGGCGAAAACTTTAGTTTGTTCGAGTCTGTTTTCCAGTGGATTTTCAAAGTAGTTTTCGCCAAAAACTTCACTAGTTTTCGGTGAAAACTTTAGTTGGGTCAGAAAATTTTCGAAAACCATTTCAAAAAGAGAGTCAAAATTTTTTTTCAGAATTCCCCTAAACCTTCTTTGTTCGGCTTTTATTCTGTGTGGATCCGAGACACTTGTCCCTGTATCCTTTTGATCTTTTGTTGTTATTGTTTTTGTAGGAACTCGAGTAGCTACTCCGCTCCGCTTCGGGCTATCCACGTTCATCCCCTACACCGACCATCTCGTTCCAGGTTCTTCGTATCTCTCAACTCTAGTTTTAGTCCTGTGAGGACACAGAACGGTTTAAGTGTGGGGTAGGATGCTAGAGAACCTTGCATGAACTTGATTGCCCTTAATTGTGTTTTTGTGTGTTCCGTGGTGCCTTTCCAGTTCCTCTAGTACTAGAATTGCTCGGTTCTTGATTTTTGATGTTAAGTTGTTGTTCAATCTGTCATAATGATGCTTAGACAGCTTAACCTAGAACCTGAGAACCGACGTGTATACTTTGATGCTAAATTGCTTGGTCAAAACAGATTTTCAAAATCACACTTGTAGTTGTCGCCTTGATTGCATGAAAATGAACGAATCCGACTAGCAAACCAACTGTGAGTTTTTGATCCATTGCATGTAACTTGCAATTTCAATTCTTTTTGAGTGGTTTTCTATTTTTCTTGAATGAGTTAGAATTTGCATGAGACCTATTCGAGACCACACGATGACACGAGTTCTAGAATGATAGGGGCACCTAGATTCAGCTACTAAGCCAGATAGCCTACCTAACGTTAAATCCATTAGGTTTAAACCCTTGAGCTTGGCCTGTTCTTTCGGTTCGATATACATTATAGCCATTCCCCATTCTTTCATTCCCCGTTGATCCCCTATGGTTGTAGTTCTAGATTAGCCTACCGGAAGTCGGTTTGTGGTAACTTGCCTATAGCCATTAAATAGGTGGTCTTAGCTATTATGTCCAGATGTGTAAACCCCTCGAGCAACTAAAAGAAAAATCGGCACAAAAGAAGAAAATAAGAAAATTTCAAAAAAAAAAAGAGAGAGAAGAAAAATCAGAAAAGTTCAAAAGTTTCAAGTTTATAGTTAGTCAATAGCGTTCTTCTCCCTACATATGGAAGAACGAAGGCAAAAGAAAATTCAGAAAAAAATGTGTAAAGGAAACAAAGTGCTAGGTTGCTTGAGTGTATCATAGGACGAGCGTATACTATTCCACCCATGTCTGGTTAGACGATAGGAAGCCATAGGCTAGATTCGAGGGAAGTTAGTCGGAAGCTACACCGCACCAAAGCCATCATCATACATTCCCTTCAACCATCTCATCTTAACCCTTGTAGTGTAGAATTCATTACAGCCCTAAGCAGGGAAGTCCTTCTTGACTAGTTCCTCGTGTTGTCACAGTGGTGGAGATGTGGTCGAATTGAAAACTTATGACAGAATTCAGTAACAGAAAATGATTAAGAGCAGAAACATGTCCCCAAACACAGAGAATGAGAGTTCCCCTTGTACTAAATATTATCTGTGTGAGGAGTCTAGTCGGTCAGGTCAAATTCGTGCATGATTGGTTACTACTTCTTGTCGTGTGCAGTTTTTTAGTGAGACCAGATTGTTTAGCTGATCAGTATGCATGTTAGGTTTCTTGTTCTAGGGATTACCTGTCTAATAATTCATTCTGTATGTTTGAACTTCAATTTAATTGATCTTATCATTTGTGAACGTGAGCGTGTTCTATTCAGTTTGCTTGAGGACAAGCAAAAGCTTAAGTGTGGGGTATTTTGATGAAACTCGATTTGACGTGATTATCAGCCTCATTTAAGCGACATTTCCTCGCTTAAGACATGGTTTTTAGGGTAGAATAGCGAATATTCACTCAAGTGCTCTATCTCGTGCCATTTGTGTTACTTTGGCCCGTTTTGGGTCTATTTGATGGTTTTCTAGTGTTTTCATGATAGCACAGGTTTTTGCCATCAAATAAAGTAGCCAAGGACGTGTCTAAGGCATTGGAACCTCGAGGAACCGCACTGGAACCAGTCCAAGAAGTCAATCAAGTCAACAGAAGTCCTGCCCCATTTTACACTACAGTTTTCTGCGAAAACTCCTCAGGTTTTCGGCGAAAACTCCAGAAGAAATAGGCATAGCTTTACAAGAAGAAGTTTTTGGCGAAAAGTCAAAGTTCTCACCGAAAAATCTAAGTCCGAATATCACAGGAGAAGCAGTCGGAAAACCAGCCATTTTACAAATTAGTTTTCAGCGAAAACTCATCAAGTTTTCGCCAAAAAATCCTTCACAAATCTGGCGACTTAGGGTTAAGTATAAATACTTAAACCGGCGGCCCATAACGGGAGACCTCATAATACACTTTTTCATAATAGAACTTACACAAGTTCCAGACTGAAGAAGTTCGAGAGAGTTTTGAGAGTTCGAAGATCCAAGAAGAGATCGTGACGCCATCTTTCCACCTCGGAGACTCGGAGCTGAGAATTGAAGATTGTTGAGATTGAAGCTTCACAGATTCGTCAAATTAGGTTTTACAGTTCTTCTCTCTTCTTCCTACCTGAGATGTATTCCTTGATTTTTTTTCGATTCTCTTGTATCTAATATGAGTAACTAAACTCGTAGAGCTTAGATTAGATGAACCCTAAGTGACCCAGGGCTTTAAAGCGGTCACAGATCGGCGGTGATTAGATTCAAAGTTCAATCAGTTTCTCTTTGCATGGTTGTTTTGTTCTTGATTGTTTATGTTTCTCTTCTGGTTGGTCGCCTAGATTAAGTTTGTGCAAGCTAGGATTAGTCGCCAGACAGCTTCCCTGCTTTGGCGCATAAACTTGTCTTCCTTGATCACCTAGTTTAGATTCTTGTTAAACTGAGGATAGAAGCGAACGCTCACCTCTCTTTAAAACATCAATTCAACCAATTAACCTATTCATTGGAATGTGCCTTTCATAGGAACCAGTTAGGGTTAATCCGCTTCAAGAGTAACTCATAAATCGTTAGTAATTTCACCAGTTAGTTTAGTCGTCGCAAGAGGCAACCGTACCCGGGCGACTAATTAATGTTGGTAGTTAGAACGGATAGAGCAAACGTTCGCTAGTCTTAAACCTAAGGGTAAGGAGTTATGGTGGTGTATAGAAACTGATTCAATGAGAATTGAAAACCGTTGATCTTGTGATTGCTGTTGCCTTGGTGATCTAAGGGGGATTCGAAATCTAAGCTTGTCTGTCGTCTGTCTAAGTCAACCAACCAATCATTCTGTCTTTTAATTTCATTTTGATTTTCATGCATCTTAGTCTAGAAGTCGTGGAACTCACTCCACGCACAACGTGTTTAAACCTGAGTGAATTGCAGTTTCTTTAAGTAGTCAATTGGAAGAAACCCTATGGAATACGATCTGCTTAGCTTTTTAGCTTTGTAGTATTTGATCACTGTTTTACAGCTCATCAACTAGCACCTTGCAGTCCCTAAACACTCTACTAACCTTTACTGAAGTCCCCAAAAGAGTCCTCAGACCCCAACTAGTTCCCAAGCTACTAGTTTCTACACCCAAGCTACTTACACACTTTTCATACACAAAAGAATGGGATGAGCATGAATAAAACAAAGGGTAAACGGAAAGATCAAGAATGGAGATCATATCGGTGACCATGTCGTTTGCATTTTCGGATCCACCTCTAGTGAGAGCATACAGCCTCCCCTGATCTCCCCCTGCTCCCACTGGTGTATCATTAGATCTTGTCCCTATACCAGCACTTGTAGTTCGACACCCAAAACTGCATCCTCCAAGTGACACTCCCCAAAGTGAGGCTTCCCACAAGTACCACAAATAGGGAGCCCAGATGGCGCCCCTCCTCTACTCAGCAATCCAACTCTCTAGCACAAGGAACTCCTGTGGACAGGAAGACCACAAGTGTAGCAGGTGAGTGTACCCCGGAATGGAGCAGACTGCACGCTTCATTTACCTGAGTATACAAACTGAGCCCTCTTGGCCGAATGGCTATGCACGGAAATCTAGGGAGGCATGGCTCTCGCCTTCCTCTTCTGATCCTCGTTCTTACCTTGCTCCAAAAACTCTCTCTCAAAGCCAGCCGCCTTCACTAACACCAAGCTCCTCATGTCACCTTACGTGATGCCCTCCTGGATCTCCCACCTCAAGCCTCTCTTAAATCGATGAATCAGTTTCTGCTCCCAATTACCCTGTTCATCAAACCACTTAGAGAGGTGGGTGAACTCCATGAAGTACAACATCACTGACTTATCTCCTTGCACCAGCTCCAATAACTCTTTGGCCTTCGTTTCACGCCAAATGTCTGGACATAACTAATTACAGAATTCCTCCAAGAACTCCTCAAATTCCATAACTAGTGGAAACACCTGGCTCTGAGGCAACGACTCCCACCAATCCAGAGTATGACACTTAAGCAGAAACGGTCATGGCTTACAACTTAATGTCGACCTCAAATCCAGCTCGGAGAACCTTGAAGCCACACTCCTTGATCCATTACTCAGCAACAGTAGGATCAGCTGCCTCTCCACTGAACTCACTAAAGTTCCAGCCCTTCAGATCATACGGCTGAAACTGGTGGCCTACTACTCCGTACCTAGAATTACCAGTGGAGTGGCTTCCCATCGATTGGCTTGCTTCACCAGAGGAGGACATGAAAGCATTTCAGTTGACCGATTCAGAAATAAAAAATTGTGATTTCAAATCGCTTTTCATTCAAAACTCCCAACCCGTTTTAAAAATGTTTGAAAAAACCCTGGAAAGTTGGTGCTATACCGATGTCTCATCCCCTCTCCCTGTGAGGTTAATTACTCCTCGAGGAGAAAAGATGACTCACCAATACATCAACAACTAACCAAGCTCTAATACCCTTGTAACACCCATCCCGAATCAACCCGGGTAAACTCGTGGTTGAACTGGAATGAGCATGATATGACCCAACCCGACTGCCCAAGTATCCGTAAGTACTCATACACTCCACCAGGGTCACCCGTCCAAGGAAGAACCTTAGGGCCCTACAAGAAGCGAATAGAGCCAAGGGAAGGCCACCTACAAGACCCCAAGCCCAGGTATGAGATAAGGTACAGGCTAAGGCCACCCCCTACAGGTAGGAAAGCTCAGGAGGAAGAAATGCCACACCAAGCCATGTTGCTGGCCGAGTGTGGAAACCCTAGAGCTGAAGGTAAGCCCCGGCCGGATCCTAACCTCCTCTCCATGGACCCTGAAGATGAAGCACACTCCAGAGACCCTCTAGAGGAATTCCTGGAGTATAGGAGCAAGAGAGCTCAAGAGTACCTGGCCAAGAAGGGATGGCTACCTAAGACCGACCCGGCGCCGAGTCCTTAGGAGAATTGGAGCACAAGGTTCCAAGGCACCACCCTTGGCCCGACCTTAGCCCATGAGAGTCACATATGGAGTTATCTGAGGCGATGCCTGAAGCTAGGAGAGGAAGCCCCGAGCAGAAATGAAGAAAGTCCCAAACCGGCCCCGCCCCGAGCCTTAGACCAAGAGCCGGGCCGATCGGGATTATTTTATGGAGATGGACGCCATGCGGACCAAGCCTTTTGGCAAGGCCCTAGTCCTTGGACCAGCCCGGAGCATCAGGCCCCAAGGCCCGACGAAGGCCCGCCATTGAAGAAGAAGAAGCCCGGAGCCGAGCAAAGGCCCGGCTCGAAGACCGGCTGCCCGCCGAGTCCTAGTCCCGCCCGGACTAGGAAACCCTAAAACCGTCGGTTTAGGGTTTTAAGAGTTTTTTTCCTATTTAGAGTTGGATTCTTGGACTATTTAATTGTTTTTCCTTTTTAGTAGGACTTGTTTAGGGGTTTTAGGAGTCTTTTAGGAGAAGGACTCTTTATTTTATTATTATTTAGGAGTTAGACTTTAGGGAGGAGAGCTTGTTCCCTCCCTATAAATAGAGGCCGCCGGCCTCACTTTGTACTTACAACTTTTATGAAATAAACCCCCTTTGATAGAACTTTGTTCTGAAACCCTTGTTGTATCTGCATGTTGTGATACTGAAGGATCGACTTATCATCAAGAGCATCCATCTCTTGGCGTGGCGTCTTCGATTGGACACTTCTGGTTCCCGGCTGTTATATAGCCGACGGGTCAAAGTACTTTTCCGCCCCGGTTCCCGACGTTTCTACCTCGTTGCACGGTCTCAACTTCCGGTGGTTAGGGTCGTCTGCCCACGGTTGCAGCGGTTCACATCAGTTGGTATCAGAGCACGGTTCAAACACAAGGACCACATCTATCCCAGTCTCCAGATTCTCCTGGATTCATATCCTTTTATTGCTTTCTTTAGAAAATTGATTCGAAAATTCCCTTCTATTTCAATTCTTGTTTTAGTTTCGAGTTAACAAAAAAGAAAAGAAAGCAAGGTCACCTTGCCACGTTATTTCCTTTCGTTGTAAGTTTATTTCTAAGAAGAGGGGATAGAAAATTTGCTTCCGTTTGCTAGTACTAACCATGGCAGACGAGAGGTTAGCCAAAATAGAAGACACCCTTCAGAGTCTTAAAGTTACCCTGGCCTACATACACGGAGCCCTGACCCAGCGTGGAAGAGAACGAGGCCGAGACGGCTACACCAGGAGACCCGCCCATGACTCATGGAGAGAAGATCCGAGTACAAGCCAAGCTCCATGGAAGCCTGAACAGACCCGAGCCCTCAGCCCACGGCCAAACCCTAACCCTAGGGATTCGGCACCTCCGGTAACACTTGCACCATCTACTTATAAGTTTCAAGGCTCTAACCCACGTTCCAGTGGAATTGTATGTGTCAAATGTCAAGGAAGGGGACATGTCTCAAGGGACTGCCCTAATCAACAAGCGATGGTGATAAGAGAAAGAGAAATCGAGACAGGCGATGAGGAGGATGAGAGGAAAGGAGAAGGAGAGCAAGTTAAGCCGAGAAGGCTTAAGAAGTTTGCAGGGTTCTTCTCTAAAACCCTAGCACCCGGCGCCCCGGCCTCAGCCCCGGCCCCTGCCCCGGCCTTAGCCCCGGCACCAGCCCTGGCCCCAGCCCCGGCCCCAGTACCCAGCCCCAGCACTGCCCGACCAGGCCCCAGCACCCTAGTGCTCGGCCCCAGCATCAGCACTGTCCCAGGCCCTAGCGCCCCAGCGCTCGGCACTGCCCCAGGCCCTAGCGCCCCAGCGCTCGGCCCCGGCCTCGGCACTGCCCCAAGCCCCAGTGCCCCAGCACTCGGCCCAGCACTCGGCTCCAGCCCCGGCGCTGCCCCACCAGGCCCTAGTGCCCCAGCACACGGCCCCAGCCCCGGCACTGCCCCACCAGGCCCCAGCGCCCCGGCGCTCGGCCCCAGACCCGGTGCTACCCCACCAGGCCCCAGCGCTCCAGCACTCGGCCCCGACCCTGACTGGCAATGCCTGACCAGCCCCGGCGTCCCAGCGCCCGGTTCCGACTGGCGCTACCCGCTCAGTCCTAGCGCCCCAGCACCCGGCGCTACCCTGCCCGACCAGGCCCCGGCCGATCTAGCACCCGGCCCCGACCTGTCGCTGCCCAAGGCCCCCCGGCGCATCACCACCCGACGTGGCCCCCGGCCATGAGTCCGGCGCGTCCCTGCCCGACGCTCAGCCCCGGTCCTGCCCGACCCCGACTGCCCCGACACCAGGATGCCCGACGGCCCCCCACTGGCCGCCGCCGCCGGATCCCCACTGCCCGCCGCCGCCGGATCCCCACTACCCGCCGCCACCGGCTCCCCACTTCCCGCCGCCGCCGACTCCCCACTGCCCGCCACCGTCGACTTTCCACTGTCCGCAGCCGCCTACTTCCTGCCCGCCGCCGCCAGCTCCCCACTGCCCGTCGCCGTCGGCTCAACACTGCCCGCCGTCGCGCCCCACTGCCCGACGCCGCCACCCTGGCTGACGTGCCCTGGTTTACCTCTGGCACCTCCGGCACCCCCGTGCCCCGACCCGACGCTTCACCAACGGTTCCCTGTGCACCCAAGATACAATGGGAGATCATCTCCCGACGAGTATTGAGAGCTGCCCCGAGTGAAGAAGATCTGGATGCTGACCCGGATGTAGAAATGAGTGAGGAACCTTCACCCACCACCTCCCCAAGCCTTAATATTATTGTTAATAGTTTTTTAGGAGAGGGAGCTATGGAGACCGATGGAGAAAGTGCTGAAGGACCCGAGCCTTGGTCCGTTACTGATTCGAATGACACTCCTAGGTCTGAAGGTGACGCTGAATCTTCCCCGACCGTGGCCGACAAGATTGCTGAAGTTTGGAAGAGGGTGATGAGTGCTAGAAGGGAACCCGAGATGGATTTGGGGACAAATCCAAGGCAAGAAGAGGGGGATGATATGACCCAACCTGACTGTCCAAGTATCCGTAAGTACTCATACACTCCACCAGGGTCACCCGTCCAAGAAATAACCTTAGGGCCCTACAAGAAGCGAATAGAGCCAAGGGAAGGCCACCTACAAGACCCCAAGCCCAGGTATGAGATAAGGTACAGGCTAAGGCCACCCCCTACAGGTAGGAAAGCTCAGGAGGAAGAAATGCCACACCAAGCCATGTTGTTGGCCGAGTGTGGAAACCCTAGAGCTGAAGGTAAGCCCCGGCCGGATCCTAACCTCCTCTCCATGGACCCTGAAGATGAAGCACACTCCAAAGACCCTCTAGAGGAATTCCTGGAGTATAGGAGCAAGAGAGCTCAAGAGTACCTGGCCAAGAAGGGATGGCTACCTAAGACCGACCCGGCGCCGAGTCCTGAGGAGAATTGGAGCACCTGGTTCCAAGGCACCACCCCTGGCCCGACCTTAGCCCATGAGAGTCACATACGGAGTTATCTGAGGCGATGCCCGAAGCTAGGAGAGGAAGCCCCGTGCAGAAATGAAGAAAGTCCCAAACCGGCCCCGCCCCGAGCCCTAGACCAAGAGCCGGGCCGATCGGGATTATTTTATGGAGATGGACGTCATGCGGACCAAGCCTTTTGGCAAGGCCCTAGTCCTTGGACCAGCCCGGATCATCAGGCCCCAAGGCCCGACGAAGGCCCGCCATTGAAGAAGAAGAAGCCCGGAGCCGAGCAAAGGCCCGACCCGAAGACCGGCTGCCCGCCGAGTCCTAGTCCCGCCCGGACTAGGAAATCCTAAAACCGCCGGTTTAGGGTTTTAAGAGTTTTATTCCTATTTAGAGTTGGATTCTTGGATTTAAAGACTATTTAATTGTTTTTCCTTTTTAGTAGGACTTGTTTAGGGGTTTTAGGAGTCTTTTAGGAGAAGGACTCTTTATTTTATTATTATTTAGGAGTTAGACTTTAGGGAGGAGAGCTTGTTCCCTCCCTATAAATAGAGGCCGCCGGCCTCACTTTGTACTTACAACTTTTATGAAATAAACCCCCTTTGATAGAACTTTGTTCTGAAACCCTTGTTGTATCTGCATGTTGCGATACTGAAGGATCGACTTATCATCAAGAGCATCCATCTCTTGGCGTGGCATCTTCGACTGGACACTTCTGGTTCCCGGCTGTTATATAGCCGACGGGTCAAAGTACTTTTCTGCCCCGGTTCCCGACGTTTCTACCTCGTTGCACGGTCTCAACTTGCGGTGGTTAGGGTCGTCTACCCACGGTTGTAGCGGTTCACATCAGAGCATCACTAGAAAGATGGTACATAAATGAAATAGGCAAACCGACAAATAAAAGAAATAGATTTCTCATTGAAGGATATATCTGAAAGGAGACCTCCAATGGTAAAATTCAAATCTAAACCGGTAAGCAATAATCATGTATCAAATCCTGAAATGGGTACAAAAATCCCCGAAAATAGAAATAGTCAACTGGTGAACGCTTTCGTTGTTAAGCGTTCAACCAAATAAACTAACAAAGCTACAAAAGCTAGGGTAGATCGTATTCCACGGGCCTTCTCTGATTGACTACTCCAAAAACTAGCAAAATACTCGAATGTAAGCACTTCGTGCGTGGTGTGAGTTCCACGACTTCTAATTCTAAGAAATGCGGAGAAAATTAAAAATTAAACTAAAGCAGATTGGAAATTAGGGTTGAAAACAAAGATGACAGACGAACTTAGACTTTGAATCCCCCTTCGTTCCCCAGAGCATTGGCAATCAACAGATCAGCGGATTTCGATTCTCATTCAATCAATTACTAAGACACCACCATAACTCCTTACCCTTAGGTTTAAGACCGGCGAACGTTCGCTCTATCCGTTCTAACTACCAAGATTAACTAGCCGCCCGGGTACGGTCGCCTCTCGCAACGAATTAACTTAACTGGTGCAATTACTAACGATTTATGAATTACTCTTGCAGTGGATTAACCCTAACTGGTTCCTACGAAAGGCACGCTCCAATTATAAGGTTAATTGTTCAATTTGATGTTCTAAAGTAAGGCGAGCGTTCGCTTCTATCCTTAGCTTAACAAGAATCTAATCTAGGTGATCAATCCAGACAAGAAACATGAACAATGAAGAACAAATCAAACATGAAAAAGAAACTGATTGAATTTCGAATCTAATCACCGCCGATCTGTGACCGCTTTAAAGCCCTGGGTCACTTAGGGTTCATCTAGTCTAAGCTCTAACGAGTTTAGCTACTCATGTTTATCACAAAAGAATCAAAAACAAAGAAAGAGTTCATCATCCAGAGGAAGAACAGAAAAGAATCTGATAAACCTAATTTAGACGACTCTGACAGACTTCGATCTTCCGTAAACTATACTCCTAGCTCCGAGTCTCCGAGGTGGAAGGGATGGTGTCACGATCTCTTTCCGGCTCTTCAAAATCTAACTCTTCGCATAAGAACTTCAGAGAATTCCTCGAATTCTGATTTTGAAAAGTATATTATGATGTGTCTTTTTATTTGGGCCGCCGGTTAAGTATTTATACTTAACCCTAGATTGGCCGGATTTGCCTGATATTTTCACCGAAAATAACAAGGTATTTTCGCCAAAAATTCTAGTGTAAATGGATGGCCCTTCGGTTGAATTCTCCTGTGATTTTCATTTCTGTTCGAAAACTCAACGGTTTCACCGAAAACTCCTTCAACCGGACATCAGTTGATTTGTGCTGATATTTTCGTCGAAAATACTAGGGTATTTTCGGCGAAAATTCCTTTGTAAATAGGGCAGGAATTTTCTGAACTTGATTGGCTCCTTTGATCGATTCCGGTGCAATTCCTCGCGGTTCCAACGCCTTAGACAGGACCTTGGCTACTTTATTTGACGGCAAATACCTGTGCTAACATAAAAACACTAGAAAACCATCAAATAGACCCGAAACGGGCCAAGGTAATACAAATGGCACGAGATAGGGCAATCGATTGAATATTCGTTATTCTACCCTAAAAACCATGTCTTAAGCAAAGAAATGTCGCTTAAATGAGGCTGATAATCACGTCAAATCGAGTGTCATCAAATACCCCACACTTAAGCTTTTGCTTGTCCTCAAGCAAACTGAATAGAAACGCTCATGTTCATAAATGATAAGATCGATTAAATTAGAGCTCAATCAAACACAATGAATTATTAGATAGCTAATTCCTAGAACAAGAAACCTGACATGTATACAGATCAGCCAAACAACCTGGTCTCACTAGTAAACTGCACACGACAAGTAATTAGCAACCAATTATGCACGAATTTGACCTGACCGACCAGACTCCTCACACAGGATAAATATTTAGTAAAATGGGGAACTCTCACTCTCTGTGTTTAAGGACGTGTTTCTGCTCTCGATCATTTTCCGTTACTGAATTCTGTCATAGGTTTGCAATTCGACCACATCTCCACCACTGTGACAACACGAGTATCTAGTCAAGAAGGACTTCCCTGCTAGGACCGTAATGAATTCTACACTACTTGGGTTTATGATGCGATGGATGATGGGAATGTATGATGATGGCTTTGTGCGGTGTAGCTTTCGACTAACTTCCCTCGAATCTAATCTATGGCTTCCTACCGTCTAACCAGACACGGGTGGAATAATGAACGCTCGTCCTATGATACCCTCAAGCAACCTAGCACTTATTCTTTTTCTTTACACGATTTTTTTTCTTTTCTTTTCAACTTTTCTTTTGACTTCGTTCTTCCATTTGTAGGGAGAAGAACGTTTATTGAACTAAAACTTTGAAACTTTTCTGATTTTTCTTTTCTTCATTTTTTTCGAAATTTGCTTCTTTTTCTTCTTTTTCTATTTTTTTCTTTTGTGCCGAATTTTCTTTTAGTTGCTAGAGGGGTTTACACGTCTGGACATAATAGCTAAGACCACCTGTTTAATGGCTATAGGCAGGTTACCACAAACCGACTTCCGGTAGGTCAATCTAGAACTACAACCACAGGGGATCAACGGGAATGAAAGAAATGGAAAATGGTTGTAATGTATTATCGAACCGAAAGAACAGGCCAAGCTCAAGGGTTTAAACCTAATGGATTTATCGTTTGATAGGCTATCTGGCTAAGTAGCTGAATCTAGGTGCCCCTATCCTTCTAGAACTCGTGTCATCGTGTGGTCTCAAGTAGGTCTCATGCAAATTCTAACTCATTCAAGCAAACAGAAAACCACTCAAAAAGAATTGAAATTTGCAAGTTACGTGCAATGGATCAAAAGCTCACAGTTGGTTTGCTAGTCGGATTCGGTCATTTTCATGCAATCAAGGCTACAAACTACAAGTGTGATTTTTTTAAAAATTCTGTTCGGACTAGGCAGTTTAGCATCAAAGTACACAAGTTGGTTCTCAAGTTCTAGGTTAAGCAGTCTAAGCATCATTATGAAGGTTTGAACAACAACTTAACATCAAAAATCAAGAACTGAGCCATTCTAATGCTAGAGAAACTGGAATGGAATCACGAGGCACACACAAAACACAATCAAGGGCAATCAAGTTCATGCAAGGTTCTCTAGCATCCTACCCCACACTTAAATCGGATTGTGTCCTCACAGGACTAATTCTAGAGTTCAGAGTGAAGTAGAAGAACCTGGACCGAGATGATTGGCGTAGGGGATGAGCACGGGTCCTCGGAGCGGAGGGAATCTACCAAAGCGAAGCAAAGGGAATCTCCCTACTGCCTACAAAACAAAAACAAATGAAACATAAAAAGGAAACCGGGACAAGTGTCCCGGATCCACACAGAAAAAAGTTGGATTGAGATCCGAAAATAATAAATAAAAAGAAAGGACAAGGAAAAGGACACCACCTGATCATGGCTGGTCAGGGGTGTCGGGGGGTGGAAAATGGAGGTGCTCGTCGAGCTGGCGTTGCCACGCCAGCTGTGCCTCATACCGCCTGTCGGCACGGCGCATATGCTGCTGCATAATAGTCCATCTCGCCTTTTGAGTGGCGTTGTCGGTGATGCGCCACTCCTGCAGTCGCTCATACAGCTCACCAATGTCTGCGGGGTGCGGTCGGTGCTGAGGGTGAGGCGCCTGGTATGGATCTGGAATGTGCGGCGGCGACTGGTGTGCGTACCCTGCCTGATGATGTGGCGAGGGTATATAGTCATGGAACTCTGGTTGCGGCTGGGCTACTGCTGCTCAGTATCATCATCTTCCTCCGACTCGGCTACATGCTGGAGGGGAGGATCTGCTGCCACCTGGGGCTGAGGTCCAGCTCTAGGTCGTATTCGACCGCTAAGTCTCCTCCAACGGTCCTAACTTGGTGTCGTGGAATGTTCGGGCCATATTCATGGCTGATGCCGAAGGAGATGATGAGCTGACCTATGAAGTTACCTCCCAGGAGTGCACGAGGTAGCGTCCGCCTCTTGGTCTTATGGCGGAAGATGCGAGCAAGCACCCATCCGGGGTGACGAGGGTAGCTCTCTCGAATGGCTTGGAGAAGCATAAGCTCCTCCTTGAGGATATGGTGGCGATCCTTATCTGAAACATATAAAAGTGATCTACGCCAAACCATATGAATAAATTTAAAGAGAGGGTGAGAGAGCGACTTAACTGAGTTGTGTTCCCCAAGGCGATCGCCAGGCACTCCAGTCATGTGGCTCCAGAGTGCATGGTATGCCTCCTCGTCATCATCGTCGCCCCAGCCGAGGTGATGGTCGTGATAGTGCTCATAGGGGATACCTAGATGAGAAGCAAACTCATCAGAGGTCAGCATCCTGTATACTCCTCCCAGATAGAAGGTAACAACCTTCTGGCCTTGCCTCCTCTTGTGCTCATCCAGATCAAAGGTCGCCCAGAACTCCTGAAGGGCGATGTCTGGGAAGTTGGCAGCTATGGTGGTCAGCTCTAGGAGGCCGGCCGATGCTAGGGCGTCATGCACGTTCCGGTTGTAGTCCTCGTCGTGCTCGCTGAGGGACTCCATGGAGAGAGGGCGTACCTTAGCTCCCCGAACATGCTCGATCTTCTGGACGCACTCGAAGTAGAAGTCAGGTAGACGAGCGATGGTGCGATGGTATCCAGCCCGGCGAGGTAGTGCTGGAGGAGGGCCCTGAACGACGGGTGTGACGGGAGCGGGGGCTCTGGAGCTCGGGGCGGCATCAAGTCGCGCCTTAGTCCTGCGCTCATAAGTGGTGTTCCTAAAACCAGAATGAAACCAGATTAGTCAAACTTAAACCCTACCCCACACTTAGTAGAAAAACTCAATTTCACAAAGAAATGAGGAAAACCGAGTGGGGGTAAGCAAAGCAGAGTAACCGGTAATCATAGATAATAAAATACATGCTTAGGAACAGCCATAATTGGATAAGCATAATCAGAGTTCAAAGAGTCAAACCGACATTCAGAAAGTCAACACTTATAGCATAATGAACCCTAATCATGGCAAGACTATCACAAAGCGGAGAACGACGGTAAAATATGATCTCAGATGGCAAACACAATAATTTGAACGAGAATAAACACATACGGCAGCCAAATGATCAAAAATAGTTCATGGTCAAACCGACATTTCTCACAAGTCAACATTACAAAGAATCAATCGTATGCATAGCAACACATGATCAAATGATATGAAAATTAAGCACGGAACTCCCAAAGCATGCTAGAACAGTTCAACAAGTTCAGCTAACCTAGTTCACACGAAATCAGTCGGCACGCAAATCGAGGCAAATTGAAAAGTCAACCGAAAGTCAACCCAACGAAATTCAGCAATCAATATGTCAAAAGATTCATAGTGAAAAGTTCTACAACTTACCTTGAAGCCATGGATGCTAAAAATGAACGGTTTGGGAGAAATCGGTGAAAAACTATGAAAACAAGGGTTTCGGTGAACTAGAGCTGTAGAGCTCCGATTCGAACGTTCTAGGGCTCAACGGTATTGGAAAAGAGAGGAGAAGGGAGCGGCGGTGGTTGGCGACGGCGGCGGCAAACGGTGGCGGGGCGTTTTTAAAGGGGTGGTGGTCGGCGATTTCGAAAACAGTAGGGGGGATTTTTTTTCGTTGTTGGTTCGAAAATGGAAAGTGGGGAGAGAGAGGATAAGACCGGGTCTTTAAAGTGGAATTTTGGGTGATTTTCAAAGGGATTTTCGGCGAAAAGAATAGGGAGTTTTCGCCAAAAATTTACGTTCAAATGCACTGCCGATTTTCAAAGATAATTTCGCCGAAAACACAATGAATTTTTCGGCCGAAAATATGAAACAGGGGAATTCAATGAAAATCGAAAAGGCGATTTTGCCGAAAATAGGGGTGTGTTTCGTCGAAAATTTTGAACTACTCGGGTGAAAATATTTTTGCAAATCCGACAAACTTCAAAAAATCACAGTTAAATCCACAAAAATCGGAACGACCTCAATCAACTTGCAAATGACACTACGCCACACAAACTACACACGAAAAATAAGAAAACAAAAAAATTGACACTTTTGGCTCCCCCGAACCGACTCTAAAACACTAAGGTTGACACAAAACAAAAACGGACTCCAGCCGTGGGTTGCCTCCCACGAAGGGCTCTTTTATTAACGTCCCTGAGCTGGACGATATCTGGACGGTATTAGGAGACATCCCAACTCAGATTCTCCTTAATGCTAGCATCGGAGTTCAGAAAGTAGAGCTTCGGGGCTTCTCCGGTGAGCATGAATTTCTTCCCGTTCGCGTGTAAGAGCTTGGTTCGTCCGTCGAGAAGATGGTCAGTGATCTTGAACGGTCCGAACAGTTCTGTCAGAGGATCATCTTCCACAAGGAAGACAGTGGATGGAACGAGAACGATCGGCTCCTTCTTTACTTTAATCTCCGGCTTGATGTCACCAGGATCGGTGATCGTTAGTATTTCCTTAGGAGATGCTTTTGGCTTCTCCCTCCATACTTGTTCCGGCGCCGGTTTCTCGGAATGAATTGGTGGTGTAGCTGGCTCGGTGGAAGGTGGCGACATTTTTGGCTTCCAGACCATTTGGGTCTTCGTCTTCTTGTTCTTCCCTCGAGGCCTGCTCGGTTTTGTACTCGGTGGCTTAGAAAAGGCTTGCCGTTCCTTCTTCTTTGACGGCTTGGGAGGAACAGATTTCAGTTTCTGCTTGATAACCTGTCCGGCACCTGTAACAGCAACAGATCTAGGCACACTAGAAGAGATATTAGTGACGGAGTTGACCGGAGTCAACTCCACTGTTTCAACACTAAGCAATGACATTCTTCATTCTTCGGATTATATTTCATTCCGTCTTTAAGGCGGAACATAACAGTGTCTTTACCAACCCTTAGAGTCAAAGAACTATTTGGAACGTTAATATTCATTCCTGTAGTAGCCATGAAAGGTCGTCCTATGAGAATGGTAGAATCATCCTTACTAGTGTCAATGATTACATAGTCAGCTAAGAACGTGAACGGACCACATTTAGTAACGACGTCTTTTATTTCTCCTCTAGGCGTTTTAAGTGATCTATCGGCAAAGACGAGTTGCATAGTAGTTGGTTCAAGTTCTCCTAGGTTTAATTTTTCAAATAAGCTCATGGGCATAACATTGACAGACGCGCCTAGATCCACTAAACTACGTTTTATTTCAATATCATTAAATACCAAAGGTAGCGTGAAAGAACCAGGATCAGAACACTTAGTTGGGTATGGAGAGGTAGGCTTCTTGCTACGGATGTCAGGATATCCTTCCTTGTTTCCCTTCATACCAGTCTCGATCCTTGCATTTGGCAGTAATGCTCTAGGAAAAGGAGGTTTCACGACGTACGGGGCGAGAGGAGGATCATACTCCTTAGGCGCCACTTTCTGTGCTTCCTTCTTCTCTGGAGTGTCAGGCATCCTGCATAAATCAGAAAAAGTATTAGAAGATGAGCTTGAAGGATCTTGAACAGTTACCATCTTGGCTTGCTCCTTTCTCGGGTTTGGCTCTGTCTGGCTCGGAAGTTGGCCAAATGGTCGACCGGATGCCAGCATGCTTGAGATGTTGTTCACGGCTTGCTCAATTCTTTGTCCAGATGCTATCTGTTCTTGATTGAGAAGAGCTTGAGCCTTGAACTGTCTGTCGTGATCATCGAGTCTGGTGATGATCTGGCTAAGCTTCCTGTCCAGATCACTAACGTTGTTTTCTCTTTGATGTTGCTGCCCTGGATAGGTGTTATTCAAGTATTGGTTCTGGCGGTTGCCAGGTGCAGTTCCATAGTTGCCCGGATTTCGATGCGACGGCTGGTAGACACCTGTCGATGGATGGTTAGGTTTCTGATCCTGAGCTGGACCAGCTGGGTGGTTATTCTGATTCTGGTTATGGTTGGCGCCATTATTGTAGGGAGGTCTGTCTTGATAGTTCCCTTGCTGCCTGAAGTTGCGGTAGCCAGCATAACCATTCTGATTATTAATGAAGCCTTGTTGAATGAAATTTACCTCTTCGGCAGACCAGACTTCTGCCTTACCAAAATTCTGACAACGGCCTCCGTTATGTGCGCAAGCTCCACACCATTCGCAATCGGCAACGTAGATAGAAGCTGCCGGCAGTTTGATTGGTGTGGTAGACTTCTTCAAATGCTTCTCTACCTCTGCCTTGATAGTAGCTTCGAGATCAAGCTTGCTCCTTGATCCTTCAGATTGTCGTTCCCAGTTCCTTGACTTGGAAGCATAGTTTTCGAAGTGAAGAAGAGCAGCTTCAGGTGTAACTGTAGTGCAATCTCCTTCAGCTAGAGAATTGACCCACTTGGCAGATTCTTCTCGAAGTCCTTGAGCAAAGATTTCAGCTAACTGCCTCTGCTCGAATCCATGATGCGGACAGTTGTAGAGAAGTTCTTGGAATCAATTCCAAGTATCATATAAGCTTTGTCCTTCTTTCTGGGAGAATCTGGCAATGTTGTCCTTGATGGCAGTTGTTCTGGCTGGCGGGAAGTATTCTTCAACGAAGTCCTGAGCCAGAGTATCCCAATTAGTGTATACCCAGGTGGTTTGCCAGTAAGCCACCTCATAGCAGGGCCTTTCAGAGAGAACGGGAAAGCTCTCAGACAAAGAGTATTTTTGTCGAGGTTTCCGTTCTTGAAAGTGCTGCAGAGATCAAGGAAGTCTGCAAGATGAGTGCACGGATTGTCTAAGGGTCTGCCTTTAAATTGTAGATCCCTAGAGATCATGGTCAAGAATGGAATCTTGATCTCATAGTCAGGATCTCCTTCAATGCGCGGAACGGCAATGGCAGATCGAACGCTAGTCGCGCTCGGCTTGTTATAGTCTGCTAGACTCTTCTGTGCAGGTGGTGGTGGTGGTAGTTCTCCATTTGGTGGTGGTGGTGGTGGTAACTGATCGTCCATGGTAGGAGATGGAGGAGGTGAAAGTGATGCGGTGTATGAAACGGATGAAGATGACGGTGAAGACGGAGATGAGGAACTCTCCTTCAGTTCCTCGATCTTGATCGGAGTGACGGGTGGATTGGATCTGCCTCTCTTCAAAATCAGTGATCGTAGAGGTGGAGCAGAACTGCCTGGTCTCTCTGCACTCTTAGCCTATTCGGTTTGAGAGCGAGTCCAAGGACGGTGAGGCATACACCTGTAAACCTACAAATAACAAAGACAAACAAAACCAGTGTAAAATCGAAGTGGATGGAAAGGTGAAAGATGGAAAATAGAAGAATAAATTGCCAGTTCTTCTTTCAAACAATCAAAGAAGTCCCCGGCAACGGCGCCAATTTGGTGAACGCTGTCGTTGTGATGCGTTCAACCAAATAAACTAACAAAGCTACAAAAGCTAGGGTAGATCGTATTCCACGGGCCTTCTCTGATTGACTACTCCAAAAACTAGCAAAATACTCGAATGTAAGCACTTCGTGCGTGGTGTGAGTTCCACGACTTCTAATTCTAAGAAATGCAGAGAAAATTAAAAATTAAACTAAAACAGATTGGAAATTAGGGTTGAAAACAAAGATGACAGACGAACTTAGACTTTGAATCCCCCTTCGTTCCCCAGAGCATTGGCAATCAACAGATCAGCGGATTTCGATTCTCATTCAATCAATTACTAAGACACCACCATAACTCCTTACCCTTAGGTTTAAGACCGGCGAACGTTCACTCTATCCGTTCTAACTACCAAGATTAACTAGCCGCCCGGGTACGGTCGCCTCTCCCAACGACTTAACTTAACTGGTGCAATTACTAACGATTTATGAATTACTCTTGCAGTGGATTAACCCTAACCGGTTCCTACGAAAGGCACGCTCCAATTATAAGGTTAATTGTTCAATTTGATGTTCTAAAGTAAGGCGAGCGTTCGCTTCTATCCTTAGCTTAACAAGAATCTAATCTAGGTGATCAATCCAGACAAGAAACATGAACAATGAAGAACAAATCAAACATGAATGAGAAACTGATTGAATTTCGAATCTAATCACCGCCGATCCGTGACCGCTTTAAAGCCCTGGGTCACTTATGGTTCATCTAGTCTAAGCTCTAATGAGTTTAGCTACTCATGTTTATCACAAAAGAATCAAAAACAAAGAAAGAGTTCATCATCCAGAGGAAGAACAGAAAAGAATCTGAAAAAACCTAATTTAGACGACTCTGACAGACTTCGATCTTCCGTAAACTATACTCCTAGCTCCGAGTCTCCGAGGTGGAAGGGATGGTGTCACGATCTCTTTCCGGCTCTTCGAACTCTAACTCTTCACTCCAGAACTTCAGAGAATTCCTCGAATTCTGATTTTGAAAAGTATATTATGATGTGTCTTTTGATTTGGGCCGCCGGTTAAGTATTTATACTTAACCCTAGATTGGCCGGATTTGCCTGATATTTTCGCCGAAAATTCTAGTGTAAATGGATGGCCCTTCGGTTGAATTCTCCTGTGATTTTTGTTTCGGTTCGAAAACTCAACAGTTTCGCCGAAAAACTCCTTCAGTCGGACATCAGTTGATTTGTGCTGATATTTTTGCCGAAAATACTAGGGTATTTTAGGTAAAAATTCCTTTGTAAATCGGGCAGGAATTTTCTGAACTTGATTGGCTCCTTTGATCGTTTCCGGTGCAATCCCTCGCGGTTCCAACGCCTTAGACATGACCTTTGCTACTTTATTTGACGGCAAAAACCTGTGCTAACATAAAAACACTAGAAAACCATCAAATAGACCCGAAACGGGCCAAGGTAACACAAATGGCACGAGATAGGGCAATCGATTGATATTCGTTATTCTACCCTAAAAACCATGTCTTAAGCAAAGAAATGTCGCTTAAATGAGGCTGATAATCACGTCAAATCGAGTGTCATCATCAACTGAAACATGAAATAAAGGAAACAGTCAACTCTGAGTGGTATGTCAATCTTCACCTCATAGCTTTGCTCATCAACCTTCTCAAACTAGACCAAAGCACTTGAACTCCAACACCACACTTAGCCACAATAACCTGAAAGGGGAAGAGGGGGTGATCAGTTTCCTAATGAAACTGAGTGAACCCACTGGGCTTAACTATGCGTTGAACTAGCCAAGAGGAGTGATTCCAAACTCCACACGAAACACTAACAGTGGAACCAAATTCATGCCTTGGCCGTTTATCAATCCTAGAGTAGTCTATGAGATCACGTGAGTGTAGTTCACTACTTATTACATAATTCATAAGCAACAGTAAATGTACATAAATACAATCCATACAATTCCATAGTTCATAGATCAACGAGAGTGCATTCACAAACAATCACATGGCACATAATTTTCTAGGTAAGTTATTAGGTTCCAAGGAATTATCCTACACCACCACCCAGTTGGCCATCGATCCAGGCGCAATCACGCTGGATCCTTCCCCGAAGGGGTATACCATCAAATGCATCCGTTTAGGATCCTTCCACGAAGGAGTAGACCATCATATGCATCCAAACAGGATCCTTCCATGAAGGAGTACACAAAACCAATAACCATGAATCCCTTCCATGGTGAACCACCCCGGTAGTTCGGACTTAAGTACTTCACAGTTCACAGGTGAGGGCAGTGTAGGTTCCTTCACGTTCTGTCACATTTCACTTAACATTGAAAGGTACTTCAACACAAACATTGCATCTCATTTCACAACACTCATCCATTTATTTCAACATCATTCACAACATCAACTCATTCACAATATCTCCATCCTGCACCATCATTCAGAGGATCACAGTTCATCATAGGGTAAATGGATAGCTTGTCGGGCACCCCACCTACATGAAAGATACATAGGTAGCCATGGGATCTCGCATTATCTCCTTGGGAAGAGGACACTTGGAATCCACCAGACAGCTACTCGCCGTCGGCGGTGATGGAAGCAATTTTTTCCAGCTCGATTCAACATGAGAAGCTCCTTGAGCGTGGTGCTGGTCGTAGTCATTGACTCTGACTAAGGCCATTCATTTCCCCTCCCTGCTTCAATCATCCCTGATTTCAATGTCTGTAAGTGATGACACTCGATTTGATGTGATTATCAGCCTCCTTTAAGCGACATTTCTTGGATTAAGACATGGTTTTCAGGGCAGAATAGTGAATATTCACTCAACTGCTCTATCTCGTGCCATTTGTGTTCCGTTGGCCCGTTTCGGGTCTATTTGATGGTTTTCTAGTGTTTTCATAATAGCACAGGTTTTTGCCATCAAATACTGTGACCAAGGACGTGTCTAAGGCATTGGAACCTCGAGGAATTGCACCAGAATTGATCCAAGGAGTAACCAAGTCAACACAAATCCTACCCATTTTTACAAAGGAGATTTCGGCAAAAAGTCCTTGAGTTTTCGCCGAAAACTCAAGAAGAAACGCCAGAGCTTACTAGAAGAAGTTTTCAGCGAGAAGTCAAAGTTCTCGCCAAAAACTCTAAGTGGAAAACTCACAGGAGATCAGTCGACGGAAGCCAGCCTTTTTCGGAGAAGTTTTCAACGAAAAATCCTGAAATTTTTGCCGAAAATCCCAACCTAATCCGGCGCTGATAGGGTTAAGTATAAATACAAAACCAGCGGCTCAAAACAGAACATACTTGATAATATAGAACTTTCACGAGTTCGCGACGTAAGAAGTTTGAGAGAACAGAGTTGAAGAGTTTGAACAGCCAGGAAGAGATCGTGACGCCATCTTTTCATCTCGGAGACTCAGAGCTAGGAGTGAAGATTGCCGGAAAGCGAAGCTTTGCCAGAGACGTCTTAATTAGGTTTTGTAGTTTCTATATGTACTTCCTTTTCATGATGAACTCTGTTTCTGTCTTTGATTCTGTTGTTATGAACATGAGTAGCTAAACTCGTAGAGCTTAGATTAGATGAACCCTAAGTGACCCAGGGTTTTAAAGCGGTCACGGATCGACGGTGATTAGATTCAAAGTTCAATCAGTTTCTCTTTCATGTTTGGTTTGTTCTTCGTTGTTTATGTTTCTTGTCTGGCTTGATCACCTAGATTAGATTCCTGTTAAGCTGAGGATAGAAGTAAACGCTCGCCTCACTTTAAAACACCAAATCAACAACTAACCTATTCATTGGAGTGTGCCTTTCGTAGGAACTAGTTACGGTTAATCCACTTGGGCGGCTAACTCATTGGTCAAACCAGTTAGTAATTCATAAATCGTTAGTAATTCCACCAGTTAGTTTAGTCCTCGCAAGAAGCGACCATACTTGGGCGGCTAATTAATCTTGGTAGCTAGATCGGAAAGAGCAAACGTTCGCCAGTCTTAAACCTAAGGGTAAGGAGTTATGGTGGTGTCTTAGAATTGATTGAACGAGAATTGAAATCCGTTGATCTGTTGATTGCCAATGCTCTGATGATCTAAGGGGGATTCGAAGTCTAAGCTTGTCTGTCATCTTTGTTAAGTCAACCAATCTTTCAATCTAGTTTTTAATTTACCTGCATTTCTAGAATATAAGTCATGGAACTCACACCACGCACAACGTGTTAAACCTGAGTAATCTGCCTTTACATTTGAGTAGACGATTATTAGAAGACCTGTGGAATACGATCTGCTTAGCTTCTAGCTTAGTAGTTATTTGATAAACCTGTCATAAAACGTTCATCAAATTGGCGCCGTTGCCGGGGACTCTTCTAATTGTTTGAAAGAAGAACTGGCATTTTATTCTTCTACTTTCCATCTTTCATATCTCCATCCACTTTGATTTTACACCGGTTGTGCTTGTTTTTGTTATTTGTAGGTTGTCTATAGGTTTAGGCAGCACCGTCCTCTCATGCGCTCCTTAACCAAGATTGACAGGGCTAAGTGTGTAGAGAAACTGGGGAGCTCTTCTCCACCGAAGCGACCACAGATTCCAAAGTAAGGCAAAACCAATCCACCTCCATCTTTCACACCAATTAAGATCGAGGAACTGAAGGAGAGTTCCTCATCTCCATCTTCACCCGTTTCATCAACCGCTTCACTTTCACCTCCTCCATCTCCAAGGATGGACGACCGATTACCACCACCACCACCACCGGCTACGCCGAAGAGTCTAGCTGACTACAACAAGCCGAGCGCAACTAGAATTTGATCTTCTATCGCCGTGCCGCGCATCGAAGGAGATCCTGACTATGAGATCAAGATTCCTTTCTTGACTATGATCTCTAGGGATTTACAATTTGAAGGCAGGCTCACTAGCAAACCACCAGGTTACTACACAGACTGGGATACTCTTGCTCAAGACTTCATCGAAGAGTACTTCCCTCCCTCAAGAACAACAGCCTTCAAGGACAGCATCGCTAGATTTTCTCAGAAGGAAGGTGCGAGCTTATATGACACTTGGAATGAATTCCAAGAACTTCTCTACAACTGTCCTCACCATGGTTTAAAGCAGAGACAGTTAGCTGAAATCTTTACTTGAGGTCTCCGTGAAGAATCTGCTAAATGGGTCAATTCCCTAGCTGAAGGGGATTGCACTACCCTCACACCTGAAGCTGCTCTTCTCCATTTCGCGAACTGTGCTTCCAAGTCAAGGAACTAGGAACGACAATCAGAAGGATCAATAAGCAAGCTCAATAAGAAGTCTACTACACCTATCAAGCCGCCAGCAGCTTCCGTTTATGTTGCTGATTGCGAGTGGTGTGGAGCTTGTGCTCATAACGGAGGCCGATGCCAGAACTTTGGCAAGGCAGAAGTCTGGTCTACCGAAGAAGTCAACTTCATCTCTCAAGGCTTCAACAACAATCAACAAGGTTATGTTGGCTACCGCAACTACAGACAACAGGGAAATTTCCAAGAGCGACCTCCCTACAATGTCGGTGCCAACCAGAACAAAGGATAGAATTAGAATAACCGACCAACTGGTTCAACTCAGGATCAGAAGCCAAGAAATTCAACAGGACATATCTACCAGCCGTCGTACCGAAATCTGGATAACTATCGAACAGCTCCTGGCAATCGCCAGAATCAATATTTGAACAACACTTATACAAGACAGCAGCATCAGAAGGACAACCAGGATAGTGATCTCGACAAGAAGCTCAATCAGATCATTACCAGACTTGACGATCATGATAGTCAGTTCAAAGCTCAAGCTCTCCTCAACCAGGAACAGATCACTTTCGGATAAAGAATAGAGCATGCAGTGAACCAGATCTCAAGCATGCTAGCAAATGGCCGCCCTTCTGACCAGCTCCTAAGCCAAACCGAGCCGAATCCAAGAAAGGAGCAAGCTAAGATGGTTTCTATTCAAAGTCCGACAAACTCACCTACTAATACTTCTTCTATTTTATACAGGGCCATTGAAGTTCCGGAGAAGAAGATAGCGAAGAAAGAGGCGCCTAAGGAGTATGATCCTCCTCTTGCTCCATACTACGAGAAGCCTCCCTTTCTGAATGCATTGCTACCAAACGCAAGGATCGAGACTGGCATGTGGGGAAACAAATAAGAACGCTCTACCACCCGTAACAAGAAGCCTTCCTCGCAATATCCAGTTGAGTGTCCTGATACTGGTTCTTTCACCTTACCTCTTATCATTATTGATGTTGAAGTAGAACGTAGTTTGGTTGATCTAGGTGCGTCCGTAAATGTCATGCCTATGAGTCTGTTGGAGAACTTAAACCGACTAGCATGCAACTTGTCTTTGCTGATAGATCATTGAAAACACCTAGAGCAGAGATCAAGGATGTTGTTACTAAATGTGGTCCTTTCAATTTCCTAGCTGATTTTGTGGTTATAGATACTCGCGAGGAGGATTCTACTATCCTTATAGGTCGACCCTTCATGGCAACAACTGGGATGCAAGTCAATGTCCCGAGTGGTTCTTTGACCTTGAGGGTTGGTAAGGAAACAATAACATTCAGCCTTAAGGACGATATGAAACATACTCCTATGGAAGAAGAACCTCACTGTCTTTCTGTTGAAACTGTGGAGTTGACCTCGATCAACTCTGTTACTGATGTCACTTCCAGTGTTTCTAGATTGGCTGTTGTTGCAGGCAAGGAAGTCAAAATCGCGATTTTGATTGTAAAATCGTATGATTTTATGACTCTACTCATGGAGTGCGATCTTGATTCCACGTAAAATCAGAATCAAGTGGAATCGGGTGAAATTGGTCGTAAAATTGGTAAAATCGTAGAATCGGTCGATTTCACCGATTTTACCGATTCAATTTTTTTGCTTCAATTTTTTGGCTTCAATTTCTTGGCTCAACCAAATTGGGTTGAGTTTTTGTCAACTCACAACCAAATTATGGTATAAGAAATAACATATTAACAATTTTTTAATTTATTTTTATGTCATAGAACCCTATACCGCTAAAGTTTTTCGATCCTCTTTAATCATCTTCACACGTAAACATAAAAATTATGATATTGTATGCTTACACTAATTTTTTTTTTTTTTGTGATTTCATTAGTGTCTTGACTTGCTTAAATGAGTATAACATGTAAGTTCTAAGTAATTAATTTTTTTCATAAAGTAAACTACAAATATAGACCCAATTTATATGACATGTAGTTGATATCCAAGTTATAACATGTCAACTATATTTCTTATTCATGCTAGTGTAGTTTGTTGTGGTAATTTATAAAGCCAAATGCGATTTTTTGTTTAAATCAAGTTACTCTTAATAATTTGCATACTTATACTTGTCTATGAGTTACGATTATATGTAAAATTAGATTTTTATCGATGCTTGAATGTGATGATGTTCCTTGGACAACTAATATATATTAGAGGTAATCGTAATTTGATAAACAATGTATATATATGTTAGTTGTTTCTATAAAAAGTACTCTCTTGATTTTATTTAGACTTTGGATAAGCAATTGGTTTATGTATTAATGGTCAATTTGTTGATTCTTTTGAATATATTTTTATTTTAGATAGTAGTTCGTAGAATCTTACGATTTTACGTTTCGATTCTACGATTACGATTTCACCTCACTTTTCGATTCCACGTGGAATCCCGATTTTGACTACATTGGTTGCAGGTGTTGAACAAGTCATCAAGCAGAAGACCGGACCCACGGCACAAAAGCCGTAGAAGAAGAAGGAACTGAAAGCCTCTTCTTCTCAATCACCGCCAAGCAAAGAACCTGGCAGGCTAAGGAGGAAAAATCAAAAGAAGACTCAAATGGTCTGGAGGCTAGCTGCTCCGCCATCCTCTTCCGAGCCAGTTGCACCACCGATTCCGATCAAGCCACCGGCGCAGAAGACAGTAAAGAAGGAGAAGCCGAGAGCATCTCCAAGAAAGCGCCAAAGATCACAGATCCCGGTGAAATGAAGCCGGAGGCTAAAGAGAAGACAAAACTAACTGTTCTCATTCCTTCTACTATCACACTCGCAAAGGATGATCTCTCAAGAGAACTGTTCGGGCCGTTCAAGATTACCGGCCACCTTCCCGATGGACGTAGCAAGCTCATTCATGCCAACGGGAAGAAATTCACGCTCGCCGGAGAAACCCCGAAGCTCTACTTCATGAATTCCAACGCAAGCATTAAGGGGATCCTGAGTTGGGATGTCTCCTAACACTGTCAAGGTATCGTCCAGCTGAAGGACGTTAATCAAGAGCGCTTCGTGGGAGGCAACCCACGCCTGGAGTCAGTTTTTAATTTGTGTCGAACTTAATGTTTTAGAGTCGGTTCGGGGGAGCCAAAAGTGTCAGTTGCATGATTTCTTATTTTTCGTGTGTGAATTGTGTGTCCTCGTTTCAATCCCAAGATGTTTGAGGTTGTTCCGATTTTTGTCAAATTAGTTCTGATTTTCTGAAGTTTGCCGGAATTGCAAAAATGTTTTAAAC
The DNA here is from genome assembly GCA_034768395.1 of Linum lewisii. Classification (NCBI taxonomy): domain Eukaryota; kingdom Viridiplantae; phylum Streptophyta; class Magnoliopsida; order Malpighiales; family Linaceae; genus Linum; species Linum lewisii. The sequence goes on from CM068304.1 coordinate 28,396,114, forward strand.
CTGCAGGTTAAAGTTTTCGCCGAAAACTTGCACTCATTTCGGCGAAAACTCCTCTTTAAAACCCACCGTGTTTTCTGGCCAATTTTTGATAAACTTTTTGGCGAAAAGTTTCATACTTTTCAGCGAAAAGTCACTTTGAAATCCGGCTGACGATTTGAACTAAACTTTTCGGCGAAAAATTGCACCTCTTTTCGCCGAAAACTTTCAAAAAATCTAAAAAATCTTTCCCCCTTTTCTTTCTTTTTTGGAGTCGACTTTCTCTCTCTCCCCTCATATTTTCGACCAAAAACAAACCAAACCCCCCATTTTTTCGCCAAAATCATCGACGACCCACAATCGCCACCGCCGCCCATTTTCGCCGCCGCCGCTCAGTTCCTCTCCTGATCATTTCAAGCCGTAGAACGTCCGAATCGGAGCTCTAGAGCTTCAGTTCCGCCAAAACCTAATTTCTTGAGTTTTTCAAGGATCCCTCTTCTTACGTTCGTTTTCAGCCATCATGACTTCAAGGTAAGTTGTGGAGTTTTCATTACGAATCTTTTGACATATAGAATGCTAAATTTCATCGGGGTTGACTTCGGTTGTTTTTTTCCGTCTACCTTGATTTGCGTGCTGACTGTTTCGTGAGAATTTTGGTGAACTGATTGCTTTGGACTGTTCTAGCTTGCTTAGGGAGATTTGTGCTGAAATTTGATACCATTTAATCATGAATTGCTATGCTTAAAGGATGATTCTTTGTGGGGTTGACTTTTGTGAAATTTCGGTTTGATCATGAACTGTTGTTGCTCATTTGGTTGCCATGCTTGTCCATTGACGTTCGTATCGCTGTGTTTGATTGAGATTATGTTATGCCGTCATTCCCCGATATGTGCTAGTAATTGCCATGGTTAAGGTTCGATGCGTTCTAGTGTTGACTTTTTGGCATATCGGTTTGACCTATGAACTCTAATTGTGATGTTAACATTCTGGCTGATCATATGCGTGTTTTATGGATAATTGTGATTACCGGTTACTCGCTTTGCTTACCCCCACTCGGTTTTCCTCATTTCTTTGTGAAATTGAGTTTTTCGACTAAGTGTGGGGTGGGTTTTCAGTTTGACTAATCTAGTTCTATTTCTTGTTATGAACTAGGCATGTAGACAGGGAGCGTAGGACTAAGGCCAGACTAAACACTGGGTCTAGCTCTCGAGCTACTGCCTCAGTCACTCCTGCCGTCCACGGACCTCCTCCAGCATTCCCAGACCGCATCGGGCATCATTCCACCGTTGCTCGCTTGCCCGTGCACTACTTCGAGCGCTACCAGAAGTTCCAACACATTCCCGGAGCTGACGTGCGACCACTGTCTCTGGATTCCCTCTTCGCGCATGACGAAGATTGGCATAGGAATGTGCTCACCTCTCTGGCAGCTACAGGTCTTTTGGAGCTGACCACCATAGCTGATGGCTTCCCAGACATAGCGCTCCAGGAATTATGGGCTACATTCAAGCTGGATGAGCACAAGGCAAGGCGGCACAAGAAGGTCATTTCCTTCTATCTCGGTGGGGTGTACAAAGACTTCACCTACGACGAGTTCGCAGCTCACCTCGGCATCCCACTAGAGCATTACCAGGGCCACCACCTCGGTTGGGAGAACAACTCGGGCAAAGGCCCAGAATAGGACACGCTCTGGAGCCACATCACTGGAGTGCCAGGCGCTCAGACCACGGCTCATAACTCCGTCAGGTCACTCTCTCACCCTCTCTTTCGTTTCATTCATATGGTTTGGCGTAGATCCCTTTTATTCGCTTTAGAGAAGGATCGGCACCACATTAGCCGAGAGGAGCTCCTACTTCTCCGTGCCATCCGAGAGGCTTATCCGCTTCATCCAGGATGGGTGCTTGCACGCCTCTTCCACCAAAAGACCAAGACGACCAAGATGCCTCGCTCCCTCCTTGGCAGTATCTTCGTAGGCCGCATCATCATCAAACTCGGCCTCAGCCAGTCGTGGGGACTTGACGTCCCGCGCCGTGTAGTACACACCATCGGTGGAGATTTAGCGGTCGAGTACGACATCCAGTTGGACTACAGTCCACAGGTAGCAGCAGCTCCACCTCTGCACCACGAGGCCGAGTCAGAGGAAGAAGATGATTCTGAGGAGCAGCAGCCCCAGCCGGAGTAGGAGTTTGACGACCATATACCCTCGTCACAACATCAGGCAGGGTATGCATATCAGCAGCAACCGCCCCTTCAGGATCCATTCTAGGTGCCGCATCCTCATCACCGACCGCATCCAGCCGATTTTGGATAGCTGTATGAGCGACTCCAGGAGTGGAGAGTCACAAACACCGCCACCCAGGATGTCAGATGGGTTATTATGCAGCAACACATGCGCCGCAATGATGAGAGGTACGAGGTGCAGCTGGCATAGCAGCAGCTGGTCAATGACGTCCTCCACATTCCACCTCCCGACGCACCTAACCAGCAGTGCTCGGGTTGTATCCTCTTCCTTGTCCCTTCTTTTTATTTATTCTTTTCGGATTTCGATCCAACTTTTTTCTGTGTGGATCTGGGACACTTGTCCCAGCTTCCTTTTTATATTTCATTTGTTTTTGTTTTGCAGGTAGTTTGGTAGATTCCCTTTGCTTAGGGTTTACTACTTTTCCCTTCGCTTTGGTAGATTCCCTTCCAGCTCCGAAGATCCGTGTTCATCCCCTACATCAATCATCTCGGTCCAGGTTCTTCTAATTCACTCTCAACTCTAGTTTTAGTCCTGTGAGGACACAGAACGGTTTAAATGAGGGGTAGGATGCTAGAGAACCTTGCATGAACTTGATTGCCCTTAATTGTGTGTGTGTGTTTCTCGGTGCCTTTCCAGCTTCTCTAGCATTAGAAGTGCTCAGTTCTTGATTTTTGATGTTAGCTGTTCAATTTGTCATAATGATGCTTAGACTGCTTAACCTAGAACCTGAAAACCAACTTGTATACTTTGATGCTAAATTGCCTGGTCAAAACAGATTTTCAAAATTACACTTGTAGTTTGTCACTTTGATTGCATGAAAAATGACCGAATCCGACTAGCAAACCAATTGTGAGCTTTTGATCCATTGCACATAACCTACAATTTTAATTCTTTTTGAGTGGTTTTCTGTTTTCTTGAATAAGTTAGAATTTGCATGAGACCTACTTGAGACCACACGATGACACGAGTTCTAGAATGATAGGGGCACCTAGATTCAGCTACTAAGCCAGATTGCCTACCCAACGTTAAATCCACTAGGTTTAACCCCTTGAGTTTGGCCTGTTCTTTCGGTTCGATATACATTACAGCCAATCCCCATTCTTTCATTCCCCATTGATCCCCTGTGGTTGTAGTTCTAGATTAGCCAACCGGAAGTCGGTTTGTGATAACCTGCATATAGCCATTAAACAGGTGGTCTTAGCTATTATGTCCAGACGTGTAAACCCCTCTAGCAACTAAAAGAAAATCGGCATAAAAGATAAAAAAACAGAGAAGAAGAAAATAAGAAAAAAAATCGAAAAAATAGAAAAAAAATATAGTTAAAAGTTCTCAAATTTATAGTTCAATAATGTTCTTCTCCCTACATATGGAAGGACGAAGTCAAAAGAAAATTAGAAAAAAAAATGTGTAAAGAAAATAAAGTGCTAGGTTGCTTGAGGGTATCATAGGACGAGCGTACACTATTCCACCTGTGTTTGGTTAGACGGTAGGAAACCATAGGCTAGATTCGAGGGAAGTTAGTCGAAAGCTACACCGCACCAAAACCATCATCATACATCATCCATCTCATCATGAACCCTTGTAGTGTAGAATTCGTTACAGTCCTAAGCAGGGAAGTCCTTCTTGACTAGTTCCTCGTGTTGTCACAGTGGTGGAGATGTGGTCGAATTGCAAACTTATGACAGAATTCAGTAACAAAAAATGATTGAGAGCAGAAACACGTCCTTAAACACAGAGAGCGAGAGTTCCCCTTGTACTAAATATTTTCTGTGTGAGGAGTCTGGTCGGTCAGGTCAAATTCGTGCATGATTGGTTACTACTTCTTGTCGTGTGCAGTATTTAGTGAGACCATGTTGTTGGCTGATCAGTATGCATGTTAGGTTTCTTGTTCTAGGAGTAGCTGTCAAATAATTCATTGTGTATGCTTGAGCTTCAATTTAATCGATCTTATCATTTGTGAACATGAGCGTTTTCTATTTAGTTTGCTTGAGGACAAGCAAAAGCTTAAGTGTAGGGTATTTGACACTCAATTTGACGTGATTATCAGCCTCATTTAACCGAAATTTCTTGGATTAAGACATGGTTTTTAGGGCGAAATAGCGAATATTCACTCAACTGCTCTATCTCGTGCCATTTGTGTTACTTTGGCCCGTTTCGGGTCTATTTGATGGTTTTCTAGTGTTTTCATAATAGCACAAGTTTTTGCCATCAAATACTATGACCAAGGGCGTGTCTAAGGCATTGGAACCTCGAGGAATCGCACCAGAATCGAACCAAGGAGTCAACCAAGTCAACACAAATCCTGCCCAGTTTTACAAAGGAGATTTTGGCGAAAAGTCCTTGAGTTTTCGCTGAAAACTCAAGAAGAAACCGCCAGATCTTACAAGAAGAAGTTTTCGGTGAGAATTCTAAGTTCTCGCCGAAAACTCTAAGTGGAAAAACTCTTAGGAGATCAGTCGATGGAAGCCAGCCTTTTTTCAAGAAGTTTTCGGCGAAAACTCCTGAAGTTTTCGCCGAAAATCCCAACCTAATTCGGTGCTGATAGGGTTAAGTATAAATACAAAACCGGCTGCTCAAAAAAGAATATACTTGATAATATAGAACTTTCACGAGTTCTCAACCTAAGAAGTTCGAGAGAACAGAGTTGAAGAGTTCAAAGAGCAAGGAAGAGATCGTGACGCCATCTTTTCGTCTCAGAGCTAGGAGTGAAGATTGCCGTAAAGCGAGGCTTTGCCAGAGACGTCTTAATTAGGTTTTGCAGTTTCTATATGTTCTTCTTTTTCATGATGAACTCTGTTCTGTCTTTGATTCTGTTGTTATGAACATGAGTAGCTAAACTCATAGAGCTTAGACTACATGAACCCTAAGGTACCCAGGGTTTTAAAGCGGTCACGGATCGGCGGTGATTAGATTCAAAGTTCAATCAGTTTCTCTGTCATGTTTCGTTTGTTTCTTTGTTGTTTATGTTTCTTGTCTAGCTTGATCACCTAGATTAGATTCTTGTTAAGCTGAGGATAGAAGCGAACGCTCGCCTCACTTTAAAACACCACCAAATCAACAACTAACATATTCATTGGATTGTGCCTTTCGTAGGAACCAGTTAGGGTTAATCCACTTCAAGAGTAACTCATAAATCGTTAGTAATTCCACCAGTTAGTTTAGTCATCGCAAGAATTGACCGTACTCGGGCGGCTAATTAATCTTAGTAGCTAGATCGGATAGAGCGAACGTTCGCCAGTCTAAAACCTAAGGGTAAGGAGTTATGGTGGTGTCTTATAATTGATTGAACGAGAATTGAAATCCGCTGATCTGTAGATTGCCAATGCTCTGATGATCTAAGGGGGATTCGAAGTCTAAGCATGTCTGTCGTCTTTGTTAAGTCAACCAATCTTTCAATCTAGTTTTTAATTTACCTGCATTTCTAGAATAGTAGTCGTGGAACTCACACCACGCACAACGTGTTAAACCTGAGTAATCTGCCTTTACATTTGAGTAGACGATTATTAGAAGACCCGTGGAATACAATCTGCTTAGGTTCTAGCTTAGTAGTTATTTGATAAACCTGTCATACAACGTTCATCAGTAAGTCTGATCCTTGGGATTTGCCTGGTGATTTCTCACCCGGAAAAATCCCCAATTGGATGATTTTGGCAAATTTGTAAGTGGGTTTTCTTTCTTTTGGGTAGGTTCAGGTGATTTGGAGCAAGAGTAAGTAGTTTTACAACACCAAGGAGGCCAAGTAACCACATGGGAACCACTCTAATAGAGCTAGATTCCATGGAACCGAAAGCACTGGTTGTGAGTTTTTATCAAACAGCCAGGCAACAAGTTGGGGGCTAGATTCCAGAAACCCTCCACCCGTAATCTCTTCCATTTTTGACCGATTGAGAATGAAAGGCTGATTATTTGACAAGCTTAGTTCTTTTTTCATCTAATTTTACAGAGCATCAGCTTAGTGGATAGGAGGTAGATAGAGGAGAAGAAGGACACAGTTTTGTAATCTCTTTCTTGTTGAAAAGTCCATAGTTGTTGCTACTGCTACTATATAACATCTCCCCGAAAAAAGCTCTATTTTTCTTTGTTGAGAGAGGAGAATGTGATCATTATCTCTATTTTTTCCATCTTGTGTTCGTTTGGTGGTACTGTGAGATTGTCTATGGGTTTTTAATGAAATATTGTTGGTTGTTTCTTCTTCTTTATCAATATGTTCTTGATGAACGTCTGGAAAGAACTGTGGAGAAGAAAATAACAAACCCTGGTGTAGTTTCGCTTGTCAGTGTCAGGGTTTCCAAAGTTGTAGCATGCGGTGATGAGGGTAAGTGACAACAAATTTTTTGGTGTTGGCCCCTTTTTGGGTCCCCCACGACGGAGCAAGCATCAGGATTGTCCAATTCCATAAACGACTGGGGGGAGCTTGGGGAGTGGGCCCCTGTGTCATCATCGTCAACGCCTTTCCCACATTATTTTATTCATTTATCCAATTTATTGCTAATTAATTAATGGCAGACAGTGGAATTAAATTGGCGTATACAAAATCGTATATGCCCAATATTCCGTATACGACATAGATTTGAAATTGAAATTTGGATTCGAAAATATAATTGGTGTATGGTAAGAATGAATTTTTAAGCGTTACCTCCCTCCTATCCATGTTCATTCCCTCCAAAATCGAAGACACACCCACCGGACGATTTACCTTCGATTCTTCGCCTCCTGCTTCACCGGCTTATTGTCACCAAGTTGCTACCATCTCAGCACCCTAAGTGGACATTATTCCTATTTTCAAAGAATCAGAATCGCAAGTAAGTTAGGATCTAGGGTTTATTCTTTGCCTTCTGCTTCACTAGAAGTGTTTGCGATTAGGGTTTAGTATTGACACTATTACTTGCATCATCTCCGTTCAGTTGAACTCAACCAGAAGAGAAATTCAAATAATTCTGACAATGACAAAGCAGAAGAAGACGGACGGATGGACAACGTCGAAGAAGGACAAGCCGAGTACTGTGAAGGGAATGATTCGAACTGATTCCGACAAGCAAGTAAGATTCTTTGGTTAAGTAAACTTCAAAGAGTAGAATAACGTGCACTCTACTCCTTATTTGTTTAGGGAATTCTGTTACTGTGTGGCTTTACTAAGAATATTGATGACACTCGATTTGACGTGATTTTCAGCCCCATATAAGCGACATTTCTTTGCTTAAGACATGGTTTTTAGGGCAAAATAGCGAATATTCACTCAACTGCTCTATCTCATGACATTTTGGTTACTTTGGTCCATTTCGGGTCTATTTGATGGTTTTCTAGTGTTTTTGTGATACCATAGGTTTTTGCCGTCAAATGATGTAACCAAGGACTTGTCTAAGGCATTGGAACCCCGAGGAAGTAACCCGGAATCGATCAAAGAAGCAATTATGTCGAAGACAAATCCACCCCTACTCATACCTGAAGTTTTCGGCGAAAACACCCTACTTCTCACCAAAAACTATCAATCAAATTTGCACAGAGGAAGACAGGAGAAATACCGAGAGCTCTACCTAGAGTTTTCGGCAAAAACTTTCTATGTTTTCGTCAAAAACTGTTCCCTTTTCCCAGCCGGATACGGACACCCTTTAAATACAACACTACAATAGAACGGAGATTTTGTCGCAGGCCGTCTGCGACAGAAAACACGGCCTGCGACAAAGCCCGTCGCAGGCTTCATGGTTTGTCGCAGGCGCGTGTGTGTCTGTGACAACTTTGTCACAGGCGGCCTGCGACAAAGCTCGGCCTGCGACGAGCTTTGTCGCAGACAGCCTGCGACAAAGTCCAGCCTGCGACGAGCTTTGTCACAGACAGCCTGCGACAGAGCCCAGCCTGCGACGGGCTTTGTCGCGGACGGCCTGCGACAGAGCACATGTGTGTGACAACTTTGTCGCAGACGGCCTGCGACAAGCGGTAGCCGCCTGCGACAAACAATGGAATGACCCCCCCCTTCCGACGCTGAGGAGTCAATTCTCACTCCAACTTCAAACTCTTTCATCCAAATCCTCTGTAATTTTTTTCCAGTTTCGACGATTTCCCATCTTTCGAACAACGCCCGACGTACTGTCGCCGCATTCTCGACGAATCATCCTTGTTCTCCGATATGTCAACCACTTAACTGACGAATCCGACGCGTTCTCCGACAAATCCGACGCGTTCTCGACGAATCCTCCACATTCTCTGACGGAATCCTCCACTACTCTGACGGATCAGACGCTTTCTCACTAAGTGTCAGAGGTAAGTTTTTGTTAATTTTTTAAGTTCACAATGAATTTTGTAATTTTCTCCGACAAATTAGAGTATTTCTTAGGTTTAAAATGAGTTTTTTATCGTTTGATGATTCCTATTTCTCCCAGATTCATCGGGTGTCGAACAGAAGCATCGATTGCTGGTTAGAGTTCTTGACAGGAGAATCGGCTGTTCGTATAAACAGACCGATATACTAAGGTAAGATCATCAGTTCTGGTCTTGTTCACTATTTTTGTCTTGGTTCTGATCGGTTTCCTCTGTTCTTAGAGGACAGAAGATTTGCAGATTGTTCCATTTTTTGCGGCAGTACGTTGGTCGTCGGACTTCTTTCGGTAGTCTGTTCATTTTTTCTGGTAATTTTTTGTTCTTGTTCATTATATTTCATAACTAATTTGATTAATTTTGTATTCTAATACAATTATCTTTATTTGTCTGCATCAGGTTTTGTGTTACAAACTTGTTCTCGAGCGTTCGTTGGTTCTAGTTGTAAATCTCTCTCTTCAATTTCCAGGTACGAGACTTATAACTAGATTACATTTATGCCAACTCTTAACTTGATAATCATGATTATGAAAAATATGCCAACTTGTAACATGATAATCATGATATTGTTAATGATTTAGTCTATGCATGTAACGGTTGATGTAATATAACAATGTAACGAACTTTGATTTATTCTATGGATGTAACAATTTGATATATGTTATGTTGTTGATTATTTACATATTTTTGGATTCTAATATGTTAATAATTAATGTAAAAATATGCATGTGACTTGACATTTTTGTAACAATTATATTTCAGGTTGTTAAAATAAATATATGCTTGTAATTTTTTTTAATTAATATAAATTATAAACTTGAAAGTTGTAGGTCAAATATGTCTTACTAACAAATTTATAAATTACATGCATGAAATTATATGTTGTACTAATTATATTTCATGTTGTTAAACTAAATTATATGCATGAAATTTGATACAATGTACATACAACTATAAATTAGCTAGAATTTACAAGTGAAATATATGCATATAAATTATTAGGTAGTAACCTATATGTTTAACCACTTAACAATACTGTATATATTTACCAACTTATGTCAAACTAAGTTTGTAAATACAGTATTTGAATGAGTTACTGTTATAATTAGGTAAACTTAGCGTAAAGCTAAGTTGAGTACAATTATTATTTTTTTATTTTTTCATTACTTAACAAATTCAAACTGACACTCATTAGTTCAATATAGATGGATAAGTCTTGGATTCGAAAGCCGCGCCATACTCATGAGTATTACGCTGGCGTTCAACAATTCCTTGACTTTGCAATCTCTAACGCAATTGATGGAGTCAATATACTCTGTCCTTGCCCAAAATGCAACTTCAAGAAGTGGAAGCCACGAGGTGAAGTTAATCAACACTTGCTGGCAAAAGCATTCCCGTCTTCATACGATGTATGGAATTTGCATGGAGAGTTAATCACCGACTTCGGAGCATCAACTTCTATACTTGAGCCAGAACTAATCATTCATGATCAAGAAGCAACTCCGCCATTACTGGTTGAGGAACAACCAGTACTTGAGCCAGACTTATTCCAGAACGTGCGTCTCGATGATGATGAATTCCCACAAGGAGGCGATGTACCAATGCCAGATTTACCTAGCATGCAACCAGATGATGAGTTCTTCCGCATATTGAAAGATGGTGAAATGCCATTATATGATGGTTGTACAAGTCATACCAAGTTGTCTTTCATGATCAGCTTATATCACATCAAGTATATGCACAAAATCAGTGATAAAGCAATATCAAAGATACTGGAGTTGCTTCGCTAAGCTTTTCATACCGCCAAAATTCGAACATCTAACTATGAAGTTAAGAAGACAATCAGAAAACTTGGGTTGTCCTACACCAGAATTGATGCATGCAAGAATGACTGCATCTTATATATCAGAGAAGATAGTGAGGCTAAGGAATGTCGAGTGTGTGGGGTGTCTCGATTCAAGGATGTGGGGAAGAATACAGGTGGAAAAAGGTGAAAACCTCAACCCGAGAAGGTCTTTCGGTATTTTCCATTAATACCTCGGTTGAAGAGGTTGTACATGTGCCCTTACACAGCAGAAGATATGACTTGGCATGCTACGGAGAACATAGCAGATGATGGTATGGGTAGACATCCTAGAGACGCAGAAGCTTGGAAAAATTTTGATTCCAAGTACCCGGAATTTGCTGTTGATCCACGAAACGTCAGACTTGGGCTTGCAACAGATGGCTTCAATCCATTTGGTACCATGAGCATAAGTCATAGCACTTGGCCGTTTGTGCTAATCCCATACAACACTCCACCGTGGTTGTGTATGAAGCAGACAGGTCTTATATTGTCTGGCATCGTTCCTGGTCCTAAGATGCCTGGAAATGACCTAGACGTCTATTTGCAGCCACTGATTGAGGAGTTACAAACTTTGTGGGTTGGTGTTCAAGCTTATGACTCGGTGAAGAAAGAATCTTTCACCTTGAGAGCAGCATTGATATGGACTATAAGTGATTATCCTGGCCTTTGCAACTTGTCGGGATGGAATACACACACAGCATTGTCGTGTCTGACTTGTATGTATGATGCAGAACCACTTCGGCTAAAAGCTTCTGGGAATAAACCATGTTTCATGAGTAGTAGGAGGTTTTTGCCAATGAATCATCGGTTTCGATCCCAAAAGTCCAAGTTCAATGGGAAAGTGGACAAAAGGAGTCCACCGAAGGTTTCTACTGGGACTGAGGTTTTGGCACAAGTGGCTAATATTAATGTCACATTTGGTAAGACACAACCGAAAGAATCGGGACCAGCACCACAGTGGAGGAAAAAAAGTATTTTCTTCAATCTGCCGTATTGGGAATTCAATCTGTTGCGTCATAATCTGGATGTGATGCATATAGAAAAAAATGTTTGTGATAACATTTTGTTCACTTTGCTCAATGACAAGAACAAAAGAAAAGACCATTTGGCTGCAAGACAAGATCTGAAAGAAATGAAGATTCGAAGCCAATTGTGGCCTTTGGATGATGGTAAAACATGTCTTGCTGCCTCATTCACTCTCGATAAAAAGAAAATTGAAATGGTCTTGAAGTCATTGAAGGGAATGTCATTTCCAGATGGGTATGCTAGCAATATCGCAAGGTGCGTGGACATAAATAATCGGAAGATGCTAGGCCTAAAGAGTCATGACTCGCATATGCTTCTACATGACTTGTTACCTCTTGCGATACGAAATGTGTTGCCCGTCTCAGTTGCAAGGGTCTTGGTTGAACTTGGCTCCTGCTTTAAAGAATTATGTTCTCATGTGGTTAACATACCTGAGCTTGACCAGCTTCAAGATAGATTTGTCATAGCTCTATGTCACATGGAGATGATTTTTCCGCCGTCTTTCTTCACTGTTATGGTACACCTAGTCTTACACCTAGTTGATGAAGTTCGACGGGGAGGACCAGTTCAGTATCGGTGGATGTATCCAATTGAAAGGTATACTCTTACATTCATTGTCTTCCTATGTAATTGAGTATGTTCTTCGAAACTGATACCTACAATAATTCATTATTTAGGTACTTGGGTAAACTAAAAACCTTCGTTGGAAATAGAGCACATCCAGAAGGATCAATTGCTGAAGGTTGGCTGTCAGAGGAGCTGTTCAATTTCTCATCATTGTATTTTAACGATGATGTGGAGACAAGATACAATCATCCAAAACGTGTCGCGACTGAGCCAGAAGTTCTGACCGATGAACAAGCCTCCATCCTCATTTCTAAAGGTGTACCCATAGGAAATGGTGACTCTTTCAAACTATCACAATTAGAGTGGACTCAAGCGTTTCATTACGTGTTGGTGAACAGTCCAGCCGCACAACCATTGTTGAGGTAAATAGCTTGTTACAAGTTGAGCATATCCACCAATACCAATTGTGCAATACAAATGTTAACATATATTTATCTTCTAGAGAATGTGAAGTGGAAACTAGAAGAGAGTTGGGAAGGCGTGCTAGTGAAACTGCGATAAACAAAGCGGTGCACAGAAAGCTTGTTAGCTGGGTTCAGAAGAAGGTATTCTTATTAGCTTCGAGCTAGTACATATGTTAGCTATGTATATATGCAATCAAACTGACATATATACCATAACCTAAACAGATTTTGGACGGATCCACAAGTCACAATGAGGATTTGATGACACTGGTTAGGGGACCAAATGTTCATGCAAGGCGGTTCACTATTTATGACATTAATGGGTATCGCTTTCGAACGATTGCTCGTGAAGAAGGCTTGAAAACCCAGAACAGTGGTGTTGCTGCAAAATTTGGTACCGACAGTGTCTCGAGCTCCTCTGACAACAATCCAATTCGCAGTGACATATGGTTTTATGGGAAACTTGTGGATATAGTCGAACTGGATTATTATTCCCGTACAATCACGCTATTCAAGTGTAAGTGGGCTGATACAGTTACTCCGACATGGGTGAAGAAAGATGCACTCGGAATAACTATGGTCAACTTCAATCACTTGCGAGATGTCGGTGACAAAGTTGAAGATGAGCCATATGTAAGTGCATCTGATGCACGTATGGTGTTCTATGTGGATGACACAAATGATCTGGAATGGTGTATACCGGTTCATTGCAAGCCAAGAGACACGTATGAGATGGGAGATGAGGGAGCTATTTCGCACGAATGTTGTTTGTCGTTAGCTCCACAACATCTTCTTGTAACTGACAATATTCCTGATTTACAAATTGTGGGAAATGGTGTAATTAATTTTGAGAATGAGTAGAACAATATAAAGTTTGTTATTGTATGACGATCTTTATGTTATGACAATATTCTTGTCTACCAATGCAATAGACATACGTTGATTACATTACTTTCATCTCGTTTTTTTAGCAATGGCTTCTGGTAGTACCGATGAGAGGAGTCCCAGTCCTACTCGATCTGTGCCTACTGAGGATACTGTTGCAACAGGCTCTTCTACTTCTTCCTCCTCTGAGCGACACACCCATGAGCTTACTATCGTCGGTTAGTGACGTCTAATTCCCAAAACCATCCATATTGAATATTTTAATTAAATATTACAAACATGAAAACTTAGAGCATAGTTTTGTGCAGATCGTGGCGGTCAGACAAAGGTCATAAAGATCAAGTTTAAGGACCACCGTCGAGCCACCTCTGACGGAAATAAGATCTTGTTCAACCTCGACAACCTAGGACTCCAGCCTGGTGGACCACTGGCGTCCTTTATTGGCAAATATGTGGGGGAGTGTGCTAGGATCTGGACGTACTACCCCATCTACCCTCCCTCCTGGAAGCATGTGCCGGACGCGACGAAGACACGTGCTTTCCAGCAGTTCTTCTTGGTAAGAAACTTTGGAACTTATCAAATGAATTTAATATTACTAGCCAATTAATTAGAACTCCATTTTAAACTTGTTTTTTTCTGTTTAGGGCAAGTTCTATTGCGACTCGGACCTGCTGCCAGCTGCTCGGAAATATTGGGATCACGCTATATCGCGCCTTTGGGGCAAAGCAAGGCTTGATGCGTGGAGGGCAAAGGTGAAATATGCCAAGGACAACAACCTTCCCTACGAGTGGGTTCGTCAAAACCCCCCTCAAGGTTGTCCGGATAGTGATTGGCTGGCATACATGACATATGTAGAGTCTCAAGAGTTCAAGGTATTTTACCAAATTAACCATTTCATAAACAAATCACATAATCGTTCCGAAATGAACTTTTCATCCTTTTTTTGGTATAGGATTCAGTTGCCAGGAACAAGGCCAACCGAGCTTGTCTAGAAGAAAACCATACTGGAGGGTCTAGACCTTGGAGGTTGTATATTGAGGACGAGCAGCGGAAGACGGGTTTGCGACCTACGAGGGGGCAAGTCTTCATCAAGTTCTACAGTTGGCCGAACGGTGAACCCAAGAGCGCGCATGCTGGAGCAATAATGGTTAGCAGATTATTGTTAGTAAATGTGTTTGTGAAATTCTAAATTAAGAGGAAAATAACTGTCTTATTGTACATTCAAATTTCAGGATAGTATTCGTCGTTTGGAGGCTGCTGGATGTCCGCGGGAGTGGGGTCCAAATGACTCACTAGGAAGAGCTCTGAACAAGCCAGAGCACCGTGGTCATGTCCGGATGATGGGTCGACGCTTTACTCAAGCCCTGGTAATTATTTATTATCATAGTCATAATTTAAAGATAATTTAAATTATGCATGATGTTCACTAATCAATTTTGTGTTATTATAGGTATTCGGGACCAATGCAGAGTCAGCCTCGACGGCAACTGGAAGTATTACTTCCAGACAGACTCCAGCTCGTGCCCACGATGCAGCCTATGACCAGCTCAGCCAGAAGCTCGCAGACACTGAGACCAAACTTGCAAACACGCAGACGGAGCTTGCAGCCACTCGGGAGTGGATGGGTCAATTGCGGGACATGGTGCTTACTCTGAAGCAGCAGGTCCAACAGCCATCGTCTGGGTCTGCTCCATCCATGCCTTCTTCTTCCCATGTGCCTCCGGTCGTTCCTGCGGTCCAGCCTCGCGGTCCTGATTTAAGTGTTGATGAGCTTAGTCAGTGGTTTGATGAGAATGCTGGAGATGCATTTTTGGATGCATTGAATGAGGTACTTATAATTACTATATAATGTTAATTTTTAATTTCCGTGTTTGACAAGTAAATGTTCTTTTTGTGTTATTGTAGGCTAATGAAGCTCCTCCTCCTCAAGGCCAACAGTTTGCAGAGTTCCAGGGTTCATGGGGACACTAGAGAGTTGTTGTATTATGTGATTGTACTTTAGTTGTATCGTATTTATCATGTACTCTGTTATTGTAGTTTGTATGAGTACTATATTTGTTTGTTAGGATTGTAGGATTGTACTATGTTTTTTGTCATTTCACTTATTATGACAATTTAATTAGTTTATTTCTATTTCGTTTAAGGTATTTAGTACGTTGTTCTAGTTCAATCCGGCAGAAAATCAATAATGGCCCAATCTGTGTGGGGTCAGCCCACGAAAAATCCAGCAAAAAGCAATGAAAAAAGCCCGACGAAAAGCCCACTAAAAGGCAGGCCCACGAAACCAGTCCAGTATGAGGCCCACGAAAAAACGGGCGAGCTGGCCCTGCCGGAGGCCCAAGAAACAAGCAGGTCGGCCCGTCCAAATCCTTTGTCGCAGGCAGTGGTTTGTCACAGGCCGTCTGTGACAAAGCTTGTCGCAGGCGCCTGTGACAAACGACTGCCTGCGACAAACGTTTGTCACAGGCCGTGTCTGCGACAGGCTGTCTGTGACAAAGTTTGTCGCAGGCAGTCGTTTGTCACAGGCTGTCTGTGACACGTTTGTGGCAGGCGGCCTGCGACAAACCACTGCCTGCGACAAACTTTGTCACAGACAGAGCCCGCGACGAATATCTGTTTGTCGCGGCTCATTTTGTCGCAGGCCAAATCGAACTTCGTCGCAGGCGCCGCCTGCGACAAAGTTTGTGCTTTGTCACAGGCCCGCCTGCGACAAAGTTCGATTTCGCCTGTGACAAAATCCCCGTTCTGTTGTAGTGCAACCGCCGGCCACAACTTTAAGGACACACTTTTTGGATGAAAAATCCAAGACTTAGAATTAGAGAGAAAGAGTGGAGAGAGTTCGAAGAGCCAGGAAAAGATTGTGACGCTATCCTTCCATCTCGGAGAGCTCAAGTGCTAGAAGTTGAAGATCCAGAAGATCGAAGCTTCACGGATTCGTCGAAATTAGGTTTTATAGTTCTTCTCTATCTTTCCTACCTGAGATGTATTCCTTGTTTGCCTTTGGTTCTCCTGTATTGAATATGAGTAGCTAAAACTCGTAGAGCTTAGATTAGATGAACCCTAAGTGACCCAGGGCTTTAAAGCGGTCACGGATCGGCGGTGATTAGATTCAAAGTTCAGTCAGTTTCTCTTTCATGTTTGGTTTGTTCTTTGTTGTTCGTGTTTCTTGTCTGGTTTGGCCACCTAGACTAGATTCTTGTTAAGCTGAAGATAGTAGCGAACGTTCGCCTCACTTTAAAACACCAAATCAACAATTAACCTATTCATTGGAGTGTGCCTTTCGTAGGAACCAGTTAGGGTTAATCCACTTCAAGAGTAACTCATGAATCACTAGTAATTACACCAGTTAGTTCCTCCATCGCAAGAAGCGAAAGCTCGGGCGATTAATTAATCTTGGTAGTTAGATCGGATAGAGCAAACGTTCGCCAGTCTTAAACCTAAGGGTAAGGAGTTATGGTGGTGTATAGAAATTGAGTAAATGAGAATTGAAAACTGATGGTCTTGTGATTGTTTATGTTCTGAGGATCTTAGGGGGATTCAAAATCTAACCATGTCTATCGTCTGTCTAAGTCAATCAACCAATCATTCTGCATTTTAATTTCATTTCAGTTTCCTTGCATCCTAGTATAGAAGTTGTGGAACTCACACCTCCACAAATTGTTTGATCCTGAATAGAGTTGCCAACATATTTGAGTAAACGAGTAGAAGAAGCCTGTGGAATACGATCTACTTAGCTTTTGGCTCAGTAGTATTTGATCATTGTTTTACAGCTCATCAAATTGGCGCCGTTGCCGGGGAATCTTCTATTTTGTTTGAAAGAAGAGTTGGCACTTTTATTCTTCTACCTCTCCATCTTTCATTTCCCATCACACTTCGATTTTACACCAGTTGTGTTTGTTTTTGTCGCTTACAGATTAAAGCAGGTATAGAATCAAGTCACTTCCGCTCCATCCGTCCATACCGCAATGGCTGCTCCAAAGAGTTTTGCGGATTACTGTAAGCCGAGCGCAACTAACGTTGGTCTTCCATCGCTATGCCTTGTAATGACAACGATCCTGACTGTGAGATTAAGATCCCCTTCCTGGGACTAATCTCTAGGGAAGTACAATTTGAAGGAAAGCCAGACGATAATCCTTGCACACATTTATCTGACTTCCTGGCTATTTGTGAAACTTTTAAGAGTAGGAACCTCAACAAGAATACCTTGTGCCTTCGAGCTTTTCCATTCTCCCTCAAAGATGCAGCTAAGAGGTGTCTCAGTGGCAAGCCACGCGGTCATTATACAGATTGGGAGACTCTAGCTCAAGATTTCGTTGAGGAATATTTCCCTCCGCCACGGACAACTGCCTACAAGGACAACATCTCTAGGATCGCTCAGAAATAAGATGCAAGCTTATACGACACTTGGAATGAATTCCAGGAACTCCTCTACAATTGTCCTCACCACGGTTACGAACAAAGGCAGCTAGCTGAATTCTTTGCTCGAGGTTTACGTGAGGAATCTGCTAAATGGGTCAACTCCTTGGCTGGAGGAGATTGCACCGCTCTTACACCTCAAGCCGCTCTCCTTCATTTTGCTAGTTGTGCTTCGAAGTCAAGAAATTGTGAGAGACAAAGAGAAGGCACCAACAGTCAATTGAGCATCGCGGATCAAGTCAAAGCAGAAGTTCAAAAACATTTAAAGATGATTGGCGCATCCCTCGATCCCCTGTCAGCTATGGTCTTTACGGCTGACTATGGATGGTGCGGAACCTGTGCTCATAACGGAGGAAGCTGCCTAAGCTTCGGTAAGATAGATGTTTGGTCTATAGAAGAGGTGAACTTCATTAGTCAAGGCTTCACCAACAACCAGAGAGGCTACTCCAACTACCGGAACTACCAACCTCAGGGTCATAATCAAAATAACCGATTCTCTGAATCATATCAAGGACCTCCCGGATTCATTGGAGGACAGCAACCGTTTCGACCAAAGCCATATTATAACAGAGACGACGATTTTGAGAAAAAGTTTGACTGAATCATGACTAGACTTGACGAACATGACAATCAATTCAAAGCTCAAGCTGCACTCAACCAAGGACAAATGGCTCAAAGTCAAAGAGTAGAGGATGCAGTGACCAGCATGACTAGGTTGTTGGCTAGCAGCCCCTTCTTCAATCAAGCATCACCTCAAGGCGACTCCAATGTTAGGAGTGAACAAGCTCAAGCCATCACCACCAGGAGTGGTAAACAGACGACTGATCCGAAAATCCCAGAACCAGATATGATACCAGATGCTACTGCCATAGATGTAACATCCCTCCCGAACCGACCCGGGTTGAACCCGTGGTCGAACCAGTTTGAACATCACTCGAAGATAAGACAATAAAATAAAAGGAAAAACAACCTTGAAATCGAATTAAAACATTGAACAAGAGTAAAACGGAAGCACCTCCATTATTAAAACCCCAAAATCCGATTAAAACGGTACAACACAAACCAAAATTCATTTCCAAATCCAAGGCTCAAAACAAACTGATACAAAAGGATCCCAACCCGAAATGGTCAACAACATCAAAACATGGTCAACTCCTGGTCCAAGCCTCCGAAGATCTTCTTCACGCCAACAACACTCCCCCCTGAACTTAGGCACCCAACTGAGGCACCTGAACTTTACTCCCCCCTGTCTAACCGCGCGAACCTGAAAGGGAAAACTGGGAGGGGATCAGTTTCCTAATGAAACTGAGTGAACCCACTGGGTTTAACTATGCGCCGAACCTAGCCAAAGGAGTGATTCCAAACTCCGCACATAACATCATCAATAGAATCAGACTCAGCCTTTACCGATTTTAATTCCCTAGCACAGTCTAAGTGCTCATACAGTTGCCATTCTCAGTTCAACAATCCTGTTCCACATTAAAAGTAATATAGCAGGGTTCAATACGCACACATCGTTTCACTAAACAGCTCATCATTATATAACCGAAAAACATCATACTTGCAAGTCACATCACATATTAAGTCATCTTGCGAATCACCATCAACGTGCACACACATACACAACTCACAACATCATAATACCCATTAACCACTAAGCATCAAACCCACAACTCAAACCATCAACACCAAACAGTCCTCAGACCAACCTACACAACCCACAGCTCATTACATCACATATATCAGTTCACACACCCATTCAGCACAACACACACACAACAGTACACCACTTCATTTACCAGGTGAGTTAATTAGGCGCCATAAGGAGTTGTTCCCCCGCTACCCCACCGGCCATCACACCATCCAGATGCATCCATATAGGATCCTTCTCCGAAGGAGTATAGCATCAGACGCATCCCGCAGGATCCTTCCACGAAGGAGATATCATCCGACCTTGGCATCCCAACCAAGGGATTCACCCCAGTGAATCGGACTCAATCACAACCAGTATTTCAGGTGGGGTAACGTTGGCTCCTTCCAGTTCTATCCATTTAATTCTATTGAACACAACCACAACAAATACACACATCACAATTCCACATCATAATTCCATGTACTAATTCCATTACCCAATTCCATGTACCAATTCCATTATCCACTTCCATGTACTAATTCCATGACATAATTCCACACCACAAATCACATTATCAACTATCATCACACATAACATAACATCCATCAAATCAATCAATCACACCACATCAATTCACCCCATACATGACATCACACATTTTCCACTTCCATCAATTACACCCACAATTCGTACATCATAATCATAACAAGGGTAAACGGCTAGCTCACCGGCCACCCCCACCTGCAAGTACAGGGATAGCCATGTCATGAGTCTTAGGGTTACCCTCCTGTACATCCTTCATAGGACGACCCCACATTGGCAGGGCCATCCACCTGTTCATCATTTATAGGGCGACCCCACATTGGCAGGACCACCCTCCTGCAACCACAACTGATAGTACAAGGTATAGATACAGTTTAACAACATCACATCCCAACCCTCCTACGCTCACTACTAAGTCCAATCCGTTTAACATCATTATTAATCATTTCCCCAATCCCAACACTTCACAACAGCCAACAACCATCAACCAATATATCAGTTAACATTCACACGACAATCATCAATCATCACAATTCAAATAACAGTCAAATGCAGAACAGTTTTCCCCTTTTACTCTCTTCCAATTCCATGCAAGACCTATATTCATCTAAGTCAAAGTCTCAACTCCTCACACCAACCATTACACCCTATCGTACGCTAAACCCTCACCTTAGCCTAAAATCAGACTCTAACTTCTGTCCTAGTACGTCCGTCTCGTCATCCTGATTCCACTGTTCCTGACGGTTCATCAAACGGAGTCCTAACAAAGGAGTTAAAGCCGAAACTCTGAATTGCCAACACCTCATCTGCCAAACAGCACCTTAGTTCCAAATTTCCAAATTCACCACAAACTAACAGCAAATACAGTTCAATCACTTAGCTTCCTGAAACTGGCCAGGCGATCACTGAACTTCCAAAATTGTGTCGTTCGGGCCGCCTTCTTCTCCGATCACTTCTTCAGCTGCCGGGGAGCGCCGCTGCCGTTCCAACATTCTTGGAACTTACTTTCGTCGCGCCGCCACTGCCGAGAGAGTCCACCACCGCCGATCATCATTTTCTGATTCCGCCGCCACCCTGATCCCGGTCGTGGGTGCTCCTTCCGAATCCACTTCCCATCTCCGGCAGTCGATGTCGCCCCGTCTATCACCTCCTTGCTTCCTTTCCTTCATCTGACATCGCCGCCTTCACAAAAACTAAACCCTCTTCTTGATTTTCATCGATCGAAGCTACTAACCGGAACAAACTGCTACTCTTCATTCGGTCGACTTCCCGAGTCTCCTCCGCCGCTGCCACGATTCCCTTGATGTGCGTGCACCGTCAATCCCTCTTTCCCTCTCTCCCCCCTCTCTCGGTTACTCCCCTCGTTTTCTTCTTCTGCTGAACGAAAATCCAATCCAGTCTGAATGGGCCTCGGGCCCAATCCCATTTCTTCTTCATTTTCGCTCAAGCCAAACCAATGGGCCGCAGCCCACATCTTTTCCTCTTCCATTAATTTCATGAACGGCCAGATGCCTCTTTCCCTTTTACTTAAGCCGGACGGGCCTAAGCCCCTTTGATGTTGCTGTCCGTTGTGGCTGGGCAAGAGCCCAGTTTCCTCCTCTCATGACACGACAAGGGCAAGTCCAACCCCTTCTTCCTTGGTCGGATCAATTGGTCCGACCAACTGATTCGGTCCACCAATTTAGAACTCGAACCAAATAATTAATTCAAGTAGGATTTATTCCGCCGACCATAATGAATTACACGCAAATTAATTAATTAAATTTGAATTAAAATTCTCAAAGTTTTAACCAACCAAGTTAAACCATGGATTTTAAATTCTAACCGGAGACTCGGAAACGGGATGTTACAATAGACATGCAAGAGATTGAAGACATCACATCAGAGAAAGAGAGCAAAGAAAAGGAAGAGGAAAAAGTGGCACCGACTCCTCCTCCCAAGACAGCTCCTGAGCCTGTCTTAGCACCCTACCAACCTAGGATCCCTTTTCTAAAAGCTGCAATGAGCAAGGCCAAGGATCACGACACCCAGTACAAGAAGTGGTACAACGTTTTGAAGAATGTAGAGATCAAGATATCAGTAACTGAAGCTGTGGAGATCATGCCACCACTTGGAAAATTCTTCAAAGATCTCGTGAAGAAAGTAAAGAATGGAGAGATCTTCTCTGTCACCCTCACCAATGAGTGTGCTACTCTCTTTGGTAGCCCGTCTTCTATGCGACAGCCACCGCCACGCCCAGTTAAGTGTTCTGATCCTGGTCCTTTTACCTTACCATGCATAATTAATGGTATAAAGATTGATCGTAGTCTAGCTGATTCTGGTGCTTCTATTAATGTTATGCCTGCTTATCTTTATGAGAAGTTAAACCAAGGAAAATTAAAACCGCTTACTCTTCATCTTGTGCTAGCTGATAGGTCTGTCAAACTGCCTAGGGGTATAATAGAAGATGTAGCTATTCGCTGTGGCCCTTTTACTATTATTATAGATTTCGTTGTTCTGGATACCCGTGAATTAGATGGAACGCTTATCCTGGGCCGACCTTTCTTGACAACCGCCGGTGCAAATATCAATTGCAAATAATGTTTGTTGACTTTAAGTGTCGGATAGGATAGTGTAACATTCTGCATCAGGGATAACATGAGATATTCTGTAGCTCAAGATGATAAATGTTACACTATTGATGTTAAGGAGTTGGCCTCGGCCAACTTTATCACTAATGCCTTATCTAGTGATCCACTAGAGTTGTGTTTGATTTCGGGAATTGAAAATGCGTTAGAAGATCAAGAGCAGCGCCTATGGCAAGATGAACTAGACGACCAGAAGGCGACATCTACCACCACTTCTGCGCCACCTCATATTGAACCAGCTTCAAGTCGGATCACCACTTCATACGAGAAACCGCCAGAACTCGCATTAAAGGAGCTCCCCAACCATCTCGAGTATGCATTCCTAGGGAAGGAATGCCAGTTGCCAGTCATCATCAACTCGGCTCTATCTTCCGAACAGAAAGAGCAACTGATCATACTACTAAAGAAGCACATCCGAGCTATAGCCTGCAATTAGCTGACATCAGAGGCATCTCTGAAAGCTTCTGCAAGCATCAGATAGTTGTAGATGAAGAATTTAAGCCAGTCAGACAACCACAACGCCGACTAAATCCTCTGATGCAGGAGGTTGTGAAGAAGGAAGTCCTTAAGCTTCTGGATGCTGAGATCATTTACCCTATTGATGACAGTCCTTGGGTTAGTCCAACTCAGATTGTTCCAAAGAAGGGAGGGATTACAGTCATTCCTAACCGGAAAGGCGAGCTCATTCCCACTCGCACTGTTACCGGATGGAGAGTCTGCATTGACTACCGACGTCTTAATGATGCTACAAAGAAAGATCACTTTCCATTGCCGTTCATTGATCAGATGCTAGAAATATTAGCTGGCCATGATTACTACTATTTCTTGGATGGGATGTCTGGCTACTTCAAGATTCCTATCGAGCTTCACGGCCAAGAAAAGACGACCTTCACCTGCCCGTTTGGTACGTTTGCTTATCATCGTATTCCCTTTGGGTTGTGCAATGCTCCCGCTACTTATCAAAGATGCATGCTTGCTATATTTGGGGATCTGGTAGAGAATGTGGTAGAAGTATTCATGGACGACTTCTCTGTCTATGGAGACTCATTCTCTAAATGCCTAGCCAACTTAGATAAGGTACTAGCCCGTTGTGAGGAGACCAACTTAGCTCTTAGTTGGGAGAAATGTCACTTTATGGTTACCGAAGGCATTGTTCTTGGCCATAGGATCTCTAAGCTCGGAATAGAGGTCGATCGTGCCAAGCTTGAAACTATTGCCAGTCTTCCACCGCCAACTTCGGTCAAGACAGTCTGAAGCTTCCTCGGTCATGTCGGATTCTACCAGAGGTTCATCAAAGACTTCTCCAAGATCACTCTTCCAATGACTAAGCTTTTAGAGAAAGACACCCCCTTCATTTTTGACAAGGCATGTCTTGAGGCCTTTGAGGTTATGAAGACCAAGCTCACCACCGCACAGATCCTCACAGCACCAGATTGGAATCTTCCATTTGAGATCATGAGCGATGCTAGTGACTTCGCCGTTGGCGCTGTTCTGGGACAAAGAGAAGAAAAGAGATTTAATCCCATCTACTTTGCTAGCAAGACGCTTAATGATGCTCAACGGAACTACACTACTACAGAGAAGGAACTCCTAGCCATTGTCTTCTCCTTCGATAAGTTCAGATAGTCCCTGGTTCTCTCGCACACCATAGTCTACACCAACCACGCTACTCTACGCCATCTCCTAGCAAAGCAGGACTCGAAGCCAAGACTTATCTGATGGGTTCTCCTTCTCCAATAATTCGACATAGAGATCAAGGACAAGAAGGGAGCTGAGAACCTAGCAGCCGATCACCTTTCCCGACTCGAGGAATCACAGACAGGTAAGTCTGCTACTACCCCTATCAATGATTTTTTCCCTGACGAGTTGTTGCAACTTGGAATCTATGAACATGTCAATAGCATAGCCATCGAGCCTTGGGCGATCGCTCACGTTCAAGAATTGAGTAATGCAACCACGTCGGACGAGCCCTGGTATGCTACCGTAGCTAACTATCTATCCCGCGGCATAATACCTCCAGGACTGGATTATAATGCACGAAAGAAGCTCACTAAATAAGCCAAGTCTTACTTCTGGGATGAGCCATTCTTATACCGAATTGGAATTGACGGGTGATCCGGAGGTGCGTCCCTTACATCAAGGCAGCTGAAATCATACGCAAGTGCCATCAAGGCCAGTTTGGAGGACACTTCGGCGCCAACCGTACTGCGAGAAAGGTACTCGAAACCGGATTCTACTGGCCTTCTCTCTTTAGTGATTGTGACATGTTTGCTCGACATTGTGATGCATGTCAACGATCAGGTAACATCTGTAACCGTAATGAGATGCCATAGAACATTTCTTTAACTGTTGAATGCCAACGACCATTCACACCCTCCAACGGAAATAAATACATTCTTGTGGCCGTTGATTATGTTTCCAAGTGGGCTGAAGCTGAATCTTTACCCACCAATGATTCAAGAGTGGTGGGACGGTTCCTTACACGTCTCTTCATGCGTTTTGGTTCAACACGCTTCATCATAAGCGATAGGGGTACCCACTTCCATGGACACTTCGATCGGGTGTGCAAGCGCTTTGGCGTCACCCCACCGAATGTCCACCGCTTACCACCCTCAAGCTAACGGTCAAGCGGAAGTGACAAACCGTGAGCTCAAGCTGATTCTTGATAGGATAGTTGGCCGGTCTCGCAAGGATTGGTCATCTAAGCTCAATGATGCTTATGGGCATATCGAACTGCCTATAAGACTCCCATAGGTACTTCACCGTATCAACTAGTCTATGGCAAGGCATGCCATCTACCGGTTGAGCTTGAGCACAAGGCGTTCTGGGCTACTAAAGAATTGAACATGAAACATGCAGTAGCAGGGAATATGAGACACGATCAGATCGATGAGCTTGAGGAACACCGTCTCCACTCGTATGAGAGTACGAAACTCTATAAAGAACGCACCAAGAGGATCCATGACTTTCAGTTAAAAGAGGTCAAAACATTCTATCCCAGTGATGAAGTCCTTTTATATAACTCTCGCTTGAAGCTCTTCCCGGGTAAGCTGAAATCCCGATGGTCCGGCCCTTACACCGTTGTTCGGCAAACGACACTCGGAGGCGTCCAAATTAAAGGCCCTGGTCAAGAACCGTTTATGGTAAATGGCCATAGGCTCAAGAAATACCTTCAAGGATTAGTTGTCACCCTCATCGACGTGCATTACTTCTCGTCAACCCCGTAATTCAGTTCCAGGTATCGTCCAGCTCACGGACGTACGGTTGGAGTCAGTTTTCGATTTTGTTGAGTCATCTTTTCATTTTTCTTTTAAAACCATGTAAACCCGTTTTTCAAACGAGTTTTCGGCGAAAACTCCTACAGTTTTCGCCAAAAACTTTGGCTTTAAAACCCCCGTTTTCTCCTGTGTTGTTTTCAGAAAATTTTCTCGCCACAAACTCTGACTTCTCGGCGAAAACTTAATTTTTAAACCGATGTCGTTTCGTGCCCCAGACTGATTTTTAGAGCGACTTTTCGGTGAAAACTTTCTATGTTGTTGCCGAAAAATTGGGTCCTTGTTTTCTGCTTTAAAAGGGCCTTCTCTCTCTCTCTTTCGCCAAACCACTTTCAAAAACTTTGAAACCGACCCCCTTTTCTTTTTCCTTTTCTCGCCGCCGCCGCCGCTCCAATCTCTCCCCCCTGAGCTGATTGCAACTTAGATCTTCCAAATCGGAGCCCTATAGCTCTGATTCCACCCGACACAAGTTTTTCAAGTTTTTGGTCGTTTTCTCCGACTTCCACCCGTTTTCTCGAGTCATGTCTTCAAGGTTAGTTGTTGAGCCTTCAATTTTGAATCTTTTGGCTTGTTGAATTTCAGATTTCGTCAAGTTTAACCTTGGTTGACTTTTGGTCTACCTCAGTTTGCGCGCCTACTGTTTCGGTGTGGTTTTGCTTAGCTCTTGGAATCTTTATGATCTAGATTTACCTTGTGAGTGCTTTGCCATGATCTTGTGCCAATTTCTTATCTCCTGCTCTGCCATTCGTCAAATTGCGTCAGTTTTGTTTGCTTGGTGTTGGCTGTTGATTTTCTCCCCTGCATGTTGGCCGGTTTTTTTTTCTGCTACTCATTTAACCCGTCTTGCCTGCCATGTGTTTTTCAAATATGATCAATTGAATGATTTGCTTACCCCCACTTGTCCCCTCTGTTCTTCACGAAACTGAGGATTCGAACTAAGTGTGGGGTGGGCTTCCTAGCATCTAATTTCTATCTGCTCTGAGTTTCGTATTGCAGGAATCCAAAGCGTTTCAAGACTACCGGTGCAGATAGAGAGAAGCGGACCAAGGCTCGACAGGATAAGGCTCAGTCATCTCAACCACCCACGTCTTCTGCCCCAAGAACAGTGACTCCGGACTTCATTCCCCTAGTCGCACCAGCTCCAGTGATCCCTACCTCGAGTGCTCCAGCCACTACCATAGGGGCCCTACATCCATTCATCGCCACCCTTCCCCCGAACCATTCGGTTCGTTCCCATTGCAGAAGGACCGATGGAGCATGAGCAGACACAAGATGCCCGATGGCTCCTCCTACAGCAGCATCTCACCACCCTGGAAACCCGGTACCAGGCTGAGCTCGCATGGCGTCGCCAGATTGAGCAGCAGCTCGGCATTTCACCACCGGCCCCACCTCCACCACCACCTGAAGGCCAGTGATCGGGTCGTTTCCACCCCTTTCCTTTTTTTTTTATTTTCTTTTCGGATTTCGATCCAACTTTTTTATGAGTGGTTTCGGGACACTTTGTCCCAATTTCCTTTTGATCTTTTGGTTATTTTTGTTTTGTAGGTCTCTTTTGGTCGGTACTCCACTCCACTACACGCTCTCCGAGCCCATCCACTACACCAACCACATGGTTCCAGGTTCTCAGTAACTCTAACTCTAGTATTGTCCTGTGAGGAAACAGGACGGTCTAAGTGTGGGGTAGGGTGTTAGAGAACCATGCATGATCTTGATTGCCCCTAATTATGTTTCGTGATGCCTTCCTAATTCCTCTTGCTTTAGAATTGCTCAGTTCTTGATTCTTGATGGAGTCTCCGAGGTGGAAAGATGGCGTCACGATCTCTTCCTGGCTCTTCGAACTCTCAAAACTCTGTTCTCTCGAACTTCTTAGGTCTCAAAAATTATTTGATATGATATATTGTTTCATATGAGCCGCCGGTTTATATTTATACTTAACCCATTTCCCAGCCGGATTAGGTTAAGGTTTTCGGCGAAAACTGTAGGACTTTTCGCCGAAAACTTCCTTGGAAAAGTTGGCTCCGGTCGACTGTTTCTCCTGTGTTGATTTGATGGAGAGTTTTCGGCGAAGACTTAGACTTCTCAACGAAAACTTCTCCTTCTATGCTCTGGTGATTTACTCTTGGATTTTCGCCAAAATCTTCAGGTATTTTCGCCGAAATCTTCTTTGGAAAGCTGGGCAGGAATTGTGTTGACTTGATTGACTCCTTGGGTCGATCCGGGTGCGATTCCTCGAGGTTCCAATGCCTTAGACACGTCCTTGGTTACATCATTTGATGGCAAAAAACTGTGCTTTCACAAAAATACTAGAAAAGCAACAAATAGACCAAAAACGGACCAAAGTAATCGAAATGGCACGAGATAGAGCATTTGAGTAAATATTCGCTATTTTGCCCTAAAAACCATGTCTTAAGCAAAGAAATGTCGTTTAACTGGGGCTGAAAATCATGTCCTAATGCAACAGACTTAGCTTCAATCCAATGTAAACAATTTGGAGCCAAAAAGTTCTTCATAGCATTAGTATTATCCAATAAGAATCCCTTGCGAAACATACCCATTAATCTATCCTTATTGGGGTGCCTCAAACGACTATGCCACAAATGCCACAATTGATCCGAAGTAGGCTTAACTGAAAAAGATGAAGGTTCAATAGAAATAACATCCGGAATCTGAGAACTATCCGGAAACCCGGAATACTTGTAGGCAGGCCGGGCCCGGGTTATGAAAAGGGGGTTAACCCGGGTTTCGGGCTTTCCGGGTAAAACCCGGGAAAAGCCCGGCCCGGCCCGGTCATCACCATCAAATAATTTGGGACAAATTACTTTTTTTATTATTTGTATAAATGGTAGATATATATATATATATATATATATATTAAAGGCAGCGGTACAAGGAAAAGAGAACGGAAACCCAACATTCTGTACAAGAAAACAAAGCCTGTACAAAATGCAAGCTACTGCCAACACACCAACTACCAACAAATCAGAAGCAATCCAGGTCCAAAGTCAAACCCCCTGCAACAAACAAACAGAACATGATACTGAGATTTTAAAACAAGAACATCTTAAACCCTTCACTTTCCTCCCCAAAATCCTGCAAATCTAGCACTATTAAAGGATCAGTTGCATATTGAAGAATATGGAAATGTCAATCTGAAAATGTATATGAGAACTGTACATACCTTTACCACCACCATTGAAGCTCCCACAACTTTCCTTGCTTCCCATCTGAATTACTCTTGCATAGCTATAATACAACAAGTTAGTTAAGGTTGCGGTTGGAAATTATAAGCTACTAGCTAGTACTATATATTATATGTATATGGTTCGATGGATATGAAGCTAACTTAGCTAAGTTTGGTTACTGCCAAATAAATAAAATAAATGTAGAGGTAGTTAGATTGGTGATGGAGATGGTGATAATGGAAGGAGTCAGGTGAAGGAGATGGTAACAACACAGCAGAAGATAATGCAAAGAATCATCATTTACCTCCCCCCTTAATCCTTGCTCCCTAACTTTCTTTATTCTACTTTTTCATGGAGGATTATAGATGGAAGCTAATGTAAGCATCCGTTTCACCCTCCCCTAATGCTTGTTTCTTTGATTTTATCCTTGATTGAGTAATTGATTTCATCTAGGCATATCTCATTTTTGTATGCATCAGCAGTCATCCAGCCCCTGCCTTAACAGTCAACAGTATGCATCACACTAGATAAACCTTAAATCCAACCCCAACAAAACAAACAACAGCAAGCAACGCTTAGAGAAATACTATTTTGATTTTTACTGTAACAGCCCCCAAGTTTCAGTTTCAGCTCAGCTAACCTAAAGGCCCAAACAACAGCCATAGTATTCTGAGTCTCATTGTGATTCAAATCCTAGTTTCAAATCCTACAAACAGTTTCAACAATTAGATAAATCTGCAACACTTGAATTACATATATGGAATGCAAAAGATTCAACATCTTAATCTTAATTCCCAAGTCAATTGTAGCTTTATGGAAAATCCAAAAAAGTTATAACCTTCTGAACTTGCAAACCCTAGATTAGAACTCTCTAGACATTGACCATGGAGATCAAGGAAAAGGGGATACATGATTTTAAATACAAAACTAGCAAAAGAAGAGGGATTATTACCATGTGAAAGCGCCCTAAGTGCCTGGATGAAGAGAGCCCCAACGAACGACCAAGACTTACCCACTCTGCAGTGAAAGTCGACAGTAGTGAAGTTAGATACAGAGAAGAGAAAGATGAGTTGGGAGAATGGATAAGTGATGGATGAAGAGAGACCGGTGACCAAGTCTTCTAACCTTACCTTGGCAATCGGCGGCGGTCCGCAATCGCAATCGGCGGCGGTCCACAATCGCAGTCGGCAGTCGAGAAGAGGAGAGCTTGGGGAGAAAAGAATGGAGATTGACCTAAGCTACCGTACTGGAGACTGAGGAGAGAAGGAAAGAAATGTCGTATAATAATGATTGGGCTTATCCGGGTTAAATTCCGGGCTACCCGGGACCGACCCGGACCCGGTTTGACCGGGTATCGGGCTACCCGGACAGTAGCTCGGGCCGGGCCCGGGTTCCTCAAACTACCATCCGGGTAGCCCGAAACCCGGTCAAACTGGGCCGGGCCGGGTAGCCCGGAGTTCCCACCCCTAGATCTAGCTCAATCCAAAGTTGTTTGGCTGCGATGTAGTAGTCGTTAATAGATAGTTCACCTTGAGACAGATTAGCGAGAGCATACTCCAAGTCAAAAAAATCGGGATGTGTTCACATGAGAGTATGTTGTGCGGAGATGACACCATGCCGCGGCAGCTGATGGGTATGAGCGGAGAGTTAAAGCAATCGCGAGATCGACCGAGCTAATGCGGTATGATAAAACCCTAGCATCATTGACTTCCCAGGTTGTACTAGCTACTGATATGTCGTCCGAGCCCTTGTCCATGATGGTTGGAGCCTTGTCTTTGTCAGGAGCTACAACAGTAGGTAATTGAGCAGTTCCTTCGAGATAAGCGATCAATCCCTTACCGCGGATTGATGTCTTGAATGAGAATTCCCACAGGGCTATTGAAACGAACTCCAACATAATCGGAATGCGATGAATTCGCAAGCTCTGATACCATGTTAGACATAGTAATATCTTGAATAATGAAATATGACACGA
Source organism: Linum lewisii (assembly GCA_034768395.1). Taxonomy (NCBI): domain Eukaryota; kingdom Viridiplantae; phylum Streptophyta; class Magnoliopsida; order Malpighiales; family Linaceae; genus Linum; species Linum lewisii. The sequence continues at coordinate 28,427,080 of CM068304.1, forward strand.
ACACGATTTAACGTGTGCTGTGAATGAGTGAATCAGTTATGGCTAAGTTACAAGCATATTTATGTGGGTTAGGGTTTAGTTCGGGCTTTAAGTGTATTACCCAAACTAACCCTAACCGTAACCGATACTTTAACTATACTATACTACAATTATACTGGAGCTCTACTGAACCTATACAACCACTATAGAGTTAACACCCTCAACCATAGTACTTGTCAAATCAAATCATACAATGTTAGGTTAATGACAGGAGATTACAAATTAAAGGTTATTACAATCTCTACACATTTGATGACCAAAATGGATATTAAGCCACCTTTAACCAGAATACTTGTCAAATCATACGATGTTAGTTTCTATTCTCAGAGAAAATACAGTTCGTCTCTGTCAATTCCATGTGATGAAACCAAGGGAGTTGTATTTCTAAGTAACGCCCTAATTTCTATTTTTAAGTAAGTTAGATTTACAGCACCGGCGGAATCTGGGCTTCAAACTGTGCACTCCGTCCCGGAAAGAAACATCTAGCCCTCTATACACCGTCATATTTGATTGACTGTCCCATGGATGTAAGAGAAGCCATAGAGATATTTGAAGATCTGTATTCTTTCCATTTTCATGTTATCATTTTCTTACAATCCGCCGTATGGAAGATTAAGAAAGGGGAGAACATACGAGAACCAGAATCAGAACCAGTAAACATAACCATAACAAGAACAGACAACGATAACAAGAGAGACCAGTAAGGACGATAGTGGCGTAACCCCGTAACAAACAGGTACACCACACTCTATCCTAACTCATAGATAACATAACACAACATTCCATAATCCAAAATGCATCATACCACCACTTCCCTAACCTAATAGGCCAATTTAACTCCTCCAGCTTCCTTCGGAGTCACCACCGCCCCTGGAGTAACGATCACCACCGCCACCACCACCGTAACCACGTTCACGGCCTCCACCATAACCACCGCCATATCCACCGTCACGTTCCCGGTCGCCACCGTATCCACGGTTGTAGCCCCCACCACCGCCCTCTCTGCGGGGTCCGCCACGGTTGAAACCACCGCCACCGCCTCCGCTGCTTCCACGGGATTGTGCCTCGTTCACGGTAATGTTACGTCCGTCCAGATTCTGGCCATTCATCCCCTCGATGGCATCCCTCATCGACTTCTCGTCGCTGAACGTGACGAATCCGAAGCCACGAGACCTCCCGGTTTCACGGTCGTTGATAATCTGTACACAAACCAAATTCACAGATCTGTTAGATATTTAATCGATAACACGTTCACAGATCTGGGAAAGAAAAGCTCAAACAACCAGTAGTTATTAAAATAGAAAATATTAGAATTAACAAATAAAAAAAGCAAAATCGAACGGTCTCCTCCCAAAGGATGAAGATGAACGTACCGATTGGGTCATAGTTTAGTAACATAAAACACAGAGAGAACAGAGTAACACAGAATAGTAACAGAAACAGATCGTAGAGAGTAACAGATCCTGGATCGACATAGCCGAGTGGAGTCGGGGTCAGATCCGATCCCTGCGAGACACAGGTGACAAACGGACCTTCGATTCGATGATTTGGCCATGAGTGCTGAAAGCTTCAAAGAGTGCATCATCGGTGGTAGCCCAGGCAAGGCCACCAACGAAGCACCTGTACTCAGCATCAGGAGCAGCCATTAAAACTTTAACTAGTAATTGAACTGTAAAATATAATTTTGAGGAGAAGGATGCGGCTGTGAGTGAATTTGATGGAAATGTAAGGGAGCTCTAGTTATGCTTTTATAGAGTAGTGGAGATGCTAACTAGGGTTAATTTTTGAGTTGAGATGAGTGCGTTTTGCGCAATCTGCGGCATCGGTCCTGATGCAAGTCTCTGTCCACAATTTCCCATATTCTAAATTTATCACATTTTATTTTATTATATGTATCTCTCATCGTTATCTTAAATATATTTTTTATTTTTTAATAATAATGGGTGAATAAAGAGCTAAAAAAAAAGAGAATGGTCACTGGGCGGCCGGTCAGATGGACTTAACCATGGTTAATTGAGGACGGGCACATTCTAGTCTGATTTTGTAGAAAAATATCTATCTCCAACGTTAAGCGTTAAGCGTGAGGCCCACTTGTTTCCCATCAATTTTGCTAATTTGTTAGTTTTTGATAATCAGATAAGCACGTGAAGGTTAGGGTAGATATTTTGTTTCCATATCCGGTTTTTTTAAAATATCTTGTCCCATCAAATGACGATATAACCCTTCTTGTCTCTTAGTAGTAGATTTTCAATGGTAAAATATTTAAAATGTCCCGAAATTATAGGGCGGGTTACAAACTCGTTATAAAACTTTAATCTGTTACAAAATGGTCTTATTACTATCATAGAATTACACAGTAGTCCTAATGACATCATCAGTGTACTTTTCAGCCATTTCGCCATGTCACCGTTGACATGTCATCAAAAAAATAATTCAAAATTCAATAATATGATTCAAATATAAATCTAAACTTATCTACCTTATAAACTTTGGTTCAAAACTTAAATCTAGTGAGTTAGATTAATATAATTTCAGTTTTGAATCACTTTAATATTAAATTTAAATTATATTTTTGATGACGTGTCAATGGTGACGTGGAAAAATGGCTGAAAAAGTACACCGATGACGTCATTAGGATTACTCTGTAACTCGTTTCATAGTAATAGGACCACTCTGTAACGGATTAAAGTTTTAGGACGAGTTTGTAATTCGCCCTATAGTTTCGGGACCTTTTCAGTATTTAGGTGTGAGCGATCAATTTTTTTTCGGTGCTAGCCCTTTATTTCGTCCGCCGCGGCGGGCACACCTTCAGAGTCGTCGGATGTCATCAACGGCTGGGGGAGAGAAGAGTGGCACGGGCCCGGTGTCAGCGGCTGTCAGCTGCGGGCCCCGCTCACTTAATTCATTTAAGCCATTAAAGAATTAATAAAATTAAATGAAAAGCGGCGTATATGAAACCATATATGATCCAACGCGTATACGCCGAGTTTGGATTTCGAATTTCAAAATTTTGAATTGATGGAAACCGAACAGACGGTTTCTTCCCTCCACCAAAATCGATTAAGCACCTAAAAACCTAATTTCTTTGAATCTTCTACCCCCAATCTCGGCTTTGTTCCTAACTCTGTGTTTGAATTCCCTGTCGGTGAGCTTGAGTTGTCTTCCCACCTATGTTATTCAGTTCCCCGTCGTATACGGTCGTCGGTGAGCTTGAGTTGTCTTCCCACCACTGTTATTCAATTCCCCGGCGGTCAGATTTAGTTGTCTTCTAACCAATGACCAAGAGCAAGCAGTCAACGAAAAATGTCCGACCCAGGCTGCAACAAAACCAGAATAAGGTAAGTCTCCGCATGTTGCCTAACTTTTAACTTTCATTGTACTAATACTAGATTCGAATGAATACTTCGTTTGTGGTACAGCGCAAGAGGCCTCGTCGGGACGACGAGGCAGCAAGTAATCCAGAATCCAGCAAAACAGTGCATATTCGTTGCAAGACGAATCATTTGTTGTACTTGAACAGCAAAATAGAGGGTTCGAGAATGGGGTCATTCGTGAAGAAGTTTTTGTACGAAGCGAAATTTCACGGACTGCTGGAGGTCCAGGTTCAGGTGGTGGACAAGGAACTTGTGGCCATGCTGATGGAATCGTTCGACCTGGCGGAGAATAAGTTCAGGATAGGGGGTCGGTCGTTGAGCCTTGAGGCTTCCGACGTCGGTCGGGTTTACGGCCTTCCCACCCAGGGGAAGAGAGTCAATCCTAAGATTTGTGGACCAAAGGAAATAAGCAGGCTTAGGCGTCAACTGGGACTCCATGAATCTGAATCACGGAGTACGGTCATTGACACTAAGGCCCTGTATGCCTTGATTGAGGATACAAGAGATCCCAACGCATACGCAAAGGTGTACATTATGATTGCGTTGGGTGAGCTGTTGGCGATGGGCAGCAGTTTCTCCGTGAACCTGGGGTACGCCAGTTCCTTGACTGGTACCTCCAAGGACATCAGCCAATACAACTAGGGCCAACACGTGGTTGACACCATCATAGAAGGATTGGTAGAGCTGAAGAGCGGACAGAGGGCAACGTACCCGACCGGCGATTACAATTTCGATGTGGTATGTTCACTCAATGACCCGTATGTTGTTTATGTACGCGACTAGGAACCTACACTGCATAATTTATTTGTAAATGCAGATTCACCTGCTGGACATGACGCTGCTGGAGAATCTGAGGGCAGAGGAGCAGCCTACATGTTCCTACTAGATCAAAGCTAACATAGAAGCGGCAAAAAGAGTAGCTGGTAACCGCTGACGGCTCATTCTCTTTCTAGTGGCGGACATTGGAGGAGGTGCGAAAGCCACTAAAGCAGAAGGAGTTCAAACTGGTGTCCGCCCCAACAACAACAGACGTCGGTGTCGACGGCGACGGTGGGCCCGACTTTGGGAGGAGCTCTGGTGTCCCGTTTGACCCGAAAGATGAGTACATCATCCTCGCTAACGCGGCCACAAACTGCGCATAGGTCAGTGATTCAATACTGTCTCTCCACTAAGATATACCCTGTGCGTATTGATATATTACATTAATCGTACTAGATGCTTACTCCGTGTGTATTGGAATCATATCAGATTGAGATGATGAGGGAGCTGGGGCTCCAACAGCTGGTCAAGGACTGTGCGCTGCTCACATCACTGAGGTCGTCTGTTTCCATTCAGGAGGCCAGGTGTGAGAAATGGGCTGCAAGGCTGAAATACCTGGACGCCTTAATGTTGCGTGTAGGTGCAGCAGCTGCGAAACCCGTTGAGAAGGCCCAGACCAGTGGTTTGGCTAAAGCTGAGGAAGAAGAAGAAGAAGAGAAAGACGAAAATGAAGAAGAAGAAGACGAAGACGAAATTGAAAAAGAAGAAGAAAAGGATGACAAAGAAGAAAAAGAAGAAGAGGATGACGACGGTGGTGATCCACACACCGATGTAGAAGAAGATGTGACCAAGGAAGATAAGGATGACCGGGACAAAGAAAAGGTTCCAGATGACCGGGATAAAGCTGTTCCTGCTGAGGATTCGATTTTTAGGGAGAAAGCACAGGGGAGCAGCGGAGGTGATATATTGGAGCCTATGTCGTCTACAACCCCGGTTCTGATGGGTAGTCCAGGGAAACGGCCACTGAAGAGTGGCAAAGGTGATGTAGGGAGGAGGAGTTCACGAAATTCTCTCACCACAGAACAGAACAAGTTTGTGGACTTCATTACCAACAAACGAAAATTGTCCCGGTATGTCACACTACTTGTTCGTTATATATTGCTCTACCATGATGAACATTTCGGTAAATGCCTACCTCAATGTCATGTCGGTGTATGCATGGATATCAAGGTGTGTGAATTTCCTAAAAGAGGAAACATGGTGGCTGGCTTCCAAATCCATACTATGGAGACAAGAGGGCAGGTAAACATCGCCTTGCTGACCTCGTGTGGCCATATGTTTAACAGGGATAACATTGTTGAACATGGTCAATTGACACGGTTTTGCTTCCCTGCCTCAATAGATGTAAGTGTTCTGCACTTTTTTTGGCTTTACCTTACGCCCCTGGACCAACCGTAGGCCTTATTTACATGATTTGTGGGGGCTTCATGTATTCCGCTCGTAGGAGTTTGCTGTGAATGAAGTCCTACTGAATAAGAAGTCCGCCGATTCGACACATCAGTTTGCAAGACTGATACGGGATGCGACCAATGCATCTAGGGTGCCCTATATGCAGGACCAGGACTTGAGCAAATGTCAAACGGTTGGTTATGCTGGACATGTTGTGAATGTGTGTCCTTATGTGTTATTTGTAACTCATAATCATTCTTATTATCCACTATATTTGTAGTTTTTGTTCCCGGTCTACGGCGGTGAGGGATTCAAGCTTTACTACGTGTTCACACTAGACCTGAAGAGGCAGCAGAAGGTGATTTTGAACAGTCTGGATTGCCGGAAAGCATTTGCCACGCACAAGGAGTACAAGGAAGCGTTCAGACGGCTGAACGCTTACATGGTTGATTTCATGAACGAGTGGTGGGGTTTACCATCTTTCAGAGATTGGGCATTCAACATCCAACGATGTCCTCTACAGCCTGACACATACAGTTGCGGTATCTACGCACTGTTGTTTTTGGAGCACTATGATGCAGGGTTTACGGATGAACAAATCACGGAGTGGTCTGACCCTTCAAAACTTAAGCTGATCAGAAGAAGGTATGCCAACCGACTGGTAGCCAACAGCGACAACCGCATTTTCAGTGAGATTGAAGGCGTCAACCCCATGGATGCGTTTATTGGAGAGATGATGAAGAAGGCCGGTGATGTGAAGAAGCTTGTTGCCTGAAAGTGACCCACCGTTTGTGGAATCCACACGCTGAGAACTGTACTGGGGACTTGCTATGTAAACATGACGTTCACTGTTTCCATTCTCAACCGAAAATGACGCTAAACTTAGACGATACTAACTCCAAACTTAGATGATACTAACTCCAAACTTAGACAATACTAACTGCGAACGTAGACGATACTAAATTAGAACTTCAACGATAATCAGAAACTGACACGCCACATGTTGCGATGATTAAGCGTAAACTACAAATCTGCATATTAATAGAACGAACATAACAGAATGTCTGGTACTGAAAAACTCAAGTCCATGCCCAAAAGAACCAATGGAAACTAAATAGTTTACCCAACCCCTCCCCCACCCACCATCTTTCAATCCTCCCTAACGCCTTACCACCATGTGAAGTAGTCCCGATGGAAAACAGCCTTCACGATGAGGCCATCGAATTCTTGATCGACCACAAGAGTAACCTCCCGACCGTCTGCCCTCGACCACAATGCCTCCCTTGTTAGCCAGTCCATTTCATTAAACTGCTCGGGGCAGCACTCTAGGATCAGCAATAGCACTAGCGAGGTGGACCGGAGGTGCCTTTCGCCCAAATCGTCTCTGCAGTTGATGCCCGGGCTCACCCACCTTGGTGTCCCGTTAGCCCTTTTTGTGACAGATTGAATGGTCACCGCCACTTGGGCTGGCAACTGCACGCGAAGGTGGATGAAGTTAATGTCATACAATCTCGTATATTTCAATTACCAAGGTGTGACAAACCAGTCTGTGTCGGGAGCGAGATAGTTCTCCTCCTTGTGGGAGCTGAGAGAGTCAAGCCGACGTGGGGAGAGGGTATGTCAAGGTTCTGTCAGGCCATCTTGTTCGTGTCTTTGTCATCCCGATCGGCATGTGCATGGCAGCGAATCTACACAATGTTTACCTCAAATTTACTTTAATTGAACTTACTGTGAACCTCACTCATATCACCTGTATACTAGTAACTTACTGGTGGTGATAGTCGGCGAACAAGTAATTGTACTCCCCACTGATTATGTCAGATGAGTCCGTCGGGTTGAGCACAATGTCAGATGCAACCACGGCCACGTACCCCACCAACAAATCTAGTTTCCAAGCATATTGTCAACACATTGCATGTTAGAGGAAGTTACATACGTACGTAGGTGAAGTTGAATACCTGGATCCTTCATGATCCTCATGGCTATAAACGCCAGTATGACGGGACCCTCCACCTCCATGTCCCTTAGCCTGGTCAGTGTAATGGACCTGGAATTTGTGAGGTGATCCTCAGGCGCCTTAATCCATATCGGGGGTTCTCTTGTGGTGGGAGTCCTCTCAACGAGCAGCCATTCAGCCGCCTTTACACAGTACTCGTTTGTCCTCTCCTTGATGGCCTTAACGCGCCCAGCTACGTCTATGTTGACCAGATGGATAACCCACACGTTGTTGGTTATCGGTGTACTTTATTACTAAAGAAGTAGTAGCATGGAATTCATCTACCGACTTACCTACGTACTGTCGTTGTCCTCGTGGTCTGGGAGGGACCCAATCGGGACAGACTCAAACCCGATCGTCGGGAACCACCTCGTCCCAAAACCTTCTGGGACGTAATCTTGGCGTTCTCCACCAGTCAGTAGGAGGGCAGTCCAACAAGAGCATATGCGATGTAGTGGTCTCGCGTTAATGACCATGACATTTCGGAGAAGGTACAACTTGTGTTGCACGAGCGTCCCGTCGTCTGCATATTTCGGGTGGAAGAACCCTTCGATCCGGTTACCCTGCATAAACAGATCAACACTCAAGGTGGCATGCATGTATGAAATTCATGCAAGGACATGCGTTAGGTCACCTACGTATGCGTCCATCCACAGGCTGTGAGTGAGACCGTCGCTGTCATCCCACTCTCCTTGCTCCTCTTCCCAAAGCCTCAACAGCCTAAGAAAAATGCCCTGCTGACGCAAACCCACGCCTAGGTCTTTGGCAGGGAACATGTACCGCCAGTACTGAGCGTCAGCCCACCCACGGTCGAAGTCGAAAGGGTACTGAACTGGGTTTAGGTACGCATGATACTGCAGTTTTAGCGATATCAAATAACTAATCTACCAAGGTAGACTAGATCGTATTCTACTCGAGGTCTCTTCTTCTTGTCTACTCAAATATGTTGGCAAATTACTCAGGTTTAAACAGGTTGTGCGTGGTGTGAGTTCCACGACTTCTAATCTAATGAACAAAGGAAAATAAAAGGCAGAAATATTAAAAGGTTGACTAACGAGAAGATAGACGAGCTTAGATTTTGAATCCCCCTTTACATCACCAAAGCAACAGCAATCACAAGACCAACGGTTTTCAATTCTAATTCAATCAATTTCTATACACCACCATAACTCCTGACCCTTAGGTTTAAGACTGGCGAACGTTCGCTCTATCCGATCCAACTACCAAGATTAATTAGTCGCCCGGGTACGGTCGCCTCTCACAACGGCTTAACTAACTGGTGCAATAACTAGTGATTAACGAGTTACTCTTGAAGCAGATTAACCCTAACTGGTTCCTACGAAAGGCACACTCCAATGAATAGGTTAACTGGTTGAATTGATGTTTTAAAGAGAGGCGAGCGTTCGCTTCTATCCTCAGCTTAACAGGAATCTAAACTAGGTGATCAAGGAAGACAAGTTTATGCGCCAAAGCAGGGAAGATGTCTGGCGACTAACCCTAGCTTGCAAAAACCTAATCTAGGCGATCAACCAGAAAAGAAACATAAACAATCAAGAACAAAACAACCTTGCAAAGAGAAACTGATTGAACTTCGAATCTAATTACCACCGATCCGTGACCGGTTTAAAGCCATGGGTCACTTAGGGTTCATCTAATCTAAGCTCTACGAGTTTAGCTACTCATTTTCATAACAAAAGAATCGTAGACAGAAACAGAGTTCATCACACAGAGGAAGAACAGATAAGAACTGAAAAACCTAATTCTGATGACTCTGGCAAAGCTTCGCTCTCCGGTAATCTTCCATCCTAGCTCTGAGTCTCCGAGGTGAAGGGATGGCGTCACGATCTCTTCCTGGCTCTTCCAACTCTAAAACTCTCTCCCGAACTCTGGAGAGTTCTGAAATTAATTGATATTCTGAGATATCTTTATTTGGGCTGCCGGTTAAGTATTTATATTTAACCCTAATACCGCCGGTTTTTAACTGGAATTTTCGCCGAAAATGTGCTTGAGTTTTCGCCGAAAATTCCTTTGTAAATTGACTGACCGTCGGCTGAATTCTCCTGTGATTTTCGGACGCCGGGGTTCTCGGCAAAAACTTGGAGTTTTCGCCAAAAACTTCTTCTTGTCAGCACTGCCGATTTGTGCTTGAGTTTTCGCCGAAAACTCCAAGGGATTTTCGGCGAAAACTTCAGTGTAAATGAAGCAGAAATTTGGTTCGACTTGATTGGCTCCTTGGATCGATTCCGGTGCGATTTCTCGAGGTTCCAATCCTTGGATACTTATTTGATGGCAAAAACCTGTGCTATCATAGAAATACTAGAAAACCATCAAATAGACCCGAAATGGGCTAAAGTAACACAAATGGCACGAGATAGGGCAATTGATTGAATATTCGCTATTCTACCCTAAAAACCATGTCTTAAGCAAGGAAATGTCGCTTAAATGAGACTGATAATCACGTCAAATCGAGTGTCATCAAAATAACCCACACTCAAGCTTTTGCTTGTCCTCAAGCAAACTGAATAGAAACGCTTAGGTTCGCAAATGATAAGATTTATTAAATTGAAGTTCAATCATACACAATGAATTATTAGATAGATAATTCCTAGAACAAGAAACCTAACATGCATACTGATCAGCCAAACAACCTGGTCTCACTAAAAACTGCACACGACAAGTAATAGTAACCAATTATGCATGAATTTGCCCTGACCGACCAGACTCCTCACACAGGAAATATTTAGTAAACGGGAAGCTCTCACTCTCTGTGTTTAAGGACGTGTTTATGCTCTCAATCATTTTCTGTTACTGAATTCTGTCATAAGTTTGCATTTCGACCACATCTCCACCACTGTGACAACACGAGCACCAGTCAAGAAGGACTTCCCTGTTAGGACTGTAACGAATTCTACACTACAAGGGTTTATGATGAGATGGATGATGGGGGATGTATGATGATGGCTTGGTGCGGTGTAGCTTTCGACTAACTTCCCTCGAATCTAGCCTATGGCTTCCTACTGTCTAACCAGACACGGGTGGAATAGTGAATGCTCGTCCTAAGATACCCTCAAGCAACCTAGCACTTATTTTCTTTTAAACACATTTTTTTTCTTTTCTGACTTTTCTTTTGACTTTCGTTCTTCCATATGTAAGGAAGACGTTTTTTGAACTTAATCTGATTTTTCTTCTTTCTTTTTTTTCGAAACTTGCTTCTTTTCTTCTTTTCTATTTTTTCCTTTTTGTGCGATTCTTTCTTTTAGTTGCTAGAGGGGTTTACACGTTTGGACATAATAGCTAAGACCACCTGTTTAATGGCTATAGGGAGTTTATCACAAACCGACTTCCGGTAGGTCAATCTAGAACTACAACCACAGGGGATCAACGGGGAATGAAAGAGTGGGAAATGGCTGTAATGTATTATCGAACCGAAAGAACAGGCCAAGCTCAAGGGTTTAAACCTAATGGATTTAACGTTTGGTAGGCTATCTGGCTTAGTAGCTGAATCTAGGTGCCCCTATCATTCAAGAACTCGTGTCATCGTGTGGTCTCGAGTAGGTCTCATGCAAATTCTAACTCATTCAAGCAAACAGAAAATCACTCAAAAGGAATTGAAATTGCAAGTTACGTGCAATGGATCAAAAGCTCACAGTTGGTTTGCTAGTCGGATTCGGTCATTTTCATGCAATCAAGGCTACAAACTACAAGTGTGATTTTAAAAATTCTGTTCTGACAAGGCAATTTAGCATCAAAGTAAACACGTTGGTTCTCAAGTTCTAGGTTAAGCAGTCTAAGCATCATTATGAAAGTTTGAACAATAACTTAACATCAAAAATCAAGAACCGAGCAATTCTAATGCTAGAGAAACTGGAAAGCACTACAAAAAAAATATAATATAGTCGCAGGCCCGGTCGATTATAGTCGCGGGCAGGCCTGCGACAAAGGAGTAATTTAGTTGCAGGCGTTGCCTGCGACTAAGATCAGGCTGCCCGCGACTAAAGTCGTTGCGACTAAGCCCAGGCTTTGTCGCGGGCAAGCCTGCGACTAAGTTAGTCGCGGGCGGTTCTTTAGTCACAGGCGCCTGCGACTAAGTTACTCGCGGGCCGCCTGCGACTAAAGATAGGCCCGCGACTAACTTAGTCGCAGGCCCGCCCGCGACAAATCGCATGTGGGACCCAATTTCGATTTGGCCAGCTGATTTGGTTTTTAACAAGTTTTTGTTTGTGGCCTGTTCGATTTGGTCAGCTGATTTGGTTTTAAACCTACGATTTCGGTCAGAATTCACATTTTTCAGGATGATCCATTTTCAATTTAACAATTAATATATGATCATATTAGTAGTAGAACAACAACTACTGCATAATCAAATACTTAATTATTAGTAGAACAACAAACTAGTTTATCAAACTATAGTACAACACATCCTAACAAATGTATAAATATGACACAACATCTTGAAATACAACAACATCCAAAGAAAGGAGAGGAGACGGCTACTGATCATTCCCCGGGTTCTGGTTCTGGTTCTGGTACACGGGGGCATCCTAAAACGTGATTTTTAAGTCTGCACAACGTCAAAGACAGCACATATTTCAAATTCAAGACGTCAAAAAATGTCTATGAAACTTGAAATAAACGAACTAACAAATCTGCCCCTAACAATATCGTACATTCATGACGAATCTCTTACCAGGAATGTGATGAATCAGCCCAATTTGCACAAATCGAAAGGAAAAACGTCACAAACCCCTGTAAATCGAATGAAAATATAACGAAATTAACTCAAGAACACAAACACATTCAGATGACGAGTTTAGGGATGTATTACTTACCGAAAACAAGAGCAAAATCGGAGAAAATAGTCGAACGTCGATCGGCAGTGCGGAGATTTAAGAGAATTTCGGAGGAGTTGTAGGGAAGAATGAGCTTCTGACGGGTTGAGTAGGGAGGTCATTCGATTACTTAGTCGCAGGCGGATTCTTTAGTCGCAGGCGGCCTGCGACTATGTTAAAGCTTGGTTGCAGGCCAGGGGTTTAGTCGCGGGCGCCTGCGACATAAATAGTCGTGGGCCGTTCTTTAGTCGCAGGCGCCTGCGACTAAGCCATACCTAGTCGCGGGCGGCCTGCGACTAAGGTTTTGCCCGCGACTAATATAGTCGCAGGCGGCGAAACTGCCTGCGACTATATTAACTCTTTTTTGTAGTGAAGGCACCGAGAAACACACAACACACAATTAAGGGCAATCAAGTTCAAGCAAGGTTCTCTAACATCCTACCCCACACTTAAATCGTTCTGTGTCCTCACAGGACTAAACTAGAGTAGAGATATATGAAGAACCTGGAATGAGATGGTCGGTGTAGAGGATGAGCACGGATAGCCCGGAGCGGAGCGGAGTAACTACTCGAGTTCCTACAAAACAAAAACAAAAAAAAAAGATCAAAAGGATACCGGGACAAGTGTCCCGGATCCACACAGAATAAAAGTCGAACAAAGAAGGTTTAGGGGAATTTTGAAAATATTTTGACTCTTCATTTTCTTTTTTTTTTCAAATTCACGGCACGACACTCCTAGAGCAATCTAGAAGATCTAAGCTCAAGCAGTTCAGAAAAAATCACACCGAAATAGCAGGCACGCAAAATGAGGTAGACCAAATTTAAACTCATCGAAATTCAATAATCAGCATGTCAAAACATTCGAAATTGAAAACCCAACAACTAACCTTTTAGACACAACTCAAGAAAATGGACGGAAAGCGACGAAGTTGGCCAAAAACGTGAAAAACTTGTTTCGGGGATATCCGGAGCTACAGAGCTCCGATTTAGACGATCAAGTATGCGTTGGAATCGGACCGAAAAAAGGAAACTGATTTTCAAAACAACACAAGTTTTTGGCGAAAACTTCAAAATCTTCAAAAATTGGCAAAAATAATGGAAAAGCCACTGTTTGATTTTTTTTTTAATGAATTGAGCTGATTTTATTCATCAAAAAGAGTGGAATAACATCACAAAAAGTCTATCTACTAAAAGACTCAAGAAAAAAGAGAACTAGTTAATTACACTCAAAATCTCTATTTCGGCTTTTCTCCCCTCGCGAAGGTTCGAATTTCATCACGATAATCTGAATAAGGAATCAGCTTCATGCCTTGAACCTCCAAACACTCTTTTGCATCGTTCAATCCATATATGGCTTATCATCACTCTCCAAAGGAGCATCTTCGTCTTCCCTTTAATTCCATCATTCTTCCAACTACAAACCTCCTGGATCGCATCAGCCCACTTTTTCCCAGCTAGTTCAACCAGCAAAGCAGTAACAATATCAACATAATATTCACACTCACTGAACAGATGATTCTGTGTTTCCTCTGCAACCTGGCATAGAACACATGTTTCATCCATGCTGCATTCCACTACTTAACCACATCTTTAGTATAGATTCTTCCTTGCACAATTAACCAAGTCACAACAGACCTCCTGGGTATAGAGAACCCCGTCCAGACTGCATCATGCCAAGGTACCACTTGATTCACAGGTCTGATATCATTCCACACACTACTCACCTTGTACTTTTTCATGAACTTCCCATTCCAAAACAAGTCTCCATCACTGTCACTTGTGATAAAACTCCTCACCAAGGTTCTGAGCTTAAGCAGCTTTATCCAATGCCATGATCCAGAAGAGGCTTTAATAGTCCAGAAACATCTCCCCTTCAGTCTGTACTTCATAATCCACGCGACCCATAAAGAGCCTTCCTGCAGCAAAACACTCCCTATATGCCTAATTACATTAGCTTTGTTCCAAGTTCTCATATCTTTTAGACCGAGACCTCCTTCTTGCTTAGGTCTTGATACCACCTTCCAGGCTACTTTAGCTCTAGTTTGCTTATCTGTTTTACCCCACAAGAAATCATTACAAATCTTCTCAACTTCTTTGATGATACCTGAGGGAAGGATAAAATGAGACATCCAAAACTGCAGTGTTCCTCCCACCACCGATTCGATTAATTGGCACTTCCCAGCATAGGATAGATGTTTTGCTTTCTAATCATTTACTCTGCTAGTAATTTTATCAATCAGAGACTTACAGTCTGTTTTCCTGAGTTTTCCAGCTGTAAGAGGGACTCCAAGATACCTAAAAGGTATATCCCCTATACTGAAGCCAGAAGCAGCAGCTAACTCATCCCTGACCTCATTTAACACACCTGCAGTGTATATGTAACTCTTTTCTGAATTGAACCTCAGGCCAGACATTGCATAAAACTTGTTCAACACATTTGTGACCTCTACAATTGCCTCCCTATTTTCTTTTGAGAACACCAGCAAATCATCTGCAAAACTTAGATGAGTCAGCCCTATAACTTTACATTGAGGATGGAGATGGTATTTTCTTTCTTCCACTGACTGTTCAAACAGGCAACTCAGAATCTCCATAGAGATTACAAAGAGGTAGGGGGAGATGGGATCCCTTGCCTCAACCCTCTCTTGACTGGGAAGTACCCCATTGAAGTACCATTGATGTTAACTGATAGCATAGAGGCATTAAAGCACTCCTTTATTCAATTCACATACTGCATAGGAAAGTTCATTGCCTTTAGGGTTTCAAAAAAAAATCCATTCTACTGAATCGAAAGCCTTCATAAGGTCTATCTTCATTGCACATCTAGGAGACATTCCAGAACGAGTATAACCTTTCAACATCTCATGAGCTAGGAGAATACCATCACCAATATACCTCCCCTTAATAAAAGCAGTTTGAGCTGGGCTAATGAGACTGGGCAGAACAGCAGAAAGCCTATTTGCAAGTACCTTAGAAATTACCTTATAAACCACATTGCAACATGAAATTGGCCTGTAATCCTTCATATCTGCAACATTAAACTTTTTTGGAATAAGTGCTAGCAAGATGGAGTTCACATATTTAGGCATACTACATCTGTCAAAGAACCTCCTTACTGCAAGAATCAGGTCAACCTTCACAACTTCCCAGCTTTCCTTGAAGAATAAGGCACTATATCCATCTGGTCCAGGCGCTTTTACATTATTTATACTAAATAAAGCATCCTTGATTTCCTTCTCAGTAATACCAGTAATCAGACTTGCACTTTGCTGACTGTCAAGTTTCCTTTTAACAACAGCTGCAACCCCCTCCACATTTACCTGATGACTGCTCCTTAACAGTTTCTTATAAAACTGAACAACAACCTTAGAAATGTCATCAAAACTTTCCACCATCTCCCCCTCCTCATTTCTAAGTTGCCTGATCGTGTTTCTTGACTGCCTATGCTTTACATAGTTATAGAAAAACTTAGTATTTCCATCTCCCATCCTGATCCAATTAATTCTTGATTTTTTATTATAGATACTCTCCTCATTTTTTTGAAGTTGATGCAACACATCCTCAGCTTCATGAATCAACCTGACCTTATCATTTGTAGGCCTATCATAGACCTCCTGCTTGAGCTTAATTACTACCTCCTCTTGCTGTCTTACTCTGACTTGAATATTTGAGTAACACTCCTTATTAAGCTTTTTCAATTCCCTCTTCAGTAAACTCAGTTTCTTATACAACCTGAAGAAGCTATTACCAGTAATATGAGTCCTCCATACTGAACAGACCAAGCCTTCATAACTGCTATGCTTTGTCCAGCAAGCAAAGAATTTGAACATTTTAGGCATAGGCTGGATTACCCTATCATTTACCAGGTAAAGAGCACAATGATCAGACTCTTTTGTAGGAATTACCTGCACTGTACTTCTAGGGAAGGAAACCCCCCAGGCAGTGTTCACTAAAACATGATCCAATTTTCTTGCAATAAGCTCCCCTTCCTCTCTATTATTGATCCATGTAAACAGGGGTCCACTAGACACATGATCGGCCAGACAGCAATCCCTTACACAATCCTTAAAATCCTCCATGCTATCAAATGATGCTGACGCATTTGAAGCTTCATCAAGGGATAGGAAAGCATTAAAATCCCCTTGCACAATCCAAGGATCATTATCTTGCTTAAGACTTCCTAATTTAGCATATAACCTCCTTCTTTGATTGTTGTCATTAGCAGCATACACAAAAGTGCAGAAGAAAGGAGTTGGGAGCTCAACCTTTACATGGATAAACTGCTCCCCAATATCAATGACCTTGATAGGCACATCTTTTCTCCATATCAACCAAATTTTCCCAAGAGTGCCATCAAAAGCAAATGCCCCTAGCCAGTCAGGAAAGCGGGCTCTAAACATCTCCAAAGTCTTATCTTCTCTAACACGAGGCTCCAAAATAGCTATAACGTCTATATTATAATAACTAATATACTGCTGAACTTCTTTATATTTACAAACCTTATTAAACCCTCGCGTATTCCATGTCCAAATCCTCATCTATACTTTGATTTAAATCTTGTCTTGACACCAGATGGGGCAAACTTCTGCTTGTTAGCAGGCTTACTGAAAGGTAAAACATCACCAAAAGTTGCTTTCCTTGAGACATGGATCTCTACCTCTTCTTCTGATACTTCAGTCATATGACCGTCCTTATATTCTTCCTCAGGGCTCACGCTGATATCATGTGGGGTAGGTGCTTTCTCCACTTGCAGAGAAGTTTCAATCGCATTGCCTACCCCCCAGCCACCTGACTAGAACCATCACTAACTGGTGAAGTAGTCCCTTCTTTCGAAGATGCTACCCCATTGCCAGAGTGAGCAGTTATGTCAGGCTTAGATGCTGACTGGGATGAGGCTTTCTCACTATCATCACTGATAATCACACTCTTAGCTTTTTTCTTCTTTTTCTTTTTAGTCTTCTTACTGTTACTAGGCCCAACTTCCTCAGCATTTGGAGTTGTTTGCTGAATCTCTTCTACCAGAATTTGCAGTCCCTTGGGAGTAGCAGGGATCCTGGTGTCCTGATCCACAACAAGCTCAGTGTCCTTATCCACAACAGGTTCAGCAGTCACAATCTTCTCAGGTTCAACCTGTGTTCTCAGCCATTCAGTTTTGACTCCAGCCTTCTTATATTCTCTTGGCTTATGCTGCTGCACTTTCACTATAGTTATCTCACCTTTGTTATTAATCTTCAATTCCTCCGGGCAAGGTATAGCTCTATCCCGAAGGATACAAACACGAACATTAGTCCATCTCTTACAAATTGATTAAGCCGCTTACCCAACCTGCTTGACATCCAATTAACCGCTTCCACTGTTATCAGTTCAGGGGGCACCCCTTGGAATTCGACCCATTCAGGGGTTGCATTTGGCGAGAAATCCAATGGTTGAATACCTTTCTCCCATCGTCTCATAACCATCCCAGAATTATGCACATGCCAAGATCTCCCCAAAACCCAGTCACAGAGCTGCACTGAGTTAAATTCAAAGAGGAAGAAGTTACCTGAGAGTTTTGAAACAATCACCGGCCCTTCATACCCCCACAACCTCTGCGCTATACTCACCAATACCCTCATCGGAGGTACTGGACCCAAGAACTGAGCAACAGCTGCTGCTTTGAGCTTCTTTATGCCTATATCCACTACCTCCGATGGAATCTGAAGAACACCATCAATAATCGCTGAAGGCGGTATATCTATAAAAGTCAGATTCAGCGCCGGATCAAAAAGCATATGCGCCCAAGTCCCTCAACCTGCACTCGGTTCCTTAGCCATCGCCTTACTAGTGCTCGCCATCACCCAATGGAACAGTAACCAGAGATTAGAGACGAAATCGAAACCAAGCAAAGATCAGAAAAGGCAAATTTAGGGATTACAGCTGAACTAGGAGTTCCAGAGGCCTTAGAGGCCCGCTGGCAACAAGCTCCCACCGGAAGAGTCCCTCAGGAGCGCACCCGCTGAGGGAAAAAGCTCTTCCGGCAAAACAGGTTGATAAACGCCGACGAGCAGAGTTGAGAGAAAACAAAGCCCGTCACTGTTTGATTTTTGCAAAGTGTTTTCGGCGAGTAATTTTAATTCTCGCCGAAAACCCATTTTAAAACACTTTTTTTTCAAAACCCAACCGAAAACAAATCAAAACGAAAGGAAATTAAACTGACACTTTGGCTCCCCCGAACCTGATTCAAACGACAAAAAAGACTGACTCAAAATTTCAAAAACGGACTCCAGCCGTGGGTTGCCTCCCACGAAGCGCTCTTGCTTAACGTCCTTGAGCCGGACGATACCTGGATGGCGATCAAGAGACATCCCAACTCATGATTTCTCTTAGGCCCAAGTCGGAGTTCATGAAATATCCTCCGGCAAGTGTGAACCTCTTTCCGTTTGCGTGAATTAACTTGGTTCGTTCTTCGGGAAGATGACCAAAATTTTTACAAGGCCTGAACAGTTCTTTCGAAGAAGCGTCCTTCAGAGGATAATTCTTCCCTGGTGGCTCGGTAGACGGGGGCTGAGCAATCGGCTTCCAAACTGCCTTCGTCTTCTCTTTATTTTCCTTCTTTATCTCGCCAGGATCTTTAATGTTTGGCGATTCATGAGGGGATGCCATCAGATCCTCCTTCTTTCTCGGCTTTTGTGTCGGCAGCTCATTCTTCAGATTAGGGACCTGTCCAACACCTGGCAAGAAGATTTCTGCAGAAACTCTAGATTTTTCATTAGAACTAGAGTTGACCGAAGCTAACTCCACAGCTTCAACAGATAAACAATGCATCTCTTCTTTGACTGGGACTTGCATACCGTCCTTGAGGCGGAATGTCATGGTGTCCTTGCCGACCCTTAATGTCAACGAGCCATTCGAGACATTAATGGTAATGCCGGCTGTTGCCATGAACGGTCGGCCTAGAAGAAGAGTGACGTCTTCCCCTCGGGTATCCATAACAACAAAATCAGCCAGAATAGTAAAAGGACCACAACTGACAGCCACATTTTCTATTATTCCCCTAGGTAGTTTAACAGATCTGTCGGCAAACACTAAATGCATGCTAATTGGTTTCAACTCTCCTAGGTTCAATTTCTCAAACAGGCAAGTAGGCATAACATTAATAGAAGCACCTATATCAATTACACTACGATCAATCTTCACATCATTAATAGTGCAAGGCAAAGTAAAAACACCGGGATCTCGACACTTAGCTGGGGGAGGTATGGGTGTCGCCTGGCTCTGGATGGTGGAGCATTCTTCCTCGAGGGAGACGGAAGACAACTCTTCCTTGTTCTTGTTCTTCGCAGGATCCATTGCGATTTTGTCAGCCTCCGGTATCACCTGGATAACATCAGTAACTGGTGTCTTGATATATGTATTCTTCAAGTATCCATACCACTTTTTGTACCAGGTATCATGATCTTTCTCCTGAGATTGCGCAGCCTTTGGAAACGGAATCGGAGCCAGATATGATGGAGGGGGTGGCGTAGGAGATGTCTTTGTCAGGGAAGGCGGGGTAGTCACCTCCTCTTCTTCTTCTCTATCCTCCTCCTCGATCTCTGGCTTGTCAATGGCTATAGCATCATGAATTATGGCCGGTTCAGGAGCTACAGTATCAGCTGATTGCTTGTCACTTCTTGTGGAGACGGCCTTGACGTGCTCCCTCCTAATGGTAGAGTCGACTTGAATCGATGATTGATTAAGGAGGGGGCTACTAGTTAGCAAGCTAAACATGTTATTAATCATGCTCTCCATTCATTGACCTCGAGCTTCATGTTCTTGATTTATGACGGCTTGAAGCTTGAATTTCTCCTCATAGTTATCGAGCCTTGCCATGATCAGGTTGAGCTTCTTGTCTACCTCGATATCCCTTGTGTTCCCTGATGTAGATCTCTGAGGTTGATCTTGATAACTATCGCTCAAGTACTGATTCTGACTCTAGTTGAATCCAACACTGTAAGGAGGAAGCTCTTGGAAGCTTCCTTGTTGTTGAGGAGGTTGTCTGAACTGACGATAGTCAGGGTAGCCTCTTTGATTGTTGGTGAAGCCTTGATCAATAAAGTTCACTTCCTCTGAAGACTAGTTACCGAAAATCTTCTTCATTTCTTTCTGTACTTCAACCTTGATCTAATCTTCACGGCTTGGTTGGCTCTTAGCTGCTTCAAACTGTCTCTCCCAATTCCTGGATTTAGATGCGCAGTTTGCAAAGTGAAGGAGAGCAGCTTCTGGTGCGAGTGCGGTGTAGTCGCCATCAGCTAAGAAGTTAACCCATTCAGCTGATTATTTGTTCATCCCTCGGGCAAAGATCTCAGCTAGCTGTCTCTGCTCGAATCCATGATGAGGGCAATTGTAGAGGAGTTCTTGGAATTCGTTCCAAGCATCATATAGGCTTACTCCTCTCTTCTGAACAAATCTGGCAATGCTGTCCTTATAAAATGTAGTTCTTGAAGGAGGAAAGTATTCCTCTATGAAGTTTTGAGCTAGACTATCCCAATCGGTGTAGTGGCCAGGTGGCTTATAACTGAGCCATCTCTTGGCGGCGCCTCTAAGGGAGAATGGGAAGACTCGTAAGCATAATGTGTTCTTACCGAGATTCCCACTCTTGAACGTCTCACACATGGCTAGGAAGTTCGCCAAATGTGTACATGGGTTATCTTGTGGCTTCCCTTCGAACTGAACGTCCCTAGAGATCATTTTCAGGAAGGGGATCGTTATCTCATAGTCAGGATCGTCATCGTTGTGCGGCACAGCGATGCTAGACCGAAAATTAGCCGCACTCGATTTATAGTAATTCGCAAGACTCTTTTGAGCAGCCATTGCGGTAGTGGAAGGTGGATCGGAAGTGATTTGCTTCTGAATTTTGTTAACCTGCAAAAGACAAAAACAAGCACAACCGATGTAAAATCGAAGTGTGATGGAATATGAAAGATGGAAAGTAGAAGAATAAAATGCCAACTCTTCTTTCAAACAATATAGAAGAGTCCCCGACAACGGCGCCAATTTGATGCTGCAGTTTTAGCGGTATCAAATAACTAATCTACCAAGGTAGACTAGATCGTATTCTACTCGAGGTCTCTTCTTATTGTCTACTCAAATATGTTGGCAAAGTACTCAGGTTTAAACAGGATGTGTGTGGTGTGAGTTCCACGACTTCTAATCTAATGAACAGAGGAAAATAAAAGGCAGAAATATTAAAAGGTAGACTAACGAGAAGATAGATGAGCTTAGATTTCGAATCCCCCTTTAGATCACCAAAGCAACAGCAATCACAAGACCAACGGTTTTCAATTCTAATTCAATCAATTTCTATACACCACCATAACTCCTGACCCTTAGGTTTAAGACTGGCGAACGTTTGCTCTATCCGATCTAACTAGCAAGATTAATTAGTCGCCCGGGTACGGTCGCCTCTCGCAGCGGCTTAACTAGCTGGTGCAATTACTAGTGATTAATGAGTTACTCTTGAAGCAGATTAACCCTAACTGGTTCCTACGAAAGGCACACTCCAATGAATAGGTTAATTGGTTGAATTGATGTTTTAAAGAGAGGCGAGCGTTATCCTCAGCTTAACATGAATCTAAACTAGGTGATCAAGGAAGACAAGTTTATGCGCCAAAGCAGGGAAGATGTCTGGCGACTAACCCTATCTTGCAAAAACCTAATCTAGGCGATCAACCAGAAAAGAAACATAAACAATCAAGAACAAAACAACCATGCAAAGAGAAACTGATTGAACTTCGAATCTAATTACCGCCGATCCGTGACCGCTTTAAAGCCCTGGGTCACTTAGGGTTCATCTAATCTAAGCTCTACGAGTTTAGCTACTCATGTTCATAACAAAAGAATCGAAGACAAAAACAAAGTTCATCACACAAAGGAAGAACAGATAAGAACTGAAAAACCTAATTCTGATGACTCTGGCAAAGCTTCGCTCTCCGGTAATCTTCAATCCTAGCTCCGAGTCTCAGAGGTGAAGGGATGGCGTCACGATCTCTTCCTGGCTCTTCCAACTCTAAAACTCTCTCCCAAACTCTGGAGAGTTCTGAAATTAATTGATATTCTGAGATATCTTTATTTTGGCCGCCGGTTAAGTATTTATACTTAACCCTAATACCGCCGGTTTTTAACTAGAATTTTCGCTGAAAATGTGCTTGAGTTTTCGCCAAAAATTCCTTTGTAAATTGACTGATCGCCGGCTGAATTCTCCTGTGATTTTCGGACGCCGGGGTTCTCGGCGAAAACTTGGAGTTTTCGCTGAAAACTTCTTCTTGTCAGCACTGCCGATTTGTGCTTGAGTTTTTGCCGAAAACTCCAAGGGATTTTCGGCGAAAACTTCAGTGTAAATGGAGCAGGAATTTGGTTCGACTTGATTGGCTCTTTGGATCAATTCCAGTGCGATTCCTCGAGGTTCCAACGCCTTAGACACGTTCTTGGCTACTTATTTGACGGCAAAAACCTGTGCTATCATAGAAACACTAGAAAACCATCAAATAGACCCGAAGCGGGCTAAAGTAACACAAATGGCACGAGATAGGGAAATTGATTGAATATTCGCTATTCTACCCTAAAAACCATGTCTTAAGCAAGGAAATGTCGCTTAAATGAGGCTGATAATCACGTCAAATCGAGTGTCATCAATGCACCAGCCATTGTGAGGTTGATGAACAGAGTGCTGGATCAGTTTGCGTTGTGATGTGCGTTGGAAAGAAGACATAGAGTGTCAATTAAAATGTCCAACTACAAGCATCATAAATACATGAACAGCCTTTTACGGTTGGGTGCATGTAAACCGTCTTGGGAAACGGTTAAGATTTGAAAAATTGGTCACGGCGTCAATGCGGTCTTGGCGCCTTCTGTCAGTTAACGACGACATGTAGTCAAAACGAAGAAATATGGTCAACTTAAAAGAAACCCTCACCCTGCATTCCCTCCTTCAACCACTCCACATCCATTCCCCCTTACCCCCAACCTTAGGACATGACGCTGGGCGACCCGGAAATAAATTGTGCTGGTAATTTATGCTACTTATTATTTTGACTAGTATACTAACGGTACTGACATGATTCTTTGTAATCCAATGCAGTTGTCGAATCAATTTTGGCACGATTAGTTCGTAATACCAAGCCGGTCGACGAGTTTGAGTACGAATTCCATGAAATCATTTGCTACTGTGGTGTTCGGTCCTCCTGTCGAGTATTGCATGACGCTCCAACCAGGGGGAAAAATATTTCGGCTGCGGGAACGACATGAAAGGGTGCCGATATTTCGCCTGGTTCGAAGACAAGGTAGCAGCCATAGATGACAAGGTTGCCCTGGTTAAAGCCTTGAATGATAAAATCGCACTCACGTCTGTAGTTGACCTCTTACAGTCTCAAAACCACGGTCTGTCTGACGAAAATCGAGACTTACAGTCCACGCTGTCACAGGTTAGGACGATGGGCGAAGTACATGACGAAGGCAGCAACACGAATTCGTCTGACTCCGTCTACGAAGATCAGCTCACGACTCTTTCCCAAAGAGTGGCGAAGGTTGAGAAATTCATAGATAGTCTGAAGTAATGGATCTTTCCCCTAATATTTACTAGTGACATATTCGATGTTAACTAGTCCTGTATCAAACTGTAACCAGTGGTGAACTCTAGTCGTATCTTTACTTTATCTTTTTCGGTCGGCTAATTATTACCCCCACGTGGGTACACCTAACACATTAACATCATTTACACTGTTGCTTCTTTTATTAAACTACAATTACTGCTACCCCAAGTGAGTACACCTAACTCATTAACGCCGTTAACCCCATTTATAGTTTCAAACCACTACATCACCTCACTTTGTTCAAACGCTGAGAAGACCATACACCACCATCCATCGTCTAGGCAATGTCTCACTCCTCCGTTGCAACAAACATTCAAGGCCAGACGAGTAACTCAGCGCGAGGTATGCCCTTCCACAACTCCCCTCTATGTATAATGTTGTGTTGTGTAACTTGCTATATAATGACCCCCCTTCCTTGCCGATTGATTTCGTAGAAGCGTGGGGTGTAATCCCAATGTGCGACTGCGGCCTCCCCGCTAAGGTTTACCCTGTGGAGCCAAGATTGCTCTAGTGCTCCGCCCCACACAGGCACTACCTAGGGTGTCCTCAGATCGAGGGTAGATGCGGGATGAGAACGTCACTACAACAAAACCCATAAATAGTTGGGGCCACTTGGCCCCCGACAATTTTAGTCAGTGGCTGGCCAACAATGGTCGGGGGCGTTGTCGGGGGCAATTTTGTCGGGGGCCTAGCCCCTGACTAATTGAGTGGTTTAGTCGGGGTGTGGCCCCCGACAATAAAGCTCCTGACTATTTTAGTTGGGAACTTTATTGTCGGGGTCCACGCCCCCGACTAAATACAATAATTATATTTAATATATTATTTAGTCGGGGGCGTGGCCCCCGACTAAATCAGTAATTAATATTTTATGGCCCCCGACTAAATCAATAATTAATATTTTATATAGTATTTAGTTTGGGGCGTGGCCCCCGACGAAAAGGCCCCCGACTATTTTTGTCGGGGGCATTTTCGTCGGGGGCCACGCCCCGACTAACCAACACATTTAATTGGGACGTGGACTTGAACTTTCCATTTTATTCTCAGCTATAGTTTCACCTTCAGCTTGATCAACACCATCATTCACCAGATCAACTCCCACCCATTTCCCCTTAGCATCAATCACACCTGAACCAACTCCACAAACCCTACTGGTCTCCATCAATTCTAGTTCATCATTATGTGCTACATGCCTAAACGGTGGAGGAGGAGGTGACATGATTGAGAAATCCAACATGTCATCTTCATCGAAACCATCAACACCTTAATCGTCACTGTAGTACCTACACCGCTACCGGATTTCATGTAGCTGACGTTGATTACGGGGCGGGGGGGGGGGGGTGTGGGCATTGTGGAAAGGGGGCAAAATACTATGCTCTTCTTCTTATTCTGTTGTTCTTCCACTTGATTTTGCGCCGAAACTCGAGGGAGAAGGATTTATAGGATAAGGTCCGATGTTTCAGATCTTTTTTTAATCTGTTGTTAGGTTTCTGTCATTGATTTCATATTAGCTGGAGGTTGTTTCGAATCATATTGAGTTTGGTTCACTACTATGCAGGGGTGGTACTACTAGTTATTAGAGGATGGCGAAGAGGAGGAGCACCATTCCGCTGGTGCTCCTCGGCGGCTCTGTGGCTCTTTTTCTTGCGACGGTGGCCAATTACAAGGGGAAATACCCCTTGCCGCCGAGGCCCGTCACCACCACCACCACTGCTACCTAGGACTCGTTTTTTCCTTTTTAGTTTTGTGTAATTTTCTTAAAAAAATTAAGTGTGGTTAACTTTTAATGAAAAGGGTTTCGTTAAGTTAATTTTCTTCTTAATTATTTAATTAGCTTATATGGGATTAACAATTGTGACATTTACGAATTAAATATGGATCATAATCATCGTCATTAATAGTATCAATTTTTTCTTACAAAGTTCCAATTTCACTATCAGAAATGTCAGAAACAGTAGCCATAATGCTTTGTATAATACCTTAGCTTGTTTACTTTATACATGTATAATTCCACGTGGCTACCATGAGGTGACATGTTCTTAATTAACAACATCATATATTCAATATTCCCAAAGCTATTTGATGACACTCGATTTGACGTGATTATAAGCCCCATTTAAGCAACATTTCATACCCTTTGATGCCATTTTGATGAGTATTTGGTGCATTTGTCGTAACTTTGTGATTCTAGGCTCCTAGTGCATACATTGTCCATTTATTGGCTATTTTTACCCTTTTTGTGAGCTTTTATGTTGAGCCTCCAGGTTACCACATTATAGAGGACTCTCTCACGAGTCCAGCGCTTCAAACGGGGACCAAATCGGAGTTCAAACGGAGCGGGAATCATCGAAACAATTTGGAGCTGGTTTTTAACTAATATTTTCGGCGAAAATGTGGTGATATTTTCGGCGAAAATTCCTTTGAAAATCCGGGCAGAAACCCTAATTTTCAGCCTTGTCCAACTTGTAAAGGGTTTTTGGGGGTATATATAGTCTTTTTGAAGCCAGATTAGATACACACGAATTTTGGCTGATTAGCCACGATCTTAGGGTCGATAGATAGAGTTTAGAGAGTTCGAAGAACCGTGAAGAGATCGTGACGCCATCCCTTCACCTCGGAGACTCGGAGCTTGGATTGAAGATTACCGGAGATTGAAGCTTCGCCGGAGTCGTCAGAATTAGGTTTTACAGTTCTTCTCTATTTTTCCTACCTGAGATGTATTCCTTATTTGTTTTCGATTCTCTTGTTTCTGATATGAGTAGCTAAACTCGTAGAGCTTAGATTAGATGAACCCTAAGTGACCCAGGGCTTTAAAGCGGTCACGGATCGGCGGTAATTAGATTCAAAGTTCAATCAGTTTCTCTTTGCATGGTTGTTTTGTTCTTGATTGTTTATGTTTCTTTTCTGGTTGATCGCCTAGATTAGGTTTTTGCAAGCTAGGGTTAGTCGCCAGACGTAGTCACTAGACGTAGTCGTTAGACAGTTCCCTACTTTGGCGCTTAAACTTGTCTTCCTTGATCACCTAGCTTAGATTCTTGTTAAGCTGAGGATAGAAGCGAACGCTCACCTCACTTTAGAACATCAATTCAACCAGTTAACCTTATAATTGGAGTGTGCCTTTCGTAGGAACCGATTAGGGTTAATCCACTGCAAGAGTAACTCATAAATCATTAGTAATTGCACCAGTTAATTAAGTCATTGCGAGAGGCGACCATACCCGGGCGGCTAGTTAATCTTGGTAGTTAGATCGGATAGAGCGAACGTTCGCCAGTCTTAAACCTAAGGGTCAGGAGTTATGGTGGTGTATAGAAACCGATTGAATTAGAATTGAAAACCGTTGGTCTTGTGATTGTCGTTGCCTTGGTGATCTAAAGGGGGATTCGAAAGCTAAGTTCGTCTATCTTCTCGTTAGTCAACCTTTTAATATTTCAGCCTTTTATTTTCCTTTATTCATTAGATTAGAAGTCGTGGAACTCACACCACGCACTAAGTGTTTAAACTTGAGTAATTTGCAAGCATATTTGAGTAGTCAATTAGAAGAAACCCTGTGGAATACGATCTGCTTAGCTTTCTAGCTTGGTAGTATTTGATACCGCTAAAACTGCAGCATCAAATTGGCGCCGTTGCCGGGGACTCTTCTAATTGTTTGAAAGAAGAGTTGGCAAATTATTCTTCTACCTTTCCGCTTACCATTTATTTTCCCTCCATATTTCCATGATTTACCTGGGTAGTGCTTTTGAGTTTTGATTATGCAGGATTACAGGTGGGATGACCAGTACCAAGAGTGGCGCGTCAATGGAGCACCGAATATTGAGGATTACCAAGAGATGCTACATCAACAACAACAACAAACGGCGAGATTTGACTCCCTCTTTGATAAAATCTCTTCAATGCTACAAGGTTACCAAGAGACACACCAACAAGAGCATCAAAGTGGCGCTAGAGATAACCAAGAGATGCTTCATGAACATCAACAATGCTCGTCAAGAATCCAATCTGCCTTGGATAATATCTCTTCAATGCTACAAGCTCATTTCGCGACGGACATCAAGCTCGAGCAACCAAAGCAGCTAATGACAGAAGACGCTCAAGAGCTGTTTGAAGAAGAATGTAACACCCGTCCCAAACTGACCCGAGTTTACCCGTGGTCGAACCGGTTTGAGTGCTACTCGAAGATACAGCATTTAAATAAAGGAGTAAAACGCAGCGGAAACAGAAACAACTCTCCATTAAAAAGTTCAAAATCAACTGAAGGCCTTCATTACATAAAATCTGAAATCCGAAACCAAATCTCAAAACGATTACAAAATTCCCAACCAAAGGTGTCAACTGAAATCTAAAATTAAAACAGTGGTCACTCCACAATAGCTTCCTATTCTTCACTTCACAACTCCAACCTGCAACTCCTCCGAACTCAACCGAACACCTGAAAAGAGAAACTGGGGGGGGGGATCAGCTTCCTAATGAAACTGAGCGAACCCACTGGGTTTAACTATGCGCCGAACCTAGCCTAAGAGCGATCCCAACTCCGCACACAAACAACAATGGAATCTGACACAGCCATCCTCATTTTAATTCCTAACATGATACTATGTGATCACATAAGCTCAAATCTCAATTAACATCCACAAGAGTTTAACATGCATAAGCTCAACATTACACCGCATCCAACTCCACATTATGCAATAGAGAAAACCACATGCACAAACATAACCAAAATCATGTAACCACTCGTCCCCCAATTCAATCAATACTCATACATTCACCTTCACACGCATACATTTACTCTCCATTTCTCCTTCAAATTTTCTAGGTGATCACACAGGTGCACTACTCAGTCCATTGCCCACAACTAACAGTCTCAACAATGTAACCCAAGTGATCCATTCACAAGTACACGATATAGCCAACTCATGTAGCGCACAGTTCAACATTACATCACAATACAACTCACTATCACTAACAACACTTCCACTCACACATCAACCACAACACCCACACATTAACCACAACACCCACATTACCCAAATTCACACTTATCATCATCATCAATCCTAGACCATTCAACTCCTATCTCACATCTCATCACAACAACATAATTCACAACACAACACTAGGCACTTCACTAACACCTCCAATACACATACCATACACGAATCACACATGCATCTTATTCCACACACACTCACAAACACGCATACACCACCGCACATAACCAAGCATTCTCATCACTAACACATACCACACATTCATTGATCTAGGTGAGTTCATTAGGCGCCATAAGGAGTTATTCCCCCGCTACCCCGCCGGCCTCGTGCTCCCCTACCGCATGGGGAACACGTCACATATCAACAATTCCATAATTCCACAATTCCACAATTCCACTCCCCGTCGGGAGACTAATCTACCAGTCCGTCGGTAGGCCCTAACCACCAGTCCGTCGGTGGGTGAAACACATTTGGGGTAACGTTGGCTCCTTCCAGTTCTATCGTTTAAATTCCATTTACCCAATTCCATTTGATTAATTCCACTTTACAAACCCACTTCCCAATTCCACTTTACAAATCCACTACACAAATTACACATCACAATGCCACATCACAATACCACAACACAAACCCACATCACAAATCCACACCATGATTCCACCACACAATTCCACGTTCTAGTTCCAAACACCAATTCTATGTTCCAATTCTAGGACATAATTCTAGTCTAACCACAACTGGCAATAATAGATACAATCATAGAATTCATCGCATCCAACCCCATCTCATCTCACATTTCTAGATCAAATACATTAGCTATCATCTTATATCCCAATCCCCACATCACACATAGATCAGCACAATCATCATACGTCAATCACAAGATAGTTATTCAGTTTTACTCTCATAGGTTCATGCAAGACCTAATTCTGTTCTAAGTCTATTAAACTCCGCACTCCCATTTCTAGCCACCTAGTCAACTATACACTCACACAAGTCAACCATACAATCACACCAGTCACCCAACACCACATAACAGTAACAATCACGACAGCATCAATTTACCATTTCAACTCTCCTATTGAGCATTACTAGATTAAACCACATAATCTATCTAGTTCACATAATTCATCTAACACGATTCCTAGCCACAATTCGACCAATTCTGACATCCTCATTCTTCTCTACTATTTACCAATCCACATTCAAGACTCCAACCTTACTACGATAACCGAAAGACACAGTATCAATCACCATCACACACAACATCAATTTCATTCAAATCAATCATACGACCCCAGTTCAACTAGTTCATGCAATCACACCACCCAATTCCATTACTCAATTCCATTTACCAATTCCCTTAACCAATTCCATAAGTCAATTCCACGTACCGATTCTATTGTCCAATTCCATACCTACATTCCCTACCGATTCCAGTAGCCAGTTCTAAGTCATAGTCTACCACCCTAAACACATTAACAACCACCTTCACACGCATCATCAATTCTACCTAAAAGACACGTTGCATAATTCATACATCAACACCTAGCATCATCTCAATCCCAACATCATGTAAACCCACACAATCCAAATCATTCAATAATCCCACATCACACATAACCACACATCACAAGACATTCAACGCCTCCCACGACACAAACAGTTTAAGGGTAAACGGCTAGCTCACCGGCCACCCCCACCTGCAAGTACAGGGGAAGCCATGTCATGAGTCGTAGGGTTACCCTCCTGTACGTCCTTCATTGGATGACCACACATTGGTGGAGCCATCCACCTGTTCATCAATTAAGGGCGACCCACATTGGCAGGACCACCCTCCTGCAACCACAGACTGACAATAGCATAATATACACAATTCTCATGTTCACAGACCCGTCCCTCCTATCACTCTTTACTAGTTCCGATCAATTTATCATCCATGTTAATCAATTTCTCCAATAAAACTCATCACAAACAGCCATCAATCATCAACCAATCCATCAATTAACAAATATCCAACAATCATCAAAACAGCATATTTCACAGAACAATCAATTGCAGAACAATTTTCCCCTTTTACTCTCTTTCAATTTCATGCAAGGCCCTACATTTTTCTAAGTCTGAATTGTAACTCCTCACACCGACAAGACTACCTATCGTACGCTAAACCCTCACCTGACAAGAAGACGAGGCTCTAAACTCTTCAAGAAACCCGAACAACCAAACTCTCAGACACCAAAAACGTAGCTATCCTCCTCTTCACCGACAGCAGCTTACTCCGAAATATCCAGAACTTCTGGGTGCGATCTCTTCCTCTCATCACGAAAAACTCATAGAAAGAAATGGATCGCCAATCGGATCTCTACAACTCTCAGAATCGAGGTTTGAAGTTTTGGAGATTTCTTGCTGAGACACAAAAATGTAGCTCTTCCTTCTTCCACGGACAGCAGCCTGCTCCGACCCAGCCAGAACCACGACTAGCGATCTCTTCCTCTCACTGCCACGAACGTGTAGCAAGAAACGGATCGTCAATCGGAGCTCTACGACTCCCGGAATCAAGGATTGACCCAAATGGGTTTTTGGTTCTTCAAACACGGGTTTGGGGGAAGATGGAGAAAATGAAAAAGTGAAGAAACTCCTAAAATATGAATTTTAACACTCAATGCATGAAACACGGCCCACGTATCATCAAATGCACCCCCAAGGTGTTTTAACTCGACCCAACTCAAATTCGAACGTCTCAAACTTCGATGGGACCTCAAGAACATTGTTTCCAATGTCTAAACCATCCAAACTCGAGTTCCAATCCGTTTGGTTGGGCGGGGATGTTACAAGTCTCCACAACTTCAAGAGATTTCGTCCCCGAAATCACAACCCAACTCACTCTAGCAACGCAACCACAAATCACAGCAACAAATGCAGCAACAACATAGGGATCACATTACCTCCCGAAACTTCCTTTTAACGGCTCTAACAACACACACCTTCTAAGGGCACTACTCCCACACTACTTCGAACTTTTACCTAACAGACACACACAACCGAACCTCGACGGCACTACTCACCACAAGAACACAACCAAAACGCAACCAACACAACTCACACGAGAGCACAAGCACAACACAAGCAAGCAAGAAAACTCTCAGCTAACACCTCCGACCAGAACTTCACACTCCTCGAACACTCCACTTAACTCAACAAAATTCTACAAGGGCTCTACTCTTCCAACCAACCTCCTTGTCTACCACCACTTCCACTCCCAACTACTCCGACACCCTCTTCACTACAGGAGGACACAAAACGTTTCAGTTGATCAATTTTCATAAATCACATTGCATTTCAAATCACTCTCCTTTCAAGCTCAAAACACTTTCCTTTCAAAACTTCCCACCCATTTCAAAACACTTTGAAAATCCCTGGAAAGTCGGTCCTGTGCTGATGCTCCATCCTTTCCCCATATGAGGTTAATTACTCCTCTAGAAGAAGAGACGAATCACCAACACAGCAGCAACTAACCAGGCTCTGATACCACTTGTAACACCCGTCCCAAACCGACCCGGGTTTACCCGTGGTCGAACCGGTTTGAGTGCTACTCGAAGATACAGCATTTAAATAAAGGAGTAAAACGCAGCGGAAACAGAAACAACTCTCCATTAAAAAGTTCAAAATCAACTGAAGGCCTTCATTACATAAAATCTGAAATCTGAAACCAAATCTCAAAACGATTACAAAATTCCCAACCAAAGGTGTCAACTGAAATCTAAAATTAAAACAGTGGTCACTCCACAATAGCTTCCTATTCTTCACTTCACAACTCCAACCTGCAACTCCTCCGAACTCAACCGAACACCTGAAAAGAGAAACTGGGGGGGGGGATCAGCTTCCTAATGAAACTGAGCGAACCCACTGGGTTTAACTATGCGCCGAACCTAGCCTAAGAGCGATCCCAACTCCGCACACAAACAACAATGGAATCTGACACAGCCATCCTAATTTTAATTCCTAACATGATACTAGGTGATCACATAAGCTCAAATCTCAATTAACATCCACAAGAGTTTAACATGCATAAGCTCAACATTACACCGCATCCAACTCCACATTATGCAACAGAGAAAACCACATGCACAAACATAACCAAAATCATGTAACCACTCGTCCCCCAATTCAATCAATACTCATACATTCACCTTCACACGCATACATTTACTCTCCATTTCTCCTTCATATTTTCTAGGTGATCACACAGGTGCACTACTCAGTCCATTGCCCACAACTAACAGTCTCAACAATGTAACCCAAGTCATCCATTCACAAGTACACGATATAGCCAACTCATGTAGCGCACAGTTCAACATTACATCACAATACAACTCACTATCACTAACAACACTTCCACTCACACATCAACCACAACACCCACACATTAACCACAACACCCACATTACCCAAATTCACACTTATCATCATCATCAATCCTAGACCATTCAACTCCTATCTCACATCTCATCACAACAACATAATTCACAACACAACACTAGGCACTTCACTAACACCTCCAATACACATACCATACACGAATCACACATGCATCTTATTCCACACATACTCACAAACACGCATACACCACCGCACATAACCAAGCATTCTCATCACTAACACATACCACACATTCATTGATCTAGGTGAGTTCATTAGGCGCCATAAGGAGTTATTCCCCCGCTACCCCGCCGGCCTCGTGCTCCCCTACCGCATGGGGAACACGTCACATATCAACAATTCCACAATTCCACAATTCCACAATTCCACTCCCCATCGGGAGACTAATCTACCAGTCCGTCGGTAGGCCCTAACCACCAGTCCGTCGGTGGGTGAAACACATTTGGGGTAACGTTGACTCCTTCCAGTTCTATCGTTTAAATTCCATTTACCCAATTCCATTTGATTAATTCCACTTTACAAACCCACTTCCCAATTCCACTTTACAAATCCACTACACAAATTACACATCACAATGCCACATCACAATACCACAACACAAACCCACATCACAAATCCACACCATGATTCCACCACACAATTCCACGTTCTAGTTCCAAACACCAATTCTATGTTCCAATTCTAGGACATAATTCTAGTCTAACCACAACTGGCAATAATAGATACAATCATAGAATTCATCGCATCCAACCCCATCTCATCTCACATTTCTAGATCAAATACATTAGCTATCATCTTATATCCCAATCCCCACATCACACATAGATCAGCACAATCATCATACGTCAATCACAAGATAGTTATTCAGTTTTACTCTCATAGGTTCATGCAAGACCTAATTCTGTTCTAAGTCTATTAAACTCCGCACTCCCATTTCTAGCCACCTAGTCAACTATACACTCACACAAGTCAACCATACAATCACACCAGTCACCCAACACCACATAACAGTAACAATCACGACAGCATCAATTTACCATTTCAACTCTCCTATTGAGCATTACTAGATTAAACCACATAATCTATCTAGTTCACATAATTCATCTAACACGATTCCTAGCCACAAGTCGACCAATTCTGACATCCTCATTCTTCTCTACCATTTACCAATCCACATTCAAGACTCCAACCTTACTACGATAACCGAAAGACACACTATCAATCACCATCACACACAGCATCAATTTCATTCAAATCAATCATACGACCCCAGTTCAACTAGTTCATGCAATCACACCACCCAATTCCATTACTCAATTCCATTTACCAATTCCCTTAACCAATTCCATAAGTCAATTCCACGTACCGATTCTATTGTCCAATTCCATACCTACTTTCCCTACCGATTCCAGTAGCCAGTTCTAAGTCATAGTCTACCACCCTAAACACATTAACAACCACCTTCACACGCATCATCAATTCTACCTAAAAGGCACGTTGCATAATTCATACATCAACACCTAGCATCATCTCAATCCCAACATCATGTAAACCCACACAATCCAAATCATTCAATAATCCCACATCACACATAACCACACATCACAAGACATTCAACGCCTCCCACGGCACAAACAGTTTAAGGTAAACGGCTAGCTCACCGGCCACCCCCACCTGCAAGTACAGGGGAAGCCATGTCATGAGTCGTAGGGTTACCCTCCTGTACGTCCTTCATTGGATGATCACACATTGGTGGAGCCATCCACCTGTTCATCAATTAAGGGCGACCCCACATTGGCAGGACCACCCTCCTGCAACCACAAACTGACAATAGCATAATATACACAATTCTCATGTTCACAGACCCGTCCCTCCTATCACTCTTTACTAG
Organism: Linum lewisii; assembly: GCA_034768395.1. Taxonomy (NCBI): domain Eukaryota; kingdom Viridiplantae; phylum Streptophyta; class Magnoliopsida; order Malpighiales; family Linaceae; genus Linum; species Linum lewisii. Next base: position 28,462,450 of record CM068304.1, read on the forward strand.
TTCCGATCAATTTATCATCCATGTTAATCAATTTCTCCAATAAAACTCATCACAAACAGCCATCAATCATCAACCAATCCATCAATTAACAAATATCCAACAATCATCAAAACAGCATATTTCACAGAACAATTAATTGCAGAACAATTTTCCCCTTTTACTCTCTTTCAATTTCATGCAAGGCCCTACATTTTTCTAAGTCTGAATTGTAAATCCTCACACCGACAAGACTACCTATCGTACGCTAAACCCTCACCTGACAAGAAGACGAGGCTCTAAACTCTTCAAGAAACCCGAACAACCAAACTCTCAGACACCAAAAACGTAGCTATCCTCCTCTTCACCGACAGCAGCTTACTCCGAAATATCCAGAACTTCTAGGTGCGATCTTTTCCTCTCATCACAACGAACTCATAGCAAGAAACGGATCGCCAATCGGATCTCTACAACTCTCAGAATCGAGGTTTGAAGTTTTGGAGATTTCTGGCTGAGACACAAAAACGTAGCTCTTCCTTCTTCCACGGACAGCAGCCTGCTCCGACCCAGCCAGAACCACGACTAGCGATCTCTTCCTCTCACCGCCACAAACATGTAGCAAGAAACGGATCGTCAATCGGAGCTCTACAACTCCCAGAATCAAGGATTGACCCAAATGGGTTTTTGGTTCTTCAAACACGGGTTTGGGGGAAGATGGAGAAAATGAAAAAGTGAAGAAACTCCTAAAATCCGAATTTTAACACTCAATGCATGAAACACGGCCCACGTATCATCAAATGCACCCCCAAGGTGTTTTAACTCGACCCAACTCAAATTCGAACGTCCCGAACTTCGATGGGACCTCAAGAACATTGTTTCCAATGTCTAAACCATCCAAACTCGAGTTCCAATCCGTTTGGTTGGGCGGGGATGTTACAAAGAAGATGATGATCCTATCCATGACTATTATGAGCTAGAAGAATCCTTGGCGGTGGTGGTTGATGAAGACATAAAGCCAATCCATCCTGAAGTTGAAGCCGAAGAGGAGCACATAGAGATTGAGGAGATACCCTCACCTACACTTCCGCCGAGTCAACCTGTAGAGAAGATGGAGCTCATTGACCATGTCGCGCCGTACTACCTCTTTCCTCATCAAGTAGGAGAATTCGAGAAGAACTGGTCATCCAACCAGAACCGCGATCTATTGGAGCACTACCGATTGCATCACACTTCTGGACTGCTACATGGCACTCAACCGCTGGCCTTGAAGAAGGCGACTGACTTTAAGGAGCTCCTAAGTTGGGGTCCCTAACAGGTACCGTCCGGCTCAAGGACGTTAAGCAAGAGCGCTTCGTGGGAGGCAACCCACGACTGGAGTCCGTTTTGAATTATTGAGTCAGTCTTTTTCGTCGTTCGAGTCGATTTCGGGGAGCCAAAGTGTCAGTTTTCTTTTATTTTCCTCTGTTTTAATTTTCCGTGTCAGGTCAAATTTTTGCCGAAAATTCCTCAGATTTTTCGGCGAAAACCTTAGTTTGTTCGGTCTGTTTTCCAGTGGGTTTTCAAAGTTGTTTTCGCCAAAAAACTTCCAAAGTTTTCGGCGAAATGTTTAGTCTGTTTGAGTCTGTTTCTGTTTTGAATTAGTTTTCGCCGAAAACTTCTAAATGTTTTCGGCGAAAATGTTTAGTTAAGTCGTCTATCTTTGTTTTCAAAGTAGTTTTCGCCGAAAACTTCACCAGTTTTTCGGCGAAAACTTCAGTTGGGTCAGAAAATTTTCGAAAACCTTTTCAAAAAAAAATTCAAAATATTTTCAAAATTCCCCTAACCGTCTTTGTTCGACTTTTATTCTGTGTGGATCTGGGACACTTGTCCCGGTATCCTTTTGATCTTTTTGTTGTTTTTGTTTTTGTAGGAACTTGAGTAGCTACTCCGCTCCACTCCGGACTCTCCGTGCTCATCAACTACACCGACCATCACCTTCCAGGTTCTCCGTATCTCTCTACTCTAGATTAGTTCTGTGAGGACACAAAACCGTTTAAGTGTGGGGTAGGAGTCTAGGATTATGCATGATCATGCTTGCTATCTATGATTCTGTGGTTCAAATTTGAAAATTCTCTAGCATAGAATGCTCAATTCTTGACTTTTGATTGGAAATTGACTTCAATTTTGAACAATGACGTCTAGACTGTTCCACTTAGAACCTGTAACCAACGTGTCAAAACTGATATTAAATGAGTCTAGGTCAGAACAGATCACAAATCACTTCGGTAGTTGAAACTTGAATTAATTGAATTGATTGATTTGTTAATAACAAAGCTCGATAACACCGTTCTAAGATGATAAATGCTAGCTTCTTCCATGTTTTTCACTCCATATTTGATCACCTGTGATTGTGGCTTGAGATTAGATGGAAATCCAATTCGAAATCTTGTGTAAAAAGTTATAACTAGCTAGGATTAAGTGGATAAATTGTTAAATCAAGTAATTGAGTTGTTCAAATCAATGTAAAGTTCTTTAAAGTGCTGAAAATAAAGCTAGGCAAGCCCGACACCTAAGTGAAGTGTTCGGGTTTAGCACTAGCATAAGCACAAATACTGTGAGCTAGGCAGGTCCAACACCTAAGTGAAGTGTTTGGTATCGAGCACTAGTATGAAGTAAATAAATTAAATGGAAGAAGTCGAAACTTGAAATTAATTGTTGTTTAAATCGGTCCTAGCTAGAACATGTAACGTACATATCTAGAAACGGATGAAGTCGAGTCGATAGCCACGTCACTTTTCCTACCTTCACATCCAATCATGGCTAGAGCTTAAAGTCTTTTTGATTAGAATTGGTGTTATCGTAGTCGGTTAAGCATAATTAATTGTTTTGCCAAGAAATGAGCTTTGTTACAACTACTACTTGAAGTGTGCAGAAATTAGTGAGATCGAAAACTTGTCTGGTTGATGTTCTTGCATGTGTAGGTCACTTTTTCTACGTGGAACAGTCTAAACCAAATCGTTAGAATTGAATCTCAGTTTAATCTCGTGTCATATATGAATTTGAGTGTGTTCTAGTTCAGTTTGCTTGAGGACAAGCAAAAGCTTAAGTGTGGGGTATTTTGATGACACTTGATTTGACGTGATTATAAGCCCCATTTAAGCAACATTTCATACCCTTTGATGCCATTTTGATGAGTATTTGGTGCATTTGTCGTAACTTTGTGATTCTAGGCTCCTAGTGCATACATTGTCCATTTATTGGCTATTTTTACCCTTTTTGTGAGCTTTTATGTTGAGTCTCCAGGTTACCACATTATAGAGGACTCTCTCACGAGTCCAGCACTTCAAACGGGGACCAAATCGGAGTTAAAACGGAGCGGGAATCATCGAAACAAGTTGGAGCTGGTTTTTAACTAATATTTTTGGCGAAAATGTGGTGATATTTTCGGCGAAAATTCCTTTGAAAATCCGGGCAGAAACCCTAATTTTCAGCCTTTTCCAACTTGTAAAGGGTTTCTGGGGGTATATATAGTCTTTTTGAAGCCATATTAGATACACACGAATTTTGGCTGATTAGCCACGATCTTAGGGTCGATAGATAGAGTTTAGAGAGTTCGAAGAACCGTGGAGAGATCGTGACGCCATCTCTTCACCTCGGAGACTCGGAGCTTGGATTGAAGATTACCGGAGGTTGAAGCTTCGCCGGAGTCGTCAGAATTAGGTTTTACAGTTCTTCTCTGTTTTTCCTACCTGAGATGTATTCCTTATTTGTTTTCGATTCTCTTGTTTCTGATATGAGTAGCTAAACTCGTAGAGTTTAGATTAGATGAACCCTAAGTGACCCAGGGCTTTAAAGCGGTCACGGATCGGCGGTAATTAGATTCAAAGTTCAATCAGTTTCTCTTTGCATGGTTGTTTTGTTCTTGATTGTTTATGTTTCTTTCTGGTTGATCGCCTAGATTAGGTTTTTGCAAGCTAGGGTTAGTCGCCAGACGTAGTCACTAGACGTAGTCGTTAGACAGTTCCCTACTTTGGCGCTTAAACTTGTCTTCCTTGATCACCTAGCTTAGATTCTTGTTAAGCTGAGGATAGAAGCGAACGCTCGCCTCACTTTAGAACATTAATTCAACAAGTTAACCTTATAATTGGAGTGTGCCTTTCGTAGGAACCGATTAGGGTTAAGCCACTGCAAGAGTAACTCATAAATCATTAGTAATTGCACCAGTTAATTAAGTCGTTGCGAGAGGCGACCGTACCCGGGCGGCTAGTTAATCTTGGTAGTTATATCGGATAGAATGAACGTTCGCCAGTCTTAAACCTAAGGGTCAGGAGTTATGGTGGTGTACAGAAATCGATTGAATTAGAATTGAAAACCGCTGGTCTTGTGATTGTCGTTGCCTTGGTGATCTAAAGGGGGATTCGAAAGCTAAGTTCGTCTATCTTCTCGTTAGTCAACCTTTTAATATTTCAGCCTTTTATTTTCCTTTGTTCATTAGATTAGAAGTCGTGGAACTCACACCACGCACTAAGTGTTTAAACTTGAGTAATTTGCAAGCATATTTGAGTAGTCAATTAGAAGAAACCCTGTGGAATACGATCTGCTTAGCTTTCTAGCTTGGTAGTATTTGATACCGCTAAAACTGCAGCATCACTATTCGCATGATCAGATAGAAGAGATCATAAGCATGCAGTTCCATTATTATCATCATTCATCATACCTTTCTGTCCAATCAATAAATTTAGTCAGGGGCGGCGCCCTTGACAAAATTTTGTCGGGGGCGCTGCCCCTGACTAAATGGCCCCCGACTAAATTTAGTCAGGGGCGATGCCCGAGACTATTTTTCGGTTGGTTTAACTCCCAAATCAAACCGGATCTACGTTTGTCGGGGGCCCCCAACAATTTTTGTCGGGTTTCTACGCCCCCGACAAACTATCCCTAGTCAGGGATAGTTTAGTGGGTTGCAAGCCTTAATTTAGGGAGGGGGCAGCGCCCCTGACTAAATTAATTAGGGGGGGCATTTGATGACACTCGATTTGACGTGATTATCAGCCTCATTTAAGCGACATTTCTTTGTTTAAGACATGGTTTTTAGGGTAGAATAACGAATATTCAATCGATTGCCCTATCTCGTGCCATTTGTGTTATCTTGGCCCGTTTCGGGTCTATTTGATGGTTTTCTAGTGTTTTTATGTTAGCACAGGTTTTTGCCATCGAATAAGTAACCAAGGACGTGTCTAAGGCATTGGAACATCGAGGAACTGAACCGGAATCGATCAAAGGAGCCAATCAAGTTCAAACAAATTCCTACCCAGTTTACAAAGAAGTTTTCGCCAAAAATACCCTATCATTTTTGGCGAAAATATCATCACAAATCGACTGGTGCCAAGTAAAGGAAATTTTCGGCGAAAATGTAAAGTTCTCGGCCGAAGCGAAAATTACAGGAGAAGTCAGCCGAGGGTCCAGCCATTTGCACCATTATTTTTGGCAAAAATAATCCCTTTTTTTCGGCGAAAATATCAGAGGAAATCCGGGTCAATTAGGTTAAGTACAAATACTTAACCCGGCGGCCAAAATCGATATACCTGATAATCATAATTTCAAATACTTCAGAATTCTCTGAAGTTCTGGAGCAGAGTTAGAGTTCAAAGAGGCAGGAAGAGATCGTGACGCCATCCCTGCCATCTCGGAGACTCGGAGCTAGGAGTGCAGATTACCGAAGATCGAAGTTCTGCCAGAGTCGTCTCAATTAGGTTTTTCAGATCCTTTTTCTGTTCTTCCTTTGGATGATGAACTCTGTCTTCGCCTTTGATTCTTTTTGTATGAACATGAGTAGCTAAACTCGTAGAGCTTAGATTAGATGAACCCTAAGTGACCCAGGGCTTTAAAGCGGTCACGGATCGGCGGTAATTAGATTTGAAGTTCAATCAGTTTCTCTTTGCATGGTTGTTTTGTTCTTGATTTTTATTCTGCGTTTCTCGTCTAGTTGACGCCTAGATTAGTTTCGTTGTTCTTGTGTTTCTTTTCTGGCTGATCGCCTAGATTAGGGTTTGTGTGAGCTACGGTTTGTCGCCAGACAGCTTCCCTATTTTAAAACATCAAAAACTTGTCTTTCGTGATCACATAGTTTAGATTCTTGTTAAGCTGAGGATAGAAGCGAACGCTCGCCTCACTTTAGAACATCAATTCAACCAGTTAACCTTATAATTGGAGCGTGCCTTTCGTAGGTACATGTTAGGGTTAATCCACTGCAAGAGTAACTCATAGATCACTAGTAATTGCACCAGTTAGTTAAGTCGTTGCGAGAGGCGACCGTACCCGGGCGGCTAATTAATCTTGGTAGTTAGATCGGATAGAGCGAACGTTCGCCAGTCTTAAAGCTGAGGGTAAGGAGTTATGGTGGTGTATAGAAATTGATTGAATGAGAATTGAAAACCGCTGATCTGTTGATTGCCAATGCTCTGGTGAACGAAGGGGGATTCGAAATCTAAGCTTGTCTGTCGTCTGTTTAAACCTACAAATCATTCTGTCTTTTAAGTTCATTTTAAGTTTCCTGCATCTTAGATTAGAAGTCGTGGAACTCACACCACGCACTAAGTGTTTAAACCTGAGTAATTTGCCAGCTTCTTTGAGTAGTCAATTAGAGAAACCCTGTGGAATACGATCTACCCTAGCTTCACAGCTTGGTAGTATTTGATACCGCTAAAACTGCAGCATCAAATTGGCGCCATTGCCGGGGACTCTTCTATATTGTTTGAAAGAAGGGTTGGCATTTTATTCTTCTACTTTCCATCTTTCATTACCCGTCACACTTCGATTTTACACCGGTTGTGCTTATTTTTGTCCCGTGCAGATCATAGCAGGTACAAAATCGAATCACTTCCGTTCCATCTTCCCTACCGCGATGGCTACTCAAAAGAGTCTTGCGGATTACAATAAGCCAAGTGCTGCTAGCAGTCGATCTTCCATCTTTGTACCGCGCAATGAAGACGGTCCTGACTATGAGATCAAGATCCCCTTCCTGGAAATGATCTCTAGGGATTTACAATTTGAAGGCAGGCCATTGGACAATCCGTGCACGCATCTGACGGATTTCTTTGATCTCTGCAGCACTTTCAAGAATGGGAATCTCGACAAGAACACTCTTTGCTTGAGAGCTTTCCCGTTCTCTCTGAAAGGTGCAGCTAAGAGGTGGCTCACTGGTAGATTACCTGGTTATTACACTGACTGGGAGACTCTTGCTCAGGAATTCGTAGAGGAATATTTCCCTCCTTCTAGAACAACTGCTTATAAGAAAAACATCTCAAGGTTCCGACAGAGAGAAGGAGTAAGTTTACATGATGCTTGGAACGAATTCCAAGAACTCCTCCACAGCTGCCCTCATCATGGTTTCACTCAGAGGCAGCTAGCAGAGATATTTGCTTGGGGTATGAACGAAGAGTCATCTGAATGGGTTAACTCCTTAGCTGATGGAGATTACACCGCACTTGCACCGGAAGCTGCTCTTCTTCACTTTGCAAAATGAGCATCTAAGTCGAGAAGCTGGGAGAGACAGTTTGGAGCAGCTAAGAGCCGACAAAGCCGTGAAGATCAGATCAAGATTGAAGTGCAGAAAGAAATGAAGAAGATTTTCGGTAACTGGTCTTCAGAGGAAGTGAACTTTATTGATGAAGGCTTCACCAACAGTCAACAGGGCCACCCCGACTATCGTCAGTTCAGACAACCTCCTCAACAACAAGGAAGCTTCCAAGAGCGTCCTCCTTACAACCTCGGATACAACCAGAGTCAAAATCAGTACTTGGGCGATAGTTATCAAAATCAACCTCAGAGATCTACATCAAGGAACACAAGGGATATCGAGGTAGCCAAGACGCTCGACCTGATCATGGAAAGGCTCGATAAATATGAAGAAAAAGTCAAGCTTCAAGCCGCCATAAATCAAGAACATGAAGTTCGAGGTCAACGAATGGAGCGCATGATAAATAACATGGTCAGCTTGATAACTAGTAGCCCCCTCCTTAATCAATCCTCGGTTCAAGTGGACTCTACCATTAGGAGGGAGCACGTCAAGGCCGTCTCCACAAGAAGCGACAAGCAATCAGCTGATACTGTAGCTCCTGAACCAGCCATAATCCCCAAAGCTATAACCATTGACAAGCCAAAGATCGAGGAGGAGAATAGAGAAGAAGAAGAGGAGGTGACTGCCCCGCCTTCCCTGACAAAGACAGCACCTGCGCCACCTCTCCCTCCATATCAGCCTCGGATTCCATTTCCTAAGGCCGCACAATCAAAGGAGAAAGATCATGATACCCGGTACAGAAAGTGGCATGGATACTTGAAGAACACGAATATGAATACACCAGTTACTGATGCTATCCAAGTAATACCAGAGGCTGACAAAATCGCAAGGGATCCTGCGAAGAACAAGAAGAAGAAAGAGTTGTCTCCCGTCCCCCTCGAGGAAGAATGCTCTGCTATCCAGGGCCATGCGACACCCATACCACCCCCAGCTAAGTGTCGAGATCCCGGTGCTTTCACTTTGCCTTGCACTATTAATAATGTGAAAATTGATCGTAGTTTAATTGATCTAGGTTCTTCCATTAATGTCATGCCTACCTGCTTGTATGAGAAATTGAACCTAGGAGAATTGAAACCGATTAGCATGCATTTAGTGTTTGCCGACAGATCTGTGAAATTACATAGGGGATTGATGGAAGATGTGGTTGTCAATTGTGGTCCCTTTACTATTCTGGCTGATTTTATTATTATAGATACCCGAGGGGAAGATGCCACTCTTCTCCTAGGCCGATCGTTTATGGCAACAGCCGGCATTAACATTAATGTCCCGAATGGCTCGTTGACTTTAAGGGTCGGCAAGAACACCATGACATTCCGCCTCAAGGATGGTATGCAAGTCCCAGTCAAAGAAGAGATGCATTGCTTATCTGTTGAAGCTGTGGAGTTGGCTTCGGTCAACTCCGTTACTAATGAAAAATCTAGAGTTTCTGCAGAAATCTTCTGGCCAGGTGTTGGACAGGTCCCTAATCTGAAGAATGAGCTGCCGGCACAAAGGCCAAGAAAGAAGGAGGATCCGACGGCGTCCCCTCATGAATCACCAAACGTTAAAGATCCTGGGGAGATAAAGGAGGATAATAAAGAGAAGACGAAGGAGGTTTGGAAGCCGATTGCTCAGCCCCCGTCTACCGAGCCACCAGAACGAACCAAGATAATTCACGCAAATGGGAAGAAGTTCACACTTGCCGGAGGATCCCCAAGGCCATATTTCATGAACTCCGGCTCAGGCCTAAGAGAAATCCTGAGTTGGGATGTCTCCTAACACCGTCCAGGTATCGTCCAGCTCAAGGACGTTAAGCAAGAGCGCTTCATGGGAGGCAACCCACGGCTGGAGTCCGTTTTTATTTTTGTCGAACTTAGTGTTTTAGACTCGGTTCGGGGGAGCCAAAAGTGTCAGTTTGTTTGATTTATTATTTTTCGTGTGTAGTCTGTGTGTCGTAGTGTCAGTTGCAAGTCGATTGAGGTCTTTCCGATTTTTGTGGATTTAACTGTGATTTTCTGAAATTTGCCGGATTTGTGAAAATATTTTCACCCGAGCAGTTAAAAATTCTCGGCGAAAATACACCCCTATTTTCGGCGAAATTGCCTTTTAATTTTTCACTGAATTTTCCTGTTTCATATTTTCGGTCCGAAAATCCATTGTATTTTCGGCGAAATTTTCTTTGAAAACCGGCAGTGCTTTTGAACATACATTTTCGGCGAAAACTCCCTATTATTTTCGCCAAAAATATCTTTGAAAATCATCCAAATTTCCACTTTAAAATCTGGTTTTCAGCCTCTCTTTCCTTCTTTCATTTTCGAACCAACCCCAAAATTCCCCCCACTACTGTTTTCGAAACCGCCGACCGCCGCTCTTTTAAAAATCGCCACTGCCGTCATTTCCCGCCTTGAGATAGTCTTGCCATGATTAGGATTAAATGTGCTATAATGTTGACTTTTTGAATGTTGGTTTGACTCCCGATCCCTAATTATGATATGAACGTTCCGGCTAGACATATACATGCTCTGTGATTTATTGTGATTACCGGTTACTTACTTTCCTTACCCCCACTCGGTTTCCCTCATTTCCTTGTGAAATTGAGTTTTTCGACTAAGTGTGGGGTGGGTTATTAGTTAATTAATCTGGTTTCGTTTCGGGGTTTAGGAATGTCACTCATAAGCGCAGGACTAAGGCGCAACTTGATACCGCCACTCAGGACGTCAGATGAACTATTATGCAGCAACACATGCTCCGCTCTGACGAGAGGAGCTTGAGTAGCTACTCCGCTCCGCTCCGGGCTATCCAAGCTCATCCCCTACACCGACCATCACATTCCAGGTTCTTCATATATCTCTACTCTAGTTTAGTCCTGTGAGGACACATTCCGATTTAAGTGTGGGGTAGGATGCTAGAGAACCTTGCATGATCTTGGTTGCCCTTGAATTGTGTTTTTGTGTGCCTCGTGATTCCATTCTAGTCTCTCTAGCATTAGAATGGCTCAGTTCTTGATTTCTGATGTTAAGTTGCTGTTCAAACTTTCATAATGATGCTTAGACTGCTTAACCTAGAACTTGAGAACCAACGTGTATACTTTGATGCTAAATTGCCTGGTCAGAACAGAATTTTTAAAATCACACTTGTAGTTTGTAGCCTTGATTGCATGAAAATGACCAAATCCGACTAGCAAACCAACTGTGAGCTTTTGATCCATTGCACGTAACTTGCAATTTAAATTATTTCTGAGTGGTTTTCTGTTTACTTGAATGAGTTAGAATTTGCATGTGACCTACTCGAGACCACACGATGACACGAGTTCTAGAAGGATAGGGGCACCTAGATTCAGCTACTAAGCCAGATAGCCTACCTAACGATAAAATCCATTAGGTTTAGACCCTTGAGCTTGGCCTGTTCTTTCGGTTCGATAATACATTACAGCCATTTCCCATTTCTTTCATTCCCCGTTGATCCCCTGTGGTTGTAGTTCTAGATTGACCTACCGGAAGTCGGTTTGTGGTAACCTGCCTATAGCCATTAAACAAGTGGTCTTAGCTAATATGTCCAGACGTGTAAACTCCTCTAGCAACTGAAAGAAAAAATCAGCACAAAAAAAAATATAGAAAAAATAGAAAAAGAAGAAAAAGAAGCAAGCTTCAAAAAATGAAAAGAAAGAAGAAAAATCAGAAAAGTTTAAAGTTTAGTTCAAATAAACGTTCTTCTCCCTACAAATGGAAGAACGAAGTCAAAAGAGAAGTTGAAAAGAAAAAATTTTGCAAAAGAAAAGAAAATAAGTGCTAGGTTGCTTGAGGGTATCATAGGACGAGCGTTCATCATTCCACCCGTGTTTGGTTAGACGGTAGGAAGCCATAGATTAGATTCGAGGGAAGTTAGTCAAAAGCTACACCGCACAAAGCCATCATCATTCATTCCCATCATCCATCTCATTATAAACCCGAGTAGTGTAGTATTCATTACGGTCCTAGCAGGGAAGTCCTTCTTGACTAGATACTCGTGTTGTCACAGTGGTGGAGATGTGGTTGAAATGCAAACTTATGACAGAATTCGGTAACAGAAAATGATCGAGAGTAGAAACACGTGCTTAAACACAGAGAGTGAGAGTTGCCATTGTACTATATATATTGATGACACTCGATTTGACGTGATTATCAGCCTCATTTAAGCGACATTTCTTTGCTTAAGACATGGTTTTTAGGGTAGAATAACGAATATTCAATCGATTGCCCTATCTCATGCCATTTGTGCTACCTTGGTCCGTTTCGGGTCTATTTGATGGGTTTCTAGTGTTTTTATGTTAGCACAGGTTTTTGCCATCGAGTACGGTAGCCAAGGACGTGTCTTAGATGTTGGAACCCCGAAGAATCACACATAAATCAACCGGAGAAATCACTGAAGTCAAAGAAAACGCCTGCCTCATTTACACATGTATTTTCGGCGAAAATACCCTAGGGTTTTCGCCGAAAATGTAAGAAGGAATCCACTGCCCCGAGTATGAAGAAGTTTTCGCCGAAATCAATCTATTATTTTCGGCGAAAATACCAGTTGAAATCAGAAAATCTCGAGTTGATATAAATAGAGAACTCGGCGGCTAATATCATATCACTTTTGACAACTGAAGACACACACACAAACGACGACAGAGAGAGAGACAGGGCGAGTAGATAGAGTTCAAGGAGCAGGAACGGATCGTGACGCCATCCATCCTTCTCGGAGAGCCAGTGCCAGGAGTTGAAAATCCAGCAGATTGGAGCTGCCAGGAAACATCGAAATTAGGTTTTACAGTTCTTTTCTGTCTTCCTAACTGAGATGTACTTCTTGTCTGTCTTCGATTCTTCTGTATTGAATATGAGTAAACTCGTGTAGCTTAGATTAGATGAACCCTAAGTAACCCAGGGCTTAAAGCGGTCACGGATCGGCGGTGATTAGATTTGAAATTCATTCAGTTTCATCTTTCATGTTTGATTTGTTCTTCGTTTTCTGTGTTTCTTGTCTGGTTTGGCCACCTAGATTAGATTCTCGTTAAGATAAGGATAGAAGCGAACGCTCGCCTTACTTTAAAACACCAAATCGAACAATCAACCTTATAATTGGAGCGTGCCTTTCGTAGGAACTGATTAAGGTTGATCCATTGCTAGAGTAACTCATTAATCACTAGAATTTGCACCAGTTAAGTTAAGTCATTGCGAGAGGCGACCGTACCCGGGCGACTAATTAATCGTGGTAGCTAGATCAGATAGAGCGAACGTTCGCCAGTCTTAAACCTAAGGGTCAGGAGTTATGATGGTGTCTATGAAATGAATGAACTAGAATCGAAAATCACTGGTCTGTGACTGCTGTTGCCTTGGTGATCTAAGGGGGATTCGAAGTCTAAGCTTGTCTGTCATCTTTCTAGTCAATTAATCAATCTTCAATCTTTCTTCGTTTTAATTTTCATTTCTTCTTATTTTTGCATTCTTAGTATAGAAGTCGTGGAACTCACACCACGCACAACTTCTGTTTGAACTTGAATTAAAACTGTCAACACCTTTGAGTAAGGAAGTAGAAGAAACCCCTGGAATACGATCTGCTATAGCTTTTTCTTAGCATTAGTAGTTATTTGTTTGAACCCGAACAGCGACTTGAGGTTCATCAAATTGATTTCGGTGAAAACTTCTTCATACTCGGGGCAGTGGATTCCTTTTTACATTTTCGGCGAAAACCCTAGGGTATTTTCGCCGAAAATACACGCGTAAATGAGGCAGGCGTTTTCTTTGACTTCAGTGATTTCTCCGGTTGATTTATGTGTGATTCTTCGGGGTTCCAACATCTAAGACACACTCCTTGGCTACCGTACTCGATGGCAAAAACCTGTGCTAACATAAAAACACTAGAAACCCATCAAATAGACCCGAAACGGACCAAGGTAACACAAATGGCACGAGATAGGGCAATCGATTGAATATTCGTTATTCTACCCTAAAAACCATGTCTTAAGCAAAGAAATGTCGCTTAAATGAGGCTGATAATCACGTCAAATCGAGTGTCATCAAATACCCCACACTTAAGCTTTTGCTTGTCCTCAAGCAAACTGGATAGAACCACACTCAAATTCATAAATGACACGAGATTAAACTGAGATTCAATTCTAACAATTTGGTTTAGACTGTTCCACGTAGAAAGAGTGACCTACACATGCAAGAACATCAACCAAACAAGTTTTCGATCACACTGATTCCTGCACACTTTAAGTAGTGGTTTTAACTAGGATTGTTTCTCAGCAGAGCAATTAATCATGATTAACCGACTACGATAACACCAATTCCAATCAAAACGACTTTAAGCTCTAGCCATGATGTGGACGCGGAGGCAGGAAAAGTGACGTGGCTATCGACTCGAGTTCGTCCGTTTCTAGATCTGTACGTTATATGTTCTAGCTAGGACCGATTTAAACAACAATTTCTTTCAAGATTCAAACTTTCTTTAATTTACTTACTGCATACTAGTGCTCGATACCAAACACTTCACTTAGGTGTTGGACCTGCCTAGCTCACAGTATTCGTGCCTTTTGCTAGTGCTCAACCCGAACACTTCACTTAGGTGTCGGGCTTGCCTAGCTTTATTTTTCAGCACTTTAAAGAACTTAGCATTGATTTGATTCACTCAATCACTTGATTTCACCATTTAGCCACTTAATCCTAGCTAGTTATAACTTTTTACACAAGATTTCAAATTGGATTTCCGTCTAATCTCAAGCCACAATCACAGGTGATCAAATATGGAGTGGAAACATGGAAGAAGCTAGCATTTATCATCTTAGAGCGGTGTTATCGAGCTTTGTTGTTAACAAATTAATTGATTCAATTGATTCCAGTTTCAACTACAGAAGTGATTTATGATCTGTTCTGACCTAGACTCATTTAATATCAGTTCTGACACGTTGGTTACAGGTTCTAAGTGAAACAGTCTAGACGTCATCTTTCAAAATTGAAGCCAATTTCATATCAAAAGTCAAGAATTGAGCAATTCTATGCTAGAGATACTGGACAGGAATCACAAGGCACACGAGGATAGGCAATCAAGATCATGCATGGTTATCTAACACCCTACCCCACACTTAAACTGTTCTGTGTCCTCACAGGACCAAACTAGAGTAGAGGGATACGAAGAACCTGGAAGGGGATGGTCGGTGTAGTGGATGAACACGGAGAGTCCGGAGCGGAGCAGAGCTACTCAAAATCCTACAAAACACAAACAACAAAAAGATCAAAAGGAAACCGGGACAAGTGTCCCGGATCCACACAGAACAAAATTGGGTGTAAACCCGAAAAGAAGAAAGAAAAGAAAAGAAAAGGATCGAAACAACCTGATCACTGTTCCGCGGGAGGCGGTGGAGGTGGTGTGTGAATGGAGGTTGTGGCGAAACGCTGCTCCATCTGCTGTCGCCAAGCGAGCTCGTCCTGGTGCCTGGCTGACTGGTCGGCCATGAATTGCTGTAGAGTGGACCAACGCTCGTTCTGAGTCTCCTCATGTGCTACTCGGTCCTTCTGTCATTGCAACGAACCAGCCGAGTAGTCTAGCTGCCACTTCTCAATACGCGCCAGGCTTTCATTCATCTCCGCGGTGATTTGCGCTCGCGACGGCGGGCGATCAACTGGCTGGTTCGTGCGATGAGGGAGCGATGTGCAATGCTCAACAGTCTCTGAAAGGTCGATGCGCCGTGCTATGGCAAGTTCAGCGCCTATATGCTCAATCGGGATACGAGGAATATCGGGGCCCCATTTATCACCGAGCTGGAGGTTGTCGATCAGAATTGAAATGAAGGGGCCTCCTGGAAGCTCAGTAGGAAGCTTCTTGGCGGTGGTGCGCTTGTGAAAGAATCGTGCAAGCCACCAGCCGGGGTGCAGGTTGGCCTCCTCCTCTAGAGCACGAAATAATACGAGCTCCTCCAAAGAAACGTGGTGGCGGCTCGTCTTGCTGCAAAAACACAGAGATTGCACCCAAACATAATGCAAGAATTTAAGAACAGGGTGAAAGATGTCACCGACCGTGGGGTGGACGATAGGTGAGATTTCATCCTCGCAGCATGCCCATTTCCACACATCCGGGTAAGGAGCACTTGTGATGGAGTATGTGTCCTCGAAGCCAGCTAATGCGGTATCGAAATTAACGTGCGGATCCAGCAAGCGGCCGAACTCGCGAAGGGACTTCTCATGAAGAACACCAGCGAGGCGAAAGGAAACGAATGTCTGCTCACGAAAGGGCTTCGGGGTGAGGCGCCGAAATGAGCTCCAGAACTCCTGGAGGGCGACAAGCGGGTACGAGGACCCATGAGTGGTCAGCACTCACAATCCAGCTTTATTAAGAGCGGTGTCTATTGTCGAGTGCCAAGCCGGATTGTGCGCTTTGAGACTATCAAGAGACAGAACTGCCACCTTAGCTGGAGGGATGTCTTTGATCTTCTCAAAGACCTCGAGCTGGTGCGGCTCCAGGGCGGCGATGAAAGGATGTATGGCCCAATTGGCAGGCGTAGGGATGGATGAAATAGGAGTCGCAGGGGTCGGTGCATCCTCGGGAATGACGGCCACAACCGTCGATTTCTGTGCAGCTGGTGCGGGTCGTCGGGAAGGTGGTGTCTTGCTCTGGCGAGCTGAGGATCGTTGTGCTCTATCTGCACTGGTAGTCTTAAAACGCTTGGGAGCCCTGTAAACACAACTTAAAGATGACCAGCATTAGATGACAAGACTCTTACCCCACACTTAAGTTGACAAGTGGGGGTAGACTAATTAACCGAGAGATCATAGAATCAAGATGTATCATTGAATAACTGTCAATTCATTAGGCAATCATGAATAATGGAATGAGTCAAGAACACGATCGCACAGACAACAGGTCACACTTCCGAAAAGGCCACAAAACAATACCAGAACCTTGCCAATTGATACCGACAAAGCAATTATTAAGAATGAGGGAGAACCTAAAAGTCAACCATAGTCAACCATGCCGAAAACCGAAAGTTAAGAAGCCACAAGATGTACAATCAAAGGCTGAACAACTAACCGTGAAGACATGATTCGAGAAAACGATTGGAAATCCACGAAAATGGGGAAAAACTTGAAAACTAGGTCGGCCGGAACCGGAGCTGGAAAACGCTGGTGCTAGGGTTTGGGACAGGGGCTAGGGACGGGGGTTGTTGACTGTCGGTGGCGGCGGTTACTGTTCAGTGGGGGGCGGCGGCGAGGCAGTCGGCGGGCTGGCGGCGGCGAGCGGTGGTCTCAAAACAGGAGAGGGAGAAAGTGGAAGTTTTCGGATGTGAAGGGGCCGAAAAGAAGAGGGGTGGGGCCGCTTATATAGTCAAAGGAAAGCACAGGATTTTCGGCGAAACTGAAGGGAGATTTTCGGCGAAACTTTTAGACAGGTGGAACAGGGGTATTTGAACCAGAATTTTCGACGAAAAGAAAGGACGATTTTCGGCGAAAATTGTAGTGAAAATGGAGGCAAAATTTTCGGCGAAGGGCATGGTGGTTTTCGGTCCGAAAATGCTGAATAGGAGATTCAGGTTGAGTTTGAAAACACATTTTCGGCGAAAATAGTAACACAATTTCGCCGAAAATTTATTTGAAAAGGGCGGCAGTTTTTTTTTTGAAAGATGGTTTTAAAACAAAACGACTCAAAATGAAAATAACTGACTCCAGCCGTGGGTTGCCTCCCACGAAGCGCTCTTGTTTAACGTCCGTGAGCCAGACGATACCTGGATTCGTGTCAGGATTCCAAAACGAGGTAGTGCACGTCTATGGAGGATACGGCTAACCCTTGCAGATACTTCTTAAGCCTATGCCCGTTGACTACAAACGGCTCTTGATCGTGCAATTTAATGTAGACGCTGCCTAAGGTGTCTGTCGGACCACGGTATAAGGGCCATACCATCGAGATTTCAACTTACCCGGGAAGAGCTTTAATCGAGAGTTATATAAGAGCACTTCTTCTCCAGAGTAGAATTGCTTGATCGTCTTCAATTGAGAGTCATGAATTTTCTTGGTGCGTTCTTTGTATAGCTTTGTGCTCTCATAAGCGTGGAGACGGTGCTCCTCAAGCTCAGCGATCTAGTCATGGCGGTTATTACCTGCTACTGCATAGCTCATATTCAACTCTTTGTTAGCCCAGAATGCCTTGTGCTCAAGCTCAACTGGTAAATGACATGACTTGCCATAGACCAGCTGATACGGTGAGGTACCGATGGGAGTCTTGTAGGAAGTTCGATATGCCCATAACGCATCATTGAGCTTAGATGACCAGTCCTTGCGAGACCGACCAACTGTCCTGTCAAGAATCCGCTTGAGCTCACGATTCGTCACTTCCGCTTGACCATTCGGTTGAGGATGATAAGCCGTGGACATTCGGTGGGTGACGCCGAAGCGTTTGCACACCCGGTCAAATTGTCCGTGGAAGTGGGTACCCCTATCGCTTATGATGAAGCGCGGTGAACCAAAACGCGTGAAAAGACGGGTAAGGAACCGACCCACCACTCTAAAATCATTAGTGGGTAAAGCTTCAGCCTCAGCCCACTTAGAAACGTAATCAACGGCTACAAGAATATACTTGTTTCCGTTGGAGGGTGTGAACGGACCCATAAAATCGATTCCCCAAACATCAAAAATTTCAACAGTTAAAGAAATAATTTGGGGCATCTCATTACGGTTTGAGATGTTACCTGATCGCTGGCACGCATCACAACGTCGGGCAAAGACGTCGCAGTCACTAAAAATTGAAGGCCAATAAAAACCTGTTTCGAGTACCTTTCTTGCCGTGCGGTTTCCTCCAAAATGTCCTCCGAACTGTCCTTCATGGCACTTACGCATGATGTCAGCTGCTTCAGTGTAAGAGACACATCTCTGGATCATCCCGTCAAGACTGATGCGGTATAAGAATGGCTCATCCCAGAAGTATGACTTGGCTTCTTTAAAGAGCTTTTTGCGTGCATTAAAATCCAGTTCAGGAGGTACAATGCCGTGTGAGAGATAGTTAGCCAGAGTTGCATACCAAGGCTCATCTGAATTGGCGGCATTACTCAGATCTTGAGCGTGAGGAATTGCCAGGGCTCAATAGCTATGCTGTTAACCTGTTCATATGTTTCAACACGCCACAGCTCGTCAGGGAAAGAATCATTGATAGGGGTAGTAGACTTGCCTGTTTGTGATTCCTCGAGGCGAGAAAGATGATCTGCTGCTAAGTTCTCTGCTCCCTTCTTATCCTTAATTTCAATGTCGAACTCTTGGAGTAGAAGGATCCATCGGATGAGACGCGGCTTCGAGTCCTGCTTGGCTAATAAATGGCGCAGAGCAGCATGATCTGTGTAGACAATGGTATGTGAAAGAACCAGATACTATCTAAACTTATCAAAGGAGAAAACGATAACCAGAAGCTCTTTCTCTGTAGTAGTGTAGTTTCTCTGAGCATCATTGAGCGTCTTGCTCGCAAAATAGATAGGATGAAACCTCTTCTCCTTTCTCTGACCAAGAACCGCACCAACGGTGAAGTCGCTAGCATCGCACATGATTTCGAATGGAAGATTCCAATCTGGTGCTGTAAGAATCGGTGCGGTGGTGAGTTGAGTCTTCAAGGTCTCAAAAGCTTCAAGACAAGCTTTATCAAAGACGAAAGGAACATCTTTTTCAAGCAGCTTCATCATCGGAAGAGTGATTTTGGAGAAATCTCTAATGAATCTTCGGTAAAAACCAGCATGGCTAAGGAAACTTCGCACTGTCTTAACTGAGGTCGGCGGTGGTAAGCTGGCAATGGTCTCAAGCTTGGCACGATCGACTTCTATACCTGTCTTAGATATTCTATGGCCAAGAACAATACCTTCTGTAACCATAAAATGACACTTCTCCCAACTAAGAGCTAGATTGGTCTCCTCACAACGAGCTAGCACCTTATCCAGATTAGCCAGGCACTTAGAAAATGGATCCCCATAGACGGAGAAGTGATCCATGAACACCTCTACCACATTCTCTACCAGATCCCCGAATATAGCAAGCATGCATCTCTGAAAGGTAGCGGGAGCATTACATAAACCAAAAGGAATACGACGATAAGCAAACGTACCAAACGGGCATGTGAAGGTCGTCTTCTCTTGATCAGCAAGCTCGATGGGGATCTGAAAGTAACCAGACATCCTGTCCAAGAAGCAGTAGTATTCATGACCAGCCAATCGTTCAAGCATTTGATCAATGAACGGCAGTGGAAAGTGATCTTTCTTGGTGGCATCATTGAGTCGTCGATAATCGATGCAGACTCTCCATCCTGTAACTGTTCGGGTGGGAATGAGTTCACCCTTTGGATTAGGGATGACTGTGATTCCTCCTTTCTTCGGAATGACTTGAGTTGGGCTGACCCAAGGACTGTCGGCAATAGGATAGATGATACCGGCATCTAGATGCTTGAGCACTTCTTTCTTTACAACTTCCTGCATCAGAGGGTTAAGTCGGCGTTGGGGTTGTCTAACTGGTTTGAATTCTTCATCAACAACTATCCGATGTTTGTAGAAGGTTTCAGAGATGCCTCTGATGTCTGCCAACTGCCAGGCAATAGCTCGGACATGCTTCTTGAGTAGTCTGATCAGTTGCTCTTTCTGCTCGGGAGATAGATTCGCATTGATGATGACAGGTAACTGACAGCCCTTTCCCAGAAATGCGTACTCTATCTGTTCAGGCATCTCCTTCAGAGTGAGTTCTGGCGGATTCGCATATGAAGTAGTAATCCGACTCGACGCTGGCTCAATATGGGTAGGCGCAGTGATGGGTGTGAATGTCGCCTTTTGTTCGTCTAGCTCATCTTGCCATAAGCACTGCTCTGGATCGTCTAACGCATTGTCAATCCCTGAAATCAAACACAACTCTAGCGGATCACTAGATAAAGCATTAGTAAAGGAGTCGGCTGAGGCCGACTCTAAAGGATCAACAGCATAACATTTATCATCTTGAGCAATAGAATATCTCATGCTATCTTTAATGCAGAATGCAACACTCTCTTGACCTACACTTAAAGTTAATAAGCCTTGTTTGCAATTTATATTCACACCAGCAGTTGCTAAGAAAGGTCAACCTAGGATAAGTGTTCCGTCTAACTCACGAGTATCTAAAACAACAAAATCTGCTAGTATAGTAAACGGACCACAGCAAACAGTTACATCTTCTATTATACCTCTAGGTCGTTTGACAGACCTATCGGCTAAAACCAGATGCAGAGTAATCAGTTTTAATTGCCCTAGATTCAGCTTTTCATATAAATAAACAAGCATAACATTAATAGAAGCACCAAAATCAACCAGACTGCGATCAATTTTAATGCCATTAATAATGCACGGTAATGTAAAAGAACCGGGATCAGGACACTTAGCTGGGGGTGGTGGAGGCTGTCGAATGGGAGATGGCGCACCTAGAATAGACGCGCATTCATTAGTGAGCGTGATAGAGTACACCTCGCCGCTCTTCACTTTCTTCACTAGGTCTTTAAAGAACTTCCCAAGTGGTGGTATAATCTCTACAACGTCTGTGACTGGTATCTTGATTTCTGCAGTCTTAAGAACATTGTACCATTTCTTATACTGAGTGTCGTGATCCTTAGCTTTGCTCCTTGCAGCTTTTGGAAAAGAAATCCTAGGTACATATGGCGCCAAGACAGGTTCAGGGGCTTTCTTGGGCGGCGGCGGAGGGGGAGCAGGTGCTTATTCTTCCTCTTCTGTGATATCTTCTATTTCTGGCATATCCATGGCAGCACTAGTATCCGGTATTATGTCAGGTTCCGGAGCCTTGGGATTAGTTGTTTGCTTGCCGCTCCTAGTGGTAATAGCTTGAGCGTGTTCGCTCCTTGTATCAAAATTTGCTTGAAATGCTTCTGGATTAAGGAGAGGATTGCTAGAAAAAAGTCTAGCCATGGTGTTTACAGCGTCCTCTATTCTTTGACTTTGAGCTCTTTGTCCCTGATTAAGTGCCGCTTGAGCTTTTAACTGAATGTCATGGTCGTCAAGTCGGCTCATGATCTGATCAAACTTCCTCTCATAATCCATGTCCCTAGTATAGTACGGCTTTGCCTGAAACTGGTGTTGTCCTCCAATGAATCCCGGAGGTCTATAATATGGATCTACTAACCGGTTGCTTTGCTTCCGTGGCACGTAATTTCTATAACCGGCGTAGCCTTTTTGATTGTTGGCGAAGCCTTGATCAATGAAGTTTATCTCTTATGTAGACTAGACTTCGGTTGTGCCAAAGTTGAGGCAACTTCCGCCGTTATGAGCACATGATCCACACCATCCACAGTCAACCGAAAAGACGGTAGCTGGCGGAGAGTCGAGAGGAATACCAGCTGCTTGCAGATGCTTCTGAACTTCTGCCTTGATCTGCTCTGCAACATTTATCTGACTCTGGCTCTGACTCTTGGTTCCTTCTATTTGCCTCTCCCAGTTTCTAGATTTTGAAGCACAGTCAGCAAAATGCAGAAGAGCATCCTGAGGAGTAAGAGCCAGCTGCCTTTGTTCATACCCATGGTGAGGGCAGTCGAAGAGAAGAGACTGGAATTCATTCCAAGTGTCATACAGGCTCGCATCCTCTCTCTGAGTGAATCTGGAAATACGGTCTTTATAAGCAGTTGTTCTTGCAGGAGGAAAGTATTCCTCAACAAAATCTTGAGCTAATGCCTCCCAGTCAGTGTAATGACCTGGCGGTTTGCTGCTAAGCCATTGTTTAGCTGCACCTCTGAGAGAAAATGGGAAAGCTCGGAGATATAGCACATTCTTATTGAGATTCCCAGACTTGGAGGTGTCGCAGACAGCCAAAAAGGTGGTTATGTGTGTGTAAGGGTTATCATCTGGTCTTCCCTCGAATTGTATGTCCCTAGAGATTAGCTCCATGAGAGGAATCTGAATCTCATAGTCAGGATCATCGTCATTAGTAAGCACGGTGATGGGTGATCGGAGGTTAGATGCGCGCGGCTTACTATAGTCCGCCACACTTTTAAGAGTAACCATTGTGGTGAAGGAAGATGGAACGGAAGTGATCTGCTTCTGTATCTGCTATGATCTGCACGAGACAAAAACAAACACAACCGGTGTAAAATCGAAGTGTGATGGAAAATGAAAGATGGAAAGGTAGAAGAATAAAAATGCCAACTCTTCTTTCAACGAAATAGAAGAGTCCCCGGCAACGGCGCCAATTTGATGAACCTCAAGTCGTTGTTCGGGTTCAAACAAATAACTACTAATGCTAAGAAAAAGCTATAGCAGATCGTATTCCAGAGGTTTCTTCTACTTCCTTATTCAAAGGTGTTGACAGTTTTAATTCAAGTTCAAACACAAGTTGTGCGTGGTGTGAGTTCCACGACTTCTATACTAAGAATGCAAAAACAAGAAGAAATGAAAATTAAAACGAAGAAAGATTGAAGATTGATTAATTGACTAGAAAGATGACAGACAAGCTTAGACTTCGAATCCCCCTTAGATCACCAAGGCAACAGCAGTCACAGACCAGCGATTTTCGATTCTAGTTCATTCATTTCATAGACACCATCATAACTCCTGACCCTTACGTTTAAGACTGGCGAACGTTCGCTCTATCCGATATAGCTACCACGATTAATTAGTCGCCCGGGTACGGTCGCCTCTCGCAACGACTTAACTTAACTGGTGCAAATTCTAGTGATTAATGAGTTACTCTAGCAATGGATCAACCCTAATCGGTTCCTACGAAAGGCACGCTCCAATTATAAGGTTGATTGTTCGAGTTGGTGTTTTAAAGTAAGGCGAGCGTTCACTTCTATCCTTATCTTAACGAGAATCTAATCTAGGTGGCCAAACCAGACAAGAAACACAGAAAACAAAGAACAAATCAAACATGAAAGATGAAACTGAATGAATTTCGAATCTAATCACCGCCGATCGTGACCGCTTTAAGCCCTGGGTCACTTAGGGTTCATCATATATCCTATGTGAGGAGTCTGGTCGGTCAGGTCAAATTCGTGCATAATTGGTTGCTAATTACTTGTCGTGTGCAGTTCATTAGTGAGACCAGGTAGTTTAGCTGATCTGTATGCATGTTAGGTTTCTTGTTCTAGGATCGATCTGTCTAATAATTCATTGTGTTTGATTGAGCTCCAATTTAATCGATCTTATCATTTATGAACATGAGCGTTTCTATTCAGTTTGCTTGAGGACAAGCAAAAGCTTAAGTGTGGGGTATTTGATGACACTCGATTTGACACGATTATCAGCCTCATTTAAGCGACATTTCTTTGCTTAAGACATGGTTTTTAGGGTAGAATAACGAATATTCAATCGATTGCCCTATCTCGTGCCATTTGTGTTACCTTGGCCCATTTCGGGTCTATTTGATGGTTTTCTAGTGTTTTTATGTTAGCACAGGTTTTTGCCATCGAATAAGTAACCAAGGACGTGTCTAAGGCATTGGAACATCGAGGAACTGAACCGGAATCGATCAAAGGAGCCAATCAAGTTCAAACAAATTCCTGCCCAGTTTACAAAGAAGTTTTCACCGAAAATACCCTATCATTTTCGGCAAAAATATCATCACAAATCGACTGGTGCCAAGTAAAGGAAATTTTCGGCGAAAATGTAAAGTTCTCGGCCGAAGCAAAAATTACAGGAGAAGTCAGCCGAGGGTCCAGCCATTTGCACCATTATTTTCGGCGATTATAATCCCTTATTTTCGGCGAAAATATCAGAGGAAATCCGGGTCAATTAGGTTAAGTATAAATACTTAACCCGGCGGCCAAAATCGATATACCTGATAATCATAATTTCAAATACTTCAGAATTCTCTGAAGTTCTGGAGCAGAGTTAGAGTTCGAAGAGCCATGAAGAGATCGTGACGCCATCCCTGCCATCTCGGAGACTCGGAGCTAGGAGTGCAGATTACCGAAGATCGAAGTTCTGCCAGGTCGTCTCAATTAGGTTTTTCAGATCCTTTTTCTGTTCTTCCTCTGGATGATGAACTCTGTCTTCGCCTTTGATTCTTTTTGTATGAACATGAGTAGCTAAACTTATAGAGCTTAGATTAGATGAACCCTAAGTGACCCAGGGCTTTAAAGCGGTCACGGATCGGCTGTAATTAGATTCGAAGTTCAATCAGTTTCTCTTTGCATGGTTGTTTTGTTCTTGATTGTTATTCTGCGTTTCTCGTCTAGTTGACGCCTAGATTAGTTTCTATGTTCTTGTGTTTCTTTTCTGGCTGATCGCCTAGATTAGGGTTTGTGTGAGCTAGGGTTTGTCGCCAGACAGCTTCCCTGCTTTAAAACATCAAAAACTTGTCTTTCGTGATCACATAGTTTAGATTCTTGTTAAGCTGAGGGTAGAAGCGAACGCTCGCCTCACTTTAGAACATCAATTCAACCAGTTAACCTTATAATTGGAGCGTGCCTTTCGTAGGAACTGGTTAGGGTTAATCCACTGCAAGAGTAACTCATAGATCACTAGTAATTGCACCAGTTAGTTAAGTCGTTGCGAGAGGCGACCGTACCCGGGCGGCTAATTAATCTTGGTAGTTAGATCGGATAGAGCGAACGTTCGCCAGTCTTAAACCTGAGGGTAAGGAGTTATGGTGGTGTATAGAAATTGATTGAATGAGAATTGAAAACCGCTGATCTGTTGATTGCCAATGCTCTGGTGAACGAAGGGGGATTCGAAATCTAAGCTTGTCTGTCGTCTGTTTAAACCTACAAATCATTCTGTCTTTTAAGTTCATTTTAAGTTTCCTGCATCTTAGATTAGAAGTCGTGGAACTCACACCACGCACTAAGTGTTTAATCCTGAGTAATTTTCCAGCTTCTTTGAGTAGTCAATTAGAAGAAACCCTGTGGAATACGATCTACCCTAGCTTCACAGCTTGGTAGTATTTGATACCGCTAAAACTGTAGCATCAGCATTGCTCCCCTCTATTTTCATTTTTACCCCCCTAAATTATGTCTTTGTTGTAGTGCGTGGTGCAAGGTGCAAGAGAGGAGTCTGGTAGAGAAGGAGAACCCAACTGCTTATGACGAAATGGTCGTCCATGCAAACGACAACGATGAGAGAATGGAGGAGCTGCTTGAAGAAATTGAACGTCTCAAGTACAAGATTCAGGATTTGGAGGATTTCATCCTTCGATATTAGGCTGATCGTATGTTGTGTGTGTTGATTACTTTCTATTGATCGTGTGTTGATCGTATGTTGTGTGTGTTGACTAGGGCGATATTACCGTTCAATGAACAGTTAATGATGATCGTATTATGAACTGAGTCAACGTTCAACATTCATACTGGCATAACATTTAATAATCTACGTTTACTTTAGCTGAACCGAATTTAATACGCACTCGGCGTGTAAATAAATGAAGTGTAGTTAGGTGGTTACACCAACTCCATAAAGTGCATTAATTGTCACTCACCCGCGCACTTAAAACCCACCGTAGGCGGCATCTACTACCATACACCGACTGCACCATCCCTAATATCTTTGTAAACCCTAATGGTCGAAGCGGATTCC
Organism: Linum lewisii; assembly: GCA_034768395.1. Lineage (NCBI taxonomy): Eukaryota > Viridiplantae > Streptophyta > Magnoliopsida > Malpighiales > Linaceae > Linum > Linum lewisii. The sequence goes on from CM068304.1 coordinate 28,488,480, forward strand.
TCTCAAACATCCCGCACGACCCCATTCAAGTGGCTTACACTTCGAGGTATGGTTTGCCACAAACCATGATGTTTTTGTAATCATTTTTCGTATAGGGTCCTAACCAGATGTTTTTTGTGATTTACGACTACAAGACTGCTCCATCACCCCGCTGTGCAACTGTGGCCTATCATCAAAGTTGCTGCCACTAGAACTGAGGGCAGCCGATGAGTACACCCCTTACAAGTACTACATTGGATGCCCCAAGAAAGTCGAGAGGTTTCAGATGTCCATGTGGTGCAAAATGCAGGAACAAAGTGCAATGGAGACTAACAGCGTCATGGTATTCGATGAGTTGGTCATGGTGCACCAACAGAAAGAGGAACGAATCGAAGAACTGAAGGAGGAAATCACTCGTCTGAAGGTTGAGGTAGCCAAGTTAATGGCATACTACAACGATTAGGTCTGATGTCCCAATAGCCCTAGGCTTTTCCTACCCCATGAAACTGTATGTGAAAGTCCTGGTGTGCATCTGAAATTAACTATTGTATTTACCTACCTTGAACTTGGGATTAACCTGTCTATTATCCATGGTTTACATAACAAGCTAACACTGTTTTAAAACAAAATATCATACTCAAAATAACCAATGCGGTACTCGAAGTAGTACCAATGGGCACCGCATTGGTTATACCCAAAATAATTTGGCTTCTACTGCCACAAAATATCGTTATCTTCTTCAATCATCAATAACCACACTCTGCTGGGAGCACAATAACGGGGTCAGGTCCAGTGGGTTTGCTGTGCTCACCGGGAAAGAAGTTAACGACTCGTAGGCTGCCCTCACCGGGAAAGAAGTTACGAACCTTTTCGTGTAAGCCCCAGAAAGCCACATGTCCATTACACCCCTGAACAAACATCACTAACAAGCAGTGTCGGCATAGCAACCCCATCGTGTCCTAGTACTTACATACACACGATACCTCCCCCGTGTACGTGTTCGCAGTCACAACCCTGCCGTCCAGCCTGTCATTACCATCGGGTTTGTACACGGTCATTGTGATGACAGTTGATGAACGTTGTATGACAGGTTTATTAAATAACTACTAAACTAGAAGCTAAGCAGATCGTATTCCACGGGTCTTCTAATAATCGTCTACTCAAATGTAAAGGCATATTATTCAGGTTTAACACGTTGTGCGTGGTGTGAGTTCCACGACTTCTATTCTAGAAAATGCAAGCAAATTAAAAGTAAATTGAAAGACAAAAAGGAAGATTGGTTGACTAAACAAAGACGACATACAAGCTTAGACTTCGAATCCCCCTTAGTTCACCAGAGCATTGGCAATCAACAGATCAGCGAATTTCAATTCTCGTTCAATCAGTTCTAAGACACCACCATAACTCCTGACCCTTAGGTTTATGATTTGCGAACGTTCGCTCTATCTGATCTAGCTACCAAGATTAATTAGCCGCCCGAGTACGGTCGCTTCTTGCGACAACTTAACTAACTGGTGGAATTACTAACAATTTATGAGTTACTCTTGCAGTGGATTAACCCTAACTGGTTCCTACGAAAGGCACACTCCAATGAATATGTTAATTGTTGATTTGGTGTTTTAACGTGAGGTGAGCGTTCGCTTCTATCCTCAGCTTAACAAGAATCTAATCTAGGTGATCAAGCCAGACAAGAAACATAAACAACGAAGAACAAACCAAACATGAAAGAGAAACTGATTGAACTTTGAATCTAATCACCGCCGATCCGTGACCGCTTTAAAGCCCTGGGTCACTTAGGGTTCATCTAGTCTAAACTCTACGAGTTTAGCTACTCATGTTCATAACGACAGAATCAAAGACAGAAACAGAGTTCATCATGAAAAGGAAGAACAGATAGAAACTGTAAAACCTAATTAAGATGACTTTGGCAAAGCTTCGCTCTTCGGTAATCTTCAATCCTAGCTCCGAGTCTCCGAGGTGAAGGGATGGCGTGACGATCTCTTCCTGGCTCTTCGAACTCTTAAACTCTGCTCTCTCGAACTCCTTAAGTCTAGAACTTGTGAAAGTTCTATTATGAAAATATATATTTTCTGTTTTTAGCTGCCGGTTAAGTATTTATACTTAACATATCAGCGCCGGATTTGGCCTGGATTTTTTGGCGAAAACTTCAGGAGTTTTCGCCGAAAACTTCTGTGTAAAATGCTAGCTTCCATCGACAGATTCTCCGTGAGTTTAATGTTTAGAGTTTTTGGCGAGAACTTGACTTCTCGCTGAAAACTTCTTCTTGTATTACTCTACCGATTTCTTCTGGAGTTTTCAGCGAAAACCATAGGTCTTTTCACCGAAAACTTATGTGTAAAACGGGGCAGGATTTGTGTTGACTTGATTGACTCCTTGGATCGATTCCGGTGCGATTCCTCGAGGTTCCAATGCCTTAGACACGTCCTTGGCTACTTTATTTGACGGAAAAAACCTGTGCTATCATGAAAACACTAGAAAACCATCAAATAGACCCGAAACGGGCCAAAGTAACACAAATGGCACGAGATGGAGCAGTTGAGTGAATATTCGCTATTCTGCCCTAAAAACCATGTCTTAAGCAAAGAAATGTCGCTTAAATGAGGCTGACAATGACGTCAAATCGAGTGTCATCAAATACCCCACACTTAAGCTTTTGCTTGTCCTCAAGCAAACTGAATAGAAAACGCTCATGTTCACAAATGATAAGATCGATTAAATTGAAGTTCAACCTTTCACAATGAATTATTAGACAGCTACTTCTAGAACAAGAAACCTAAATGCATACCGATCAGCCAAACAACCTGGTCTCACTAGAAACTGCACACGACAAGAAATAGTAACCAATCATGCACGAATTTGACCTGACCGACCAGACTCCTCACACAAATAATATTTAGTAAAAGGGAAACTCTCACCCTCTATGTTTAAGGACGTGTTTCTGCTCTCAATCATTTTCTATTATTGAATTCTGTCATAAGTTTTCAATTCGACCACATCTCCACCACTGTGACAACACGAGGAACTAGTCAAGAAGGACTTCCCTGCTTAGGACTGTAACGACTTCTACACTACAAGGGTTAAGATAAGATGGATGATGGGAATGTATGATGATGGCTTTGGTGCGGTGTAGCTTTCGACTAACTTCCCTCGAATCTAGCCTATGGCTTCCTATCGTCTAACCAGACATGGATGGAATAGTGTACGCTCGTCCTATGATACCCTCAAGCAACCTAGCACTTTATTTTCTTTACACACATTTTTTTCTGGATTTTCTTTTGACTTCGTTCTTCCATATGTAGGGAGAAGAACGTTATTGAACTGAACCATAAACTTGAAAACTTTTGAACTCTTTTTTCTATATTTTTTTTGAAATTTTCTTATTTTCTTATTTTTCTATTTTTTTTCTTTTGTGCCGATTCTTTCTTTTAGTTGCTAGAGGGGTTTACACGTCTGGACATAATAGCTAAGATCACCTGTTTAATGGCTATGGGAAAGTTACCACAAACCGACTTCCGATAGACTAATCTAGAACTACAACCACAGGGGATGAACGGGGAATGAAAGAATGGGGAATGGCTATAATGTATATCGAACCGAAAGAACAGGCCAAGCTCAAGGGTTTAAACCTAATGTATTTAACGTTAGGTAGGCTATCTGACTTAGTAGCTGAATCTAGGTGCCCCTATCATTCTAGAACTCGTGTCATCGTGTGGTCTCGAATAGGCTCATGCAAATTCTAACTCATTCAATAACAACAGAAAACCACTCAAAAAAGAATTGACATTGCAAGTGATGTGCAATGGATCAAAAGCTCACATTTGGTTTGCTAGTCGGATTCTATCATTTTCATGCAATCAAGGCGACAAACTACAAGTGTGATTTTGAAAATCTGTTCTGACCAGGCAATTCAGCATCAAAATATACACGTTGGTTCTCAGGTTCTAGGTTAAGTAGTCTAAGCATCATTATGACAGATTGAACAAGAACTTAACATAAAAAATCAAGAACCGAGCAATTCTAATGCTAGAGATACTGGAAAGGCACCACGGAACACACAAAAACACAATTAAGGGCAATCAAGTTCATGCAATGTTCTCTAGCATCCTACCCCACACTTAAATCGTTCTGTGTCCTCACAGGACTAAAACTAGAGTTGAGAGTGGAATAGAAGAACCTGGACCAAGATGACTGATGTAGGGGATGAATACGGGTCCTCGGAGCGGGGAGGGAATCTACCAAAAAGCGAAGGGAAAAGTAGTAGACCCTAAGCAAAGGGAATCTACCAAACTACCTGCAAAATAAAAACAAATGAAAGATAAAAAGGAAAACGGGACAAGTGTCCTGGATCCACACAGAAAAAAGTTGGATCGAAATCCGAAAAGAAGAAATAAAAGGAAGGGACAAGGAAGAGGATACAACCCGATCACTGCTGGTCAGGTGCATCGGGAGGTGGAATGTGGAGGACGTCGTTGACCTGCTGCTGCCACGCCAGCTGCGCCTCGTACCTCTCATCATCGCGGCGCATGTGCTGCTGCATAATAACCCACCTGGCATCCTGGGTGGCGGTGTCTGTGACTCACCACTCCTGGAGTCGCTCGTACAGCTCTCCAAGATCAGCTGGATGTGGTCGGTGCTGAGGATGAGGCACCTGGAACGAATCTTGAAGGGGCGGCTGCTGCTGATATGCATACCCTGCCTGCTGCTGTGGCTAGGGTATATGATCTTCAAACTCCGGCTCCGGCTGTGGAAGCTACTCCTCATAATCATCTTCTTCCCCCGACTCGATCTCGTGGTGGAGTGGAGGAGCTGTCGGCACCTCTGGACCGTGGTCCAACTGGAGGTCGTACTCGACCACTAAATCACCACCTACGGTGTGTATTATGCAATGTGGGACGTTCGGGCCATATGACTGGCTGAGACGGAGGGAGATGATGAGTCGGCCTACGAAGTTACCGCCAAGGAGTGAGCGAGGCGACTTTGTCTTATGGGTCTTCTGGTGGAAGAGGAGTGCAAGCACCCATCCTGGATGAAGCGGATAAGCCTCTTGGATAGCAGGGAGAAGTAGGAGCTCCTCTCTGCTGATGTGGCGGTCTTTCTCTGGAGCAAACAACAGGGGTCTACAAACCATATGAATAAAATGATAGAGAGGGTGAGAGAGTGACCTGACGGAGTTATGAGCCGTGGTCTGAGCATCCGGAACTCCAGTGATGTGGCTCCAGAGCGCATCATATTCCGGGCCTTTGCCTGAGTTGTTATGCCAACCGAGGTGGTGACCCTGGTAGTGCTCCAGTGGGATGCCGAGATGAGCTGCGAACTCATCGTAAGTGAAGTCCATGTACACCCCACCAAGATAGAAGGAGATGACCTTCTTGTGCTGCCTCCTCTTGTGCTCATCCAGCTCGAAGGTGGCCCATAATTCCTGGAGCGCGACGTCTGGGAAGCTGTCAGCTATGGTGGTCAGCTCAGAAGTCCTGAAGGTGCCAACGAGTGGAGCACATTCTGGTGCCAATCTTCATAGTGCGCGAGGAGGGAGTCAAGGGATAGTGGTCGCACGTCGGCTCCGGGAATGTGCTGGAGCTTCTGGTATCGCTCGAAGTAGTGCACGGGCAAACGGGCAACAGTGGGGTGGTACCCAACGCGGCCTGGGAATGTCGGAGGAGGGCAGTGGATGGCGGGAGTGACTGGGGCTGGTGCCCTGGAACTAGAGCCGGTGTCAAGTCTGGCCTTAGTCCTGCGCTCATTGGTTACATTCCTATTTCATAGCAAGAAAAGAAACCAGATTAGTCAAACTAAGAACCTACCCCACACTTAGTAGAAAAACTCAATTTCTCAAAGAAATGAGGAAAAGCGAGTGGGGGTAAGCAAAGCGTGTAACCGGTAATCACAATGAATCACAAAGCACGTAGAGGACTAGCCAGAATGTTAACATCACAATTAGAGTCTAGAAGTCAAACTGACATTCAAAAAGTCAACATAAGAACGCATTGAAACCTAATCATGGCAATTACTAGCACAAATCGAGGAATGACGGCATACCATCAGCTCTGACAACCAGCAAAGTGATATGAACATGAATGGACAAACATGGCAGCCAAATGAGCAACAACAGTTCATGGTCAAACCGACATGTCATAAAAGTCAACGCCACAAAGAATCATTCATTTAAGCATAGCAATTCAAGATCAAATGGTATCAAATTTTAGCACAAACCTCCCTAAGCATGCTAGAATAGTCCAAAGTAATCAGTTCACAAAAATTCTCACGAAATAGTCGGCACGCAAATCGAGGTAGACAAAAAAAAGTCAACCGAAGTCAACCCCGATGAAATTCAGCATTCAACATGTCAAAAGATCGTAATGAAAAACTCTACAACTTACATTGAAGTCATAGTGGCTGAAAATGAACGTACGGAGAGGAATCGGTGAAAAACTCGCGAAATTAGGTTTTGGCGGAACTAAAGCTCTAGAGCTCCGATTCGGACGTTCTATGGCTTAAAATGACCAGGGGAGGATGAGGAAGGGTGCAACGGCAGTCGACAATGGCGGCAGCGGCAAAGAGAAGGGGGCGGCGATTTTTCATTTTCGGAAAAGGGGGGGGGTTTGGTTTCTTTCGTTCGAAAATGTGAGGGGGGAAGAGAAAATGGGCCAAAAAAGGGGAGAGAGTTTTTTGGATTTTCTGAAATTTTTCGCCGAAAAGAAGTCTAATTTTTCGCCGAAAAGCGTAGTTAAAAACGTCTGCCGGATTTCAAAGTGTATTTTCGCCGAAAAGTATTAAACTTTTCGCCTAAAAGTTTATCAAAAATTGGACAGAAAACACAGTGGGTTTTAAAGAAGAGTTTTCGCCGAAAAAAGTGCAAGTTTTTGGCGAAAACTTTGTCCTGCAATTTTTCAAAATGTTTTCGCAATCCCGGCAATTTTCAGAAAATCAGAACTAATTTGACAAAAATCGGAACAACCTCAAACAACTTGCGGTTGAAACGATGACACACAAACTACACACGAAAAAATAAGAAATCATGCAAATGACACTTTTGGCTCCCCCGAACCGACTCTAAAATACTGAGTTCAACACAAATTAAAAACTGACTCCAGCCGTGGGTTGCCTCCCACGAAGCGCTCTTGATTAACGTCCTTGAGCTGGACGATACCTGGACGGTATTAGGAGACATCCCAACTCAAGATCTCCTTAACGCTAGTGTCGGAATTCATGAAGTAGAGCTTCGGGGTACTTCCGGCGAGCTTGAATTTCTTCTCGTTAGCATGAATGAGCTTAATTTGTCCATCGGGAAGGTGGCCGACAATCTTGAACGGCCCGAACAGTTCTCTTGAGAAATCATCCTTCGCGAGTGTTACAGTGGAATGAGAACAGTCGGCTTTGTCTTCTCTTTAGCCTACGGCTTCATTTCACCGGGATCAGTGATCTTTGGCGCTTCATTGGGAGTTGCTTTTGGCTTCTCCTTCTCCACTTGCTTATGCGCCGGTGGCTTGACATGAATTGGTGGTGCAACTGGCTCGGAAAAGGATGGCGGAGCAACTGGCCTCCAGACCATTTTGAGTCTTTTTTGATTCTTCCTCCGTAGCCTGCCAGGTTCCTTGCTTGGCGGTGATTGAGAAGAAGAGGCTTTCAGTTCCTTCTTCTTCGGCGGCTTTTGTGCCGTGGGTCCGGGCTCCTGCTTGATCTGTTCAACACCTGTGACAACAATTGATCTAGAAACACTGGAAGAGATATCAGTAACGGAGTTGATCGAGGTCAACTCCACAGTTTCAACAGCAAGACAATGCGGTTCTTCGTCTGTAGGAGTGTATTTCATACCGTCCTTAAGGCGAAATGTTATCGTTTCCTTACCAACCCTCAAGGTTAAAGAACCACTTGGAACATTGATCTGCATTCTGGTTGTTGCCATGAAGGGTCGACCTATAAGAATAGTAGAATCCTCCTCGCGAGTATCTATAATCACAAAATCAGCTAGGAAAGTGAAAGGACCACATTGAGTAACAACATCCTTGATCTCCCTCTAGGCGTTTTGAACGATCTATCAGCAAAGACAAGTTGCATGCTAGTCGGCTCAAGTTCTTCTAGATTCAATTTCTCGAACAAACTCATAGGCATGACATTGATAGATGCACCTAGATCAACCAAACTACGTTCTATCTTAATATCATTAATGACTAGAGGTAGTGTGAAAGAACCAGGATCAGAACACTGAGCTGGATATGGCGAGGAAGGCTTCTTGCTACGGGCAGTAGGGTATCCTTCTTTGTTTCCTCACATGCCAGTCTCGATCCTTGCGTTTGGTAGCAATGCATTTGGGAATGGAGGCTTCTCGTAGTACGGAGCAAGAGGAGGATCATACTCCTGAGTCGCCTCCTTCTTTGCTTCCTTCTTCTCCGGAACTTCAATGGCCCTGTATAGATTAGAAGAAGAGTTAGTAGGTGAGTTTTTCGGATTTTGAATAGATACCATCTTAGTTTCCTCCTTTCTTGGATTCGGATCGGTTTGGCTTGGGAGCTGGCCAGATGGGAGACTAGATGCTAACATGCTAGAGATCTGGTTCACTGCATGCTCTATTCTTTGACCGGAAGCAATCTGTTCTTGGTTGAGGAGAGCTTGAGCTTTGAACTGACTGTCATGATCGTCAAGTCTGGTGATGATCTGATTGAGCTTCTTGTCGAGTTCACTAACGTACTTGTCCTTCTAATGCTGCTGTCCTGTATAAGTATTGTTCAAATATTGATTCTGGCGATTGTGAGGAGCTGTTCCATAGTTACCCGGATTTCGGTGCGGCGGCTGGTAGATAGCTCCCGTCAGATTGTTTGGCTTCTAATCCGGAGCTGAATCGGTGGGTCGGTTATTCTGATTCTGGCCTTGGTTCTGGTTGGCACCGACGTTGTAGGGAGGGCGATCTTGGAAATTCCCTTGTTGTCTGTAGTTCCGGTAGCCAACATAACCTTGTTGATTGTTGCTGAAGCCTTGAGAGATGAAATTGACTTCTTTAGTAGACCAGACTTCTGCTTTGCCAAAGTTCTGGCATCGGCTTCCGTTATGAGCACAAGCTCCACACCACTCGCAATCAGCAATGTAGACAGAGGCTGCTGGCGGCTTGATAGGTGTAGTAGACTTCTTCAGATGCTTCTCAACTTCTGCTTTAATGGTTGCTTCAAGATCGAGCTTGCTTCTTGATCCTTCTGATTGTCGTTCCCAGTTCCTTGACTTGGAAGCACAGTTCGCGAAATGGAGAAGAGCAGCTTCAGGTGTGATGGTAGTACAATCCCCTTCAGCTAGAGAATTGACCCATTTAGCAGATTCTTCACGAAGACCTCGAGCAAAGACTTTAGCTAACTGTCTCTATTCGAAACCATGGTGAGGACAGTTGTAGAGAAGTTTTTGGAATTCATTCCAAGTGCATATAAGCTTGCACCTTCATTCTGGGAAAATCTGGCAATGCTATCCTTGAAGGCTGTTATTCTGGATGGAGGGAAGTACTTTTCGACGAAGTCTTGAGCAAGAGTATCCCAATCTCTGTAGTAAGCAGGTGGTTTGCCAGTGAGCCACCTTTTAGCTGTGCCTTTTAAGAGAGAACGAGAAAGCTCTCAAGCATAGAGTGCTCTTGTCGAGATTCCCATTCTTGAAAGTGCCACAGAGATCGATGAAATCCGCCAAGTGAGTGCACGAATTTCTAGTGGTCTGCCTTCAAATTGTGAATCCCTAGAGATCATGGTCAAGAAAGGAATCTTGATCTCATACTCAGGATCTCCTTCGATGCGTGGCACGGCGATAGAAGATCGAACGCTAGTCGCGCTCGGCTTGTTATAGTCAGCTAGACTCTTCGGCACGACCAATGGTAGTGGTGGTTGACCGCCTGGTGGTGGTGGTAATTGATCACCCATCCTAGGAGATGGAGGAGGAGAAAGTGATTCGGTGTATGAAGTGGATGAAGATGAAGATGAGGAACTCTCCTTCAGTTCCTCGATCTTAATTGGAGTGAAAGATGGAGGTGGATTGGTTCTGCCTTGCTTCGGAATCTGTGGTGGCTTCGGTGGAGCAGAGCTACCCAGTTTCTCTACACTCTTAGCCCTGTCGTTTTTGGTTAAGGAGCACGTGAGAGGACGGTGCTGCATAAACCCGTAGGCAACCTACAAATAACAAAAACAAACACAACTAGTGTAAAATCGAAGTGGATGGAAAAATGAAAGGTGAAAAGTAGAAGAATAAAATGCAGTTCTTCTTTCAAACAATTAAAAGAAGTCCGTGACAACGGCGCCAATTTTATGAACGTTGTATCACAGGTTTATCAAATAACTACTAAGCTAGAAGCTAAGCAGATCGTATTCCACGAGTCTTCTAATAATCATCTACTCAAATGTAAAGGCAGATTACTCAGGTTTAACACGTTGTGCGTGGTGTGAGTTCCACGACTTCTATTCTAGAAAATGCAAGCAAATTAAAAGTAAATTGAAAGACAGAAATGAAGATTGGTTGACTTAACAAAGACGACAGACAAGCTTAGACTTCGAATCCCCCTTAGTTCACCAGAGCATTGGCAATCAATAGATCAGCGGATTTCAATTCTCGTTCAATCAATTCTAAGACACCACCATAACTCTTGACCCTTAGGTTTAAGACTGGCGAACGTTCGCTCTATCCGATCTAGCTACCAAGATTAATTAGCCGCCCGATTTTGGTCGCTTCTTGCAACGACTTAACTAACTAGTGGAATTACTAACGATTTATGAGTTACTCTTGCAGTGAATTAACCCTAACTGGTTCCTACGAAAGACACACTCCAATGAATAGGTTAATTGTTGATTTGGTGTTTTAAAGTGAGGCGAGCGTTCGCTTCTATCCTCAGTTTAAGAAGAATCTAATCTAGGTGATCAAGCTAGAAAAGAAACATAAACAACGAAGAACAAACCAAACATGAAAGAGAAACTGATTGAACTTTGAATCTAATCACCGTCGATCCGTGACCGCTTTAAAACCCTGAGTCACTTAGGGTTCATCTAGTCTAAGCTCTGCGAGTTTAGCTACTCATGTTCATAACGACAGAATCAAAGATAGAAACAGAGTTCATCATGAAAAGGAAGAACAGATAGAAACTGTAAAACCTAATTAAGACGACTCTGGCAAAGCTTCGCTCTTTGGTAATCTTCAATCCTAGCACCGAGTCTCCGAGGTAAAGGGATGGCGTCACGATCTCTTACTGGCTCTTTGAACTCTCAAACTCTGCTCTCTCGAACTCTTTAAGTCTAGAACTCGTGAAAGTTCTATTATGAAAAACAATTTTTCTGTTTTTAGCCGCCGGTTAAGTATTTATACTTAACCTATCAGTGCCGGATTTGGCCTGGATTTTTCGGCGAAAACTTCAGGAGTTTTCACCGAAAACTTCTGTGTAAAATGTTGGCTTCCGTTGACTGATTCTACTGTGAGTTTAATGTTTAGAGTTTTCGGCGAGAACTTGACTTCTCGCCGAAAACTTCTTCTTGTATTGCTCTGCCGATTTCTTCTGGAGTTTTCGGCGAAAACCTCAGGTCTTTTCGCCGAAAACTTATGTGTAAAATGGGGCAGGATTTGTGTTGACTTGATTGACTCCTTGGATCAATTCCAGTGCGATTCCTCGAGGTTCGAATGCCTTAGACACGTCCTTGGCTACTTTAGTTGACGGCAAAAACTTGTGCTATCATGAAAACACTAGAAAACCATCAAATAGACCCGAAATGGGCCAAAGTAACAAAAATGGCACGAGATGGAGCAGTTGAGTGAATATTCGCTATTCTGCCCTAAAAACCATATCTTAAGCAAAGAAATGTCGCTTAAATGAGGCTGATAATCACGTCAAATCGAGTGTCATCAATAGTCCCTACCGTCGTCTGGCCAGCAGCATCCATGTTGTACTCCTGTATTCGTCCTTATTGTTCCTGGAACATCGCGAAGATCTTTGGTGTGTACACAACCACGACCCTCTGCACGATGTCGCTGTATTCGAAAGCGACCCACGACTTTGAGTTCCTGGCCTTAAATTCTTCATTATGCTCTGCCTCTCTTCTGCTGTGCAACATCCTGCAGTACAATTACAAGTACAGTAAGCAGTCACAAGTTCATGTACGGAATGCTATGAGTACTGACCAGGTGCCTAATAAGTAAAGGTTTAGTATTGTACCGGTCGAAATGGGGGAAAAACTCAACTAGGCCGTGGTTCGGCTGCAAGAAACCCCGGAGCACTGCATTGGTTTACTCAACGAGTTGGGTGGACACCATCCCAGCGGTGTAATGGTTCCTCACCCATGCTGACAACCACTGCTCCCGGAATCGTCGGATGTACTTGCACCATTGGTGGCCGGTCGGCCCATACGAAGGGAAACATTCACGTATCATGACGTCCCACACGTCATCAAACTCTTGTTCGTTGTCCACGTCATAACAAAGTACAAGGAACTTCTTCACAAAATCTTGCGTGAACAAGGTGCTCCGGTTCCTCTTCGTGTTCTGAAGAACGTGGAAGGTGCATAGGCTGTGGAACGTCTTCGGGAGGATTTCCTTCATAGTTGCTGCCATGGCACTGTCCTGGTCTGTAAAGATGGTCTCCGGGGCAACCCCATTCATGCATCGGAGAAACTTCTTGAACAACTAGATGAACGATGGTATTGTCTCATCGTAGAGGAGGGCTGCATCGAATATCACCCCTTGATGGTGGTGGTTGAATCCCACGAAAAGAGCTGTGGCACACAAAGTTGTGGATCAAACTTAGCAGGTAGGCATCGTAAGATAAATAGTATCGACTGTGGAAAGGTAATGGCAATTAATGTAACAACTAACCCAAGGGTCGATAATGCTTGTTCGTCCGGTATGTGGTGTCGAACGTGATGGCATCTCCGAAGCACGCGTAGTCATCCCTCATGCGCTGGTCTGCCCAAAAAATGTTGGCCGAGTTCTCTGCCTGATCAACCTCTATCTCGTGCAGAATCCAGGCTCCGTCTTCGTCTTCTCACGCAGATACTCGGCGATGGCGGTTGCCTCACCATGTAACATGTGTCGTTGCCTACGCCTAGACAAGTGGTTCCTATGATCCACTTTGGTGTAGCCCACATTCTCCGCCCCACCCATCATGCCACATAGACCTCAAACGATGACTTGAGGCTTATGCCGGCAGCAGCGTTCAACTCCATGATCGTTGCAGTGACCTCGGTTACTTCCCTATTTGACTTCATGTAGTGGCTGTCCTCCTTAGGGTTTAGTTCACGGTTGTGGTCGTCGACCCAGCGTGTGATGCAGTATACTCCTCTGATCTCGTCGAGGTGGAACACGATGATCGACTTGCATCCAATTCTCGACTCCGGCTTTTTCCTAGTTGACTAGATACTCGTGTTGTCACAGTGGTGGAGATGTGGTCAAAATGCAAACTTATGACAGAATTCAGTGACAGAAAATGATTGAGAGCATAAACACGTCCTTAAACACAGAGAGTGAGAGTTCCCCATTTTACTAAATGTTTCCTGTGTGAGGAGTCTGGTCGGTCAGGTCAAATTCGTGCATAATTGGTTGCGATTACTTGTTGTGTGCAGTTTATTAGTGAGACCAGGTAGTTTGGCTGATCTGTATGCATGTTAGGTTTCTTGTTCTAGGATCGAGCTGTCTAATAATTCATTGTGTTTGATTGAGCCCCAATTTAACTAATCTTATCATTTGTGAACATGAGCGTTTCTATTCAGTTTGCTTGAGGACAAACAAAAGCTTAAGTGTGGGGTATTTGATGACACTCGATTTGACGTGATTATCAGCCTCATTTAAGCGACATTTCTTCGCTTAAGACATGATTTTTAGGGTAGAATAGCGAATATTCAATCGATTGCCCTATCTCGTGCCATTTGTGTTACCTTGGCCCGTTTCGGGTCTATTTGATGGTTTTTTAGTGCTTTTATGTTAGCACAGGTTTTTGCCATCGAATAAGTAGCCAAGGACGTGTCTAAGGCGTTGGAACCTCGAGGGATTGCACCGGAATCGATCAAAGGAGCCAATCAAGTCCAAACAAATCCCTGCCCAGTTTACAAAGGGATTTTCGCCGAAATATCCTATTATTTTTGGTGAAAATATCAGCACAAATCAACTGATGACCGGCTGAAATAGTTTTCGGCGAAAATTTAAAGTTCTCGGCCGAAGCAAAAATTACAGGAGAAGTCAGCCGAGGGTCCAGCCATTTGCACCATTATTTTTGGCGAAAATATTCCCTTATTTCAGCGAAAATATCAGAGAAAATCCGGGTCAATTAGGTTAAGTATAAATACTTAACCCGGCGGCCAAAATCAATATACCTCATAATCATAATTTCAAATACTTCAGAATTCTCTGAAGTTCTGGAGCAGAGTTAGAGTTCGAAGAGCCAGGAAGAGATCGTGACGCCATCCCTGCCATCTCGGAGACTCGGAGCTAGGAGTGCAGATTACCGAAGATCGAAGTTCTGCCAGAGTCGTCTCAATTAGGTTTTTCAGATCCTTTTTCTGTTCTTCCTCTGGATGATGAACTCTGTCTTCGCCTTTGATTCTTTTTGTATGAACATGAGTATCTAAACTCGTAGAGTTTAGATTAGATGAACCCTAAGTGAGCCAGGGCTTTAAAGCGGTCACGAATCGGCGGTAATTAGATTCAAAGTTCAATCAATTTCTCTTTGCATGGTTGTTTTGTTCTTGATTGTTGTTCTGCGTTCCTTGTCTAGTTGACGCCTAGATTAGTTTCGCTGTTCTTGTGTTTCTTTTCTGGTTGATCGCCTAGATTAGGTTTTTGCAGGTTAGGGTTTGTCGCCAGACAGCTTCCCTGCTTTAAAACATTAAAACTTGTCTTTCGTGATCACCTAGTTTAGATTCTTGTTAAGCTGAGGATAGAAGCGAACGATCACCTCACTTTAGAACATCAATTCAACCAGTTAACCTTATAATTGGAGCGTGCCTTTCATAGGAACCGGTTAGGGATAATCCACTGCAAAAGTAACTCATAAATCACTAGTAATTGCACCCGTTAGTTAAGTCGTTGCGAGAGGCGACCGTACTCGGGCGGCTAATTAATCTTGGTAGTTAGATCGGATAGAGCGAACGTTCGCCAGTCTTAAACCTAAGGGTAAGGAGTTATTGTGGTGTATAGAAATTGATTGAATGAGAATTGAAAACCGCTGATCTGTTGATTGACAATGCTCTGGTGAACGAAGGGGGATTCGAAATCTAAGCTTGTCTGTCGTCTGTTTAAACCTACAAATCATTCTGTCTTTTAAGTTCATTTTAAGTTTCCTGCATCTTAGTCTAGAAGTCGTGGAACTCATACCACGCACAACGTGTTTTAACTTGAATAATTTGTCAGCTTCTTTGAGTAGTCAATTAGAAGAAACCCTGTGGAATACGATCTAGTCTACCTTGGTAGATTAGTTATTTGATACTGCTAAAACTGCAGCATCACATAACAATACTTGACTTGACTTATAATAACTTAGGAGTCCCATAGTAGTACTTCATCGGTTCTAGCCCTCGTACCGAGTCATTCTCCTAATCATGAATCCAATTTAGCAACCAACACTAACATCGCAAATAACGGCAATTTGAGCATATTAATAATCATAAATATCGTAGCACATAATAACAATATTAAAGGAAGCATGAAACATGGAATCATATAAATCACTTATTGATAAGCACGACAATTGAAACACGTATCAATCATGGTTTCACATATAACATATAATTTCATAAACCCCTAAGCAGTCGGTCTAGTTCTCCTAGGTTCATACTAAGAATAAACGTAATTAACACGATACAACAAACCCGGTATGTTGTGCTAATCCCTCACCGATTCTTAACGACGAAACTTCGATACTAACTTCTTTGCCGGAACTCCAATTTAGAACGATCTCTGTATCACGAACCTTTATACTAATAAACACTTAATTTTAGTTTTACCCTTCCTTCTCTCAATTTCCCTTCGTTCCCACTCGGTTTCCAACTTACAGAACACCACCCCCATCTTAATGAACTAATCCTCCCTTTTATTCTCCTTAGGCGTTCCCCCCCCCCCCCCCCCCCAATATCTAACTTTTAACATATCTAAACTAATGATGACAATTGCAAAGTGCTTAGTCATTTGGGAACAAATCCCTCATGTTTCCACGTTTTGTAACTTTATCTCTTTATTTATCTTATGTTTTATTTTATATGATGACCATATCATTATATATATATATATATATATATATATATTTATAAATATTAAAATAATAACTAACCTATATTACACTTTAATCAATACTATATTGAATCGATCAATATTTCGGGTGTGGTCGGAACGAGATGTTACAATTCCCCCCCTCTTAAAAGATTTCGTCCTCGAAATCCATCCCTAACTGAGTTCTAAAATAACTCTAAATCTCTCTTACATTCACTCCTAACTTAGCTTATCATGTATCTAACTAGTCATTGTTCCTTACTTAGGTGAGTCATCAACCAGGAAATCACATAGCATGTTAGTTTCCCATGTTTTAGTTATATGACACCTATTCTACGTGATCATATCATAAGTACATCAATCCAAACATGAAACAACAATTTAACCTGCTAAGTAGGCCTCTACAAGCTTAGGGTACTTCTCTCTCATACTCATCTCTGTTTCCCAGGTGGCACCTTCACTACCTTGGTTCCTCGAAACCACTTTCAACATTGGAATCTCCTTCTTACGAAGAGTCTTAATAGTACGATCAACTATCTCAACTGGGACCTCTTCGAATGTAAGGTCCTGGTTCAACTCCACTTCCTCAGGTCTTAACACATGTGAAGTATCTCCATAATACTTCTTTAGCATGCTTACATGAAATACATTATGGATTAGTGACAATTCAGGAGGTAGCGCTAACTTATACGCCACTGGCCCAATCTTGTCAATGATTTCATAAGGTCCTATGTAACTAGGTGCTAGCTTTCCTTTCTTTCCAAACCTCATTACACCCTTCCAAGGAGAAACCTTGAGAAATACCTTCTCACCCACATCATAGTTCACCTCATGCTTATGAGTATCAACATAAACCTTTTGCCGATCTTGCGCCACTCTTAAACGATCATTTATCATCTTAACCTTATCCACCGTGATTTGAACAATTTCTGGTCCTTCGATTTGTCTCAAACCTTCCTCATCCCAACATAAAGGTGTCCTACACTTTCTCCCGTAAAGTGCTTCATTTGGAGCAACACCCAAAATGCTATGGTATTGGTTGTTATAAGCTAACTCAATCAATGGTAAATGATCTGCCCATGATCCCTTCTAATCCGTCACACAAGATCAAAGTAGTTCCTCCAATGTAAGAATGGTTCTTTCCGTTTGACCATCAGACTCGGGATGGTAGGCTGAAGTAAAATGAAGTTTTGTTCCCAAAGCTGCATGTAGACTTTCCCATAATCGAGATGTGAAACTTGGATCTCGATCAGAAACTATCGACAATGGAACACCATGTAACCTTACAATTTCCTTGATGTACAAATCAACTAGCATTTCAAGTTTTGGCTTCCATTTAATAGGTATAAAGTGAGCCGCCTTGGTTAAACGGTTTACTATTACCCAAACTGCATCTTTGCCCTTAGCTGGTGGAAGCCCATAGACAAAATCCATGGTAATTCTTTCCCATTTCCATTCGGGAATTGGTAGTGGTTGCAACCTTCCTGCGGGTGCTCGATATTCTGCCTTAACCTTTTGGCATACTAGGCATTTGAAGACATGCTCAGCTGCTTCCTTCTTCATCCCTGGCCACCAATAATAAGTTTTGATCGTATGATACATTTTAGTTGCTCCTGGGTGCATAGCATAAGCGGAAGAATGAGCTTCATCAAGAATCTCTTTTCTTAAGTTTTCGACATTAGGTACACATGCCCGACCATTGTACCGTAGCATGCCATCTACAAACTCAAATGGGCTCTCTTTACCTTGTTCAATATCTAAAATAATTCCAGCTAACTTCTCATCCTCCTTTTGTTTCTCACGTATCTTATCATGAAGTAATGGTCGAATGTTCAACCGAGCTCATAATCCTGATAAACCATCCACTTCCACTTCTACATTCATTGCTCTCAAATCCACTAAATCAATCATGTTTTTCTTGCCCTTCCTACTTAAAGCATCAGCAACCACATTAGCCTTACCGGGATGATAATCAATCGTGCAATCATAGTCCTTCAATAACTCAATCCACCTTCGTTGTCGACTGTTCAACTCTTTTTGGTCCATTAAGTACTTAAGACTCTTATGATCAGTAAGAATCTTAAAAGTTTCACCATATAAGTAATGTCTCCATATCTTCAGGGCAAACACCACTGCTGCCAATTCCAAGTCGTGAGTAGGGTAATTGATCTCATGGGGTCGCAATTGCCTTGAGGCATAAGCTATAACCTTACCATCCTGCATTAGCACACATCCTAAGCCTTGATATGATGCATCACTATACACCACAAACCGCCCTGAGTTAGAAGGTAGAGCAAGTACAGGTGCAGTAGTCAACCTCTCCTTGAGTTCATTAAAACTCCTTTGACATGCCTCATTCCATACATATTTGGTATCCTTTCTTAACAACTTGGTCAATGGTGCTGCAATCTTTGAGAATCCTTCAACAAATCTCCTGTAATAACCTGCCATACCAAGAAAACTTCTCAACTCAGACACGTCCTTTGGTGGAACCCAATTAACTACAGCTTCTATCTTCTTATGGTCCACCTCAATCCCTTTTCCTGATATCACATGCCCCAAAAATAAAACTTCTTCCAGCCAAAAGGCACATTTTGAAAATTTGGCATATAGTTGCTTCTCCCTTAAGGTTTGTAACACAATTTTGAGATGTTCACTGTGTTCCTCCTTGCTCTTAGAATAAATGAGAATGTCGTCAATGAATACAATAACAAAATTATCAAGATATTCATGGAAGACGTTATTCATGAGAGCCATAAATGCTGCAGGTGCATTCGTGAGTCCAAATGGCATTACCACATACTCATAATGCCCATATCTGGTTCGGAACGCTGTCTTAGGAATTGCTTCTTCAGCCACCCTCAATTGGTGATACCCGGACCTTAAGTCAATCTTAGAAAAGAATGATGCACCTTGCAATTGATCAAACAAATCATCAATTCTTGGAAGAGGGTAACGGTTCTTGATTGTTGCCTTATTCAACCTCCTGTAATCAATACACATACTCATTGTGCCATCTTTCTTTTTAACAAATAACACTAGTGCACCCCCAAGGTGAAATACTGGGCTGGATAAAACCTTTATCCAACAAGTCTTGCAATTGGTCTTTGAGTTCCTTCAGTTCTACCGGTGCCATTCTATATGGTGCAATTGAAATCGGTGCCGTACCAGGCACGAGCTCAATGTCAAACTCAATTTCCCGTTCAGGTGGGAGACCAGGAAATACATCCGGGAATTCTTTCACAACTTCTACATCTTCTAACCTTACTTCCTTATCCACTATTACATGAGCGAGATATGCTTCACAACCTTCTCGCACTAAATCAAAAGCCTCCAAAGCTGAAAGCAACACATTCATCTCTCGTTTCTTAATACCTTTGAATACTACTTGTCCCTCCTTTAGAGTGTTAAAGTAAACTACCTTCTTACTACAATCCACTACTTCTCCATGAGTAGCAAGGAAATCCATTCCAAGAATGATATCGAACTCATCAAATGGTAAAATGATCAAATCTGCTGCCAGAAAAGCTCCTCCCACACAAATGGAAGAGTTTCTAATTACGGAGTTGACACTCAAAGTATCACCCACTGGTGTCTTAACACATAAGGTATATCCTAACTTATCAGGTACTAAGCGTAGCATATGTGCAAACATATAAGAGATAAAGAAATGTGATGAACCAGTATCAATCAATGCATATAATTGCTTGCCAAAGATAGAAAGCATACCAGTCACCACCTCTGGTGCTGCCTCTGCCTCGCCCCTAGTCATAGCATAAACTCTCGGCACTGCCTGAGCTTTAGTACCCTCTGTGTTGGTACCCTGAGGTCTGGTACCCTGATATTGGTTCTGACCACCAAGTCTACTACTTTGCTGACGACCACGACCACCCTGAAATCCTCCTCGGCCACTTTGAAATCCACCACGGCCACCTTGAAAACTACTTCTGGCTGGAGCTCTAGATTGTTGCACTGAGGCTTCTGAATGTGTAGAACCAACTCCTCCTCTATTAGGGGATTCCCACACACGATGCCCTAGCTTTCCACATTGAAAACATTCCCCAGAAAACTTCCTACACTCACCAAGATGTATTTTCTGACAAACTTCGCATATTGGAAAGGATGGAACCGAACCTGCTGGTCTCTGGTAAGAGGATGCAGTAGAAGATTGAGCTGGCATTCTCCAACTAGTGTTAGGACCCCTCTTCATAGGGTATCGAGGTCCACCATAGCTCCCACTTTGTATTGGTGCCTTCCTTTTCCTATCTTCTTCTTTGGCTTTCTGCTCTTCACGTCCCTCAACCTCATATGCCTCATATTTAAGTGATGCTTCCTTAATAGTGGCCATGCTCTCCTCATCCACCCTATGGATCTTCTCCTTCAATCCTAGTCGCAAACCATGTAAATACCTCTGCTTCTTTTTCCTCTCCGTGTCAGCTAACCCATCCTCAAAATAAAGAAGTCGAACAAACTTGATAGTGTATTGGGTTACCGTCATATCTCCCTGCTTAAGGCTGGCAAACTCATTAGTCTTTGCCCTAACAAACGCCTCAGGGAGAAACTCTGTCTTAAAGGCAGCCAAGAACTGATCCCAAGTAAACTCCACTCGTTGCCCACTGATCCTTGATACTGAAAACCACCAGCTCTTTGCATACCCCTTCAACAAGAAAACTACATATTGTACTTTCTCTTCTGGGGTAGCATACATATACTCAAACACATCCTCCATCTCCATCAACCAATCCACAGTCTTCTCCGGGTCAGTCATGCCATCAAACTCCTTACCACCTAAACTTTTCATCTTAGCATAATCCAAGACCTCTGGTTTTACTTCAGCAACCACCATACCTCTCGACTGATCGGTAGGGGGACTACCTGCGCTTCCATGCGAACTACAAGGGACAACATTGGCCTTAGTTTTATCCACACACTACTTGAAACAAATCTTAATGAAATTATTTGAAGAATAGGTTGAAAATTCAATGCAAATTTCGAAACCATGATGCATGTGGACCACTAGTACACCACACAGGACTCGACCGCTCGATCGCCAGTGCAAGTACGGGTATGGAATACCTCCCCTCTTTTGGGGTTCGTGACGTCCCAAGAGAAAAAGGTAGCATACCTATAATGCAAAAGGCAAACCGGGCTCTGATACCAACTTGTAACACCCTAACCTATACATGACACCTAACCGGTGAATTAACATAATTACAGCGGAACATGATTTGGGTGTTACATTAACTTGCTCAATAGCTTGATATTTTTCTTGAAAATTTGACATGAGGTACTCGTATAGTGGACCTAACAGTTCTTCTCATCATACCTGTATAAAACATAACATATTTCTACATATACATACACACAACATCCAAAACCGTTATAAGCTCATGCCACTACTACAGACACACTACCACTATGTATATCCTTACAATCCTGCAAACCACATATACATATGCACTGTATACACATAGATCACATGATAACTACAACGTGCCTTTACATACCACACCTGCATAAGGGTCTAACATATGCATGAAAATGTGTCAAAAACATATGTAAGTGAAAACATGGATCTTTGGCCAATATGTGCTCCCTCGTAGACGTCCAAGCATGGAGTAGTTGAAGACCGTACCTCATCGAGCCTTCAACTCCTAGACCTACTGGAAGCTTCAAGGATCTCTATTGCTGCTGCTGATCTGCTCAACCACAAGGATAAGCAGAGAAAAATATAATAAAGAAAAGGGTCAGCTCATAGCTGAGTGAGTGTAATCATAGCATCGTGAGTTCATAACAAAGCATACCCCTAACATGTATCTAGCACATAAGCCAAAACACTAGGATCGAATCTCAGCTATCCTGACATCCCAATAGGCAAAAGACTCAACCACCTTGACATATGCACATGCGTCTTATCATATTTTAATGATTAGGCGCCAGGCTATTGCCATGCCATTAACTCTCCCGGGCTTGCTTGCTTGTTATTCAACACCACTATGGGTGTGATCATGACTTGTAAAAGAACCTTCACCATACCAAGAGTGAGGTTATAAACTTGATTTCATGAATGAGTCTACACCATACAAAGGGTGCGACTATAAACTTGACTTGTTAATTGAGTAATAGCATGGGGAGCCCTAATTACTACGTGAATGACCGTGAGACCAAACCATATATGACTTGTGTTCTTGTTCATGATTCTTAACTTGATATTCCTTAACCTTAACTCGATCATTTAATACACTTGACTTGTATATTCTCGACATAACAATACTTGACTTGACTTATAATAACTTAGGAGTCCCATATTAGTACTTCATCGGGTCTAGCCCTCGTACCGAGTCATTCTCCTAATCATGAATCCAATTTAGCAACCAACACTAATATCGCAAATAACGGCAATTTGAGCATATAATCATAAATATCGTAGCACATAATAACGATATTAAAGGAAGCATGAAACATGGAATCATATAAATCACTTATTGATAAGCACGACAATTGAAACACGTATCAATTATGGTTTCACATATAACATATAATTTCATACACCCCTAAGCAGTCAGTCTAGTTCTCCTAGGTTCATACTAAGAATAAACGTAATTAACACGATACAACAAACCCGGTATGCTGTGCTAATCCCTCACCGATTCTGAACAACGAAACTTCGATACTAACTTCTTTGCCGGAACTCCAATTTAGAACGACCTCCATATCACGAACCAAATACTAATAAACACTTAATTTTAGTTTTACCCTTCCTTCCTCAATTTCCCTTCGTTCCCACTATGTTTCCAACTTACAGAACACCACCCCCATCTTAATGAACTAATCCTCCCTTTTATTCTCCTTAGGCGTTTCCCCCCACAAATATCTAACTTTTACATATCTAAAATAATGATGACAATTGCAAAGTGCTTAGTCATTTGGGAACAAATCCCTCATGTTTCCACGTTTTGTAACTTTATCTCTTTATTTATCATATGTTTTGTCTTATATGATGACCATATGTTTTGTCTTATATGATGACCATATCATTATATATATATATATATATATATATATATATATATATATATATATTTATAAATATTAAAATAATAACTAACCTATATTACACTCTAATCAATACTCTAATCAATACTATATTGAATCGATCAATATTTCGGGTGTGGTCGGAACGGGATGTTACAACTACTAAGAAACCCTAATCCTTGTACCGATAACAGATCATGGAAGCTCAAGTCTTCCACCCTTTTCGTGGTGAAATCGATGATGTCGTCGACGTTGTTCGAATCCATGGTGAATATGACGCTGGGTTCAGGAACAAAGGAACAAGCTTGGTTCAGAAATAGAATTTATATTTTCAATATATTTACCCTAAACCCAAACAATACCTAAGCTAAGCTGAAGCCAAAAACCCAAAAAGTAGTTCTAGCTGTCCAACACCCACAATTTTCCCGCCTAAACACTTTAACGAAAATATCCCGCCCACCTCGCCGAAATAATCCCGCCAAATCTGAACTCGGCGTATACGCGTTGGACCATATACGGTTTCGTATACGCCGCTTTTCATTTAATTTTATTAATTCTTTAATGGCTTAAATGAATTAAGTGAGCGGGGCTCGCAGCTGACAGCCGCTGACACTGGGCTTGCGCCACTCTTCTCTCCCCCCAGCCGTTGATGGCATCCGACGGCTCCAAAGGTGTGCCCTCCACGGCGGACGAAATAAAAGGCCAGCACCGAAAAAAAGTTGGTGAGCGATATTCTATAGCGTCATTTGTTGTGATTTTCAAGATAATACTATTTTTTTACGTGAGTATTTGATATTTGATGAGGTTTCAATTTTTTTTTTATGAATCGAGTATTTTTATTCACAAAAAATAAGAAATAACAGTATAAGAGTTAATCACAAGAGAAGAGTAAACAATCACTACCAACTAAACAAGCTCCATAATTACTCTCTCATGACTATGTCCTAAAGCATAGCTATGAATCTCAGCCTTATTCTCCTCACAAAGGGTCTAAATGTCTTCCTCTTGTATGCTTTGAAAGATTCTTTGGCATCTATTCATCCAAACATCGCAAATGATCAGTTTCCACAGAAGAAGCTCAGCTTTTGTAACAACGGTCATTCTCCATCCACTAACTTCAACAATCATTTGATCAAAAGTGCTTCCCTTTAGCACTGGTAAGAATCTGCTATAAATCCCATAAATAAAACAGCATTATGCAAACATATGTTTTCTACTTTCTTCTTCATCACAGTAGAAACAAATGAAATTGACTAGATGATCCCACTTCTTCACCTTATTTCTAGTTGTCAGTCTGTTTGTTATGATAAGCCAGGTTATAAATGACCTTCTTGGAATCACAAAACCTGACCAAACACGGTTGAACCAAGTAACTTTCACACCTACTAGTCTTATGGCATTCCAAATGTTACTTACTATGATCTTAGTCATGGCTTTACCATCCCAACACACATCACCTTCAACATCAACAAATACATGAACACTGGTCATAATCCTGAGTTTCAACAGCCGTTTCTAGTGCCAGGATCTACTTACAAAAGTAACAGTCCAGAAAGAGTTTGCTTTAATTCGATAATACTATATCCAAGCTACCAAAGGGAACCTACTTAAAGTAGGAGATTCTAAATATGCTTCGTAACATTTGCAATGTTCGAAGTCCTAAAATCCCTCAAACCAATACCACCTTCATCTTTTGGTAAAGCTAGGTTGTCCTAAGCTACTTTGGCTCTGCCTCCATCTAGTTTCCCCCATAAGAATTTGTTTCATAAGTCCTCAACATCACAAATTAAGCTTCAAGGGAGAATAAAAGAGGACATCCAATACTGCAAAGTGCCTCCTATGACTGATTCAACAAGTTGGACTTTCCCTGCATAAGAAAGTTTTCTAGACTTCCAGTCAACAATTCTGGAAGTAATTTTTGTTGGGGATTTGATGTGTGAATGAAGGAATGAGCTATGTGGTGTTGAATACCACATTGCTAATTGGTGGGAAAGTGGAGCTAGATATAAGAAATCGAGCCCACTAAGGTTGGTGAAAGGCTTGAGGTGGTGATGGGCTATCGCGTCGTCGTCGTCGTCGCCTCGCCTTAGCCTCGGATTCGGATTCGAATTTGGTCAAAAGATTTGATTTGATTCAAATCTCTTGCTACCCGGCCGATTCGGTTGACCGAAAAGTCATCTAGAATCTGCGATTTAAATCCAAACCAGAATCAGGTTTTAAACCGGTTTAATTGCGTTTTTTTTCTTGGTTAGTTTACAATCATTGTTTGGTTATTTGCATGATTGTTTAATTGCATTCTCTACGTTGTGCATTGTGAGATCTGATTGGCATGATTTGCAGTTTGAGCCTTTTTCCTGTTTGGTCACTATTCTTTATTTTGTGTTCAATTCAGTTTTTGGCGTTTTCTCCCTACTTCTAATGTTAATTTGATGATTATTGGAACTGAATACTGCAAAACAGGATTAACAAGCATGTAAAGACACAAGGAGTAATCCGAGTCAATCAACTTTATGAGTTGTCCTTAAGAATTTTTATTCTCCTATACGTCACCCAAGGTTAACAGAATCAATTCTCCCAGGATAAAATGGATATACTCACAAGTGTAGTGGCGATGCAAATGCAGGTGATCGACGAACAATACGAACGGCGCAATCACACGACTCGATTTCTTTGAAAGAATGAATGCATAAAGCTTATTCGTGCAGAGAATAAGTTTAGAGAGGGGAAAATCAGTAGGGAAAAGTGCAGGGACTGATCTGCTATTTATAGTAAATGAAGGGGTGCCTTCTGAAAAGACACAACTGTTGGTCGGTTTTGAACCTAACAGACATGTCGGTTCGCGCTCTGAACCGGTTTAAAACCTGATTCTGGTTTGGATTTAAACCGCAGATTCTAGATGACTTTTCGGTCAACCGAATCGGCTGGGTAGCAAAAGAATTGAATCAAATCAAATCTTTTTACCAAATCCGAATCCGAATCCGAATCTGAGGCCGAGGCGAGGCGAGGCGACGAGGACGAGACGAGGGCCTATCACCACCTCAAGCCTTTTACCAACCTTAGTGGGCTTGATTTCATATATCTAGCTCCACTTTCCCACGAATTAGCAATGTGGTATTCAACACCACTTAGCTCATTACTTCATTCACACATCAAATCCCCAACAATCCCCCACGTGAATGGAGAATGATAAGTTTTGAAAACTATGCAAAAACTGTGTGATTTGCTCGCAAGAATTAGCTGCATCTGAATAAGTAGGTTTCACTACAAGAAAAATGGTCTATTATGACACATTACAAATGTCGATATAAGTTAAAAAAAAACGTCGCTAGAACTTTTTCCCGACACGTAATTGAAATGTCGGTTAAATGTCGTTTAAACTAACGTCGCTCCATATTTCGGCGACAATTACACCAAATGTCAGTGACACTTTTTTACGACGCTTGCAACGACACTTAAAGCGTCGCTGTGATGACACAAAAAGCACTACAAGAAAAATGGCTTTTTGTGACATTTTTATAGCGACATATAATACAAATGTCGCCGGATCATAATGTAACACAGCTTGTACGATATTTATTGTAAATGTCGCTATTTTGTAAGTTATTGCGACATTTAGTATGACACTTAATATATGTCGGTAAAAATTCGTGTCTTTTATGACAATTTATTTCACTTCAAACGACGCTTAGCTAAATGTTGTAATAAATAATCTGAGCATTCATTGTTGTGACGCTTAGTAAGACACTTAATATTTGTCGGTAGATGGTTGTGTCTTTTAATAAGATTTCAAATTTTCCAATTCTCTATGTTTGCCCGGGAAGGCTTCCGTGTAATTGTCTCTATTAGGATAAAGGAACTCAACAAAACAATAACAATATGTATGAAGGAATAATGTCAACATGTCAACAAAAATTCATCAATGAATAAATTATTAAATAAAAAAATGTATAAAAGCTAAGAATGAAGTTCTAACTCTTCGTCTTCTTCATTTGTGTGAATTTGAGCAGTTGTCACTGTTCTTCCTTGTATGTCATTCCGAACCCAATTGACATCTTCAAAATCATCTTCTTCATGTCTTGTGTCTTCACTTGAATTTAAATTATCATTGTGCATCTCCAATGATAACTCATCTCTTATTGCATATGTATCTCGAGGCTTCACTCGTACAACAACATTCCAATCTGACTGTATTGCATCTTGAATGTAAAATACCTGCTCAACTTGTGAAGTGAAGAGAAATGGTTCATCACTTAAGTGTACCACTATGTGAACCAACCTGGAAAAGTTCACAAGTGTGAACCCAAATTTGTCTTTCTTCACTCCATTGCCTCTTTCCACGTCAACCCAATCGTATTTGAAAAGCACAACTCTGAATCTTTCATAATAGTTTAACTCTATGATATCATTTATTTTACCAAAGTATTCAATTTCATCTTGAGAAGTCGATGTCTCGGAGACGAACCCCACACCACTGTTTTGAGACTTCCTAGATTCTTCTTTTTCTTTAGTGTGAAACCTTATTCCTTTTGTAATATATCCATTGAACCTTCGAGCCACGATATTTGACCACGAGCTAACCATGTGACATACTCATTAATTCTAGGATCATTCGTACTTGATAATCGAGCAACCTAATAAACAGATTTAATAATAAGTGGTATGGATGTGGAATACAAACTTACGATGCAAATTATATCATTAAAAATTTCTTAAAATAATCGCAATAATAAAAAAATTACTTACATGACATTTAAACCATTCCACAAATTTCAAGTTGTGGGATTTCTCAATGTCAGCCTAAGAGATGCCACACCACCTATTTTTATTTCGTAATTCTCTTCTGATAGCATCACGATGATCCCTGTACAAAAAATATGTAAATATCACAATCCCGTGAGAACTGATAATTTAATAAAAACATGTAATTAGCTATGATACTAAATAATAGATTAAAACTTGAATAATTAACTTATTTGCGAAATGATGTTATCATGTCACAGTTATATAAAACATAACGATGAGCTTGAATTAATGTCTTCTCATCAAGTATAATATATTGAATCCCTCCTATTGGGCAACCTGGAAGAATATCAATAGGAGCCTTCTGGGAGGGAGTTAAATCTTCATCAATTGTAGCACTGTCATTATTCCTTGAAGCTCGATTAAATCTTGTTTCTACACCTTCGAAGTATCTAGAACAAAACGTGATACACTCATTGGCAATATACCATTCAACAATTGATCCTTCTGGACGAGCTTTATTTCTCACATTAGACTTCAATGTCATCAAATATCTGGTAAAAATAAATTTCATTATGTACATACTAAATAATATGGTTTAGTAAATTACAAGAAAAATGATAACATATACTTCTTAATGAATAAAGAATTAAAAAGTATAAACAAGTAAAGTAATAATTCAAAATTAACTTACCTCTCAATAGGATACATCCATCGATAATGCACTGGACCTGCCAGTTTAGCCTCTGTACTAAGAAGAGTTACTAGATGAACCATTATTGTAAAAAAACATGGAGGGAAGATCATCTCCATATTATCGCTACCGAAAGTAAATCTTGCATTAGAACATGGCAGTCATGACTCTTCAGCCCTACCAACTTTCATTCCTTAATTTTCACACACTTTGACACATTAGAAGAATAACCATCTGGTACTTTAACTGATTTCAAAACTCCAAGCATGCGTTTCTTCTCAATTTGAGACATTGTGTAAGCAGCTGCTGGTAGTAACATTTTCCCATTTGGTTGCTCAACCGGATGAAGATCTACTCTACTTCTCATGTCTTTGAGATCCATGAGCTTTCAAATTGTCCTTACTCTTTCCATCCATATCCAACAAAGTCCCTAATATGTTATCACACACATTTTTCTCTATGTGCATAACATCAAGATTATGCCTCACTAGATTGAACTCCCAATAAGGTAGTTCAAAAAAGATACTTTTTTCTTCAGCCCCGCTGCAAGATCTTCAGCTTTACCATCCAAATCTTTAACTATTGTTTCACCATTACAATAGCTTATAATATCATATCCATATGTCATAGCTGGTGCTTCTCTATGCCCTTCTCTACCATCAAACTTTCTCTTGTTACGTCTAAATGGATGTTCTCTAGACAAAAATCTTTGATGCCCCATATAACAATATTTTCCACCATGAACTAGCCACTTTGACCAAGTGGGCAAGCATATTTAGTTTTAGTACGCCATCCAGACAACATACCATAAGCAGGAAAATCATTGATTGTCAACATCAATGCGGCATGCAATTGAAATGTCTCCTTCTCTTTAGCATCATATGTTGGTAGACCATGAACCCATAAATCATGTAGCTCATCAATTAAAGGCTTCAAGAACACATCAATCTTGTCCCGAGGTGAAGAAGGATCTGGGATGAGAATGGATAAAATGAATGAAGGTTGCTTCATACATAACCATGGCGCCCAATTATATATTGTCAATAATACATGCCATGTACTATGAGTGCTACTCAATGTACGGAAAGGATTGAAACCATCTGTTGCCAAGCCAAGTCTAATATTACGAGGATCTTTCGCAAAATCAGGATACCGAATATCAAAGTCTTTCCAAGCACGACCGTCAGCAGGATGTCGTACGTAGCCATCCTCTTTACAATCATCAAAGTGCCAACGCATATAAGAAGCTGTTTTTGAACACATGAATAATCTCTGTAATCTAGGTTTCAAAGGAAACCATCTTAACACCTTTCTTGCAATTCTTTTCTTCTTCTTATTTCCAGAAGCAAGTTGATCCCCATGTTCATTGTCAGTATATCTAGATAGCCCACACTCCAAACATGTTGTTTCATCTTTATTATTCTTCCAAAACAACATACAGTTATTCTCACAAGCATCAATTTTCTCATAATGGAGACACAGATCGCGAATGAGTTTTTTTATTTCATATGAAGACTTCGGGAGTGAGTCCCCCTCAGATAAGGTTTCTCGTAAAGTACTTAATATGTCATCAAAAGCTTTGTTACTCAATCCATTCATGCATTTTTTATGATATAACTCAAGTACGAAAGAGAGCTTACTGTGCTTTTTGCATCCTTGAAAGAGCTCTTTGTCAGCTGCGTCCAAAATATCATAAGATTTATTAGCATCATTACTTGAAGCAGCACCTTGTCCTGACA
Source organism: Linum lewisii (assembly GCA_034768395.1). Lineage (NCBI taxonomy): Eukaryota > Viridiplantae > Streptophyta > Magnoliopsida > Malpighiales > Linaceae > Linum > Linum lewisii. Next base: position 28,518,885 of record CM068304.1, read on the forward strand.
GTTGGGGATTCTGAGAATTTTGTTGGGTTCAGATTCATCTAAATGAGTGTATCCAGTAGCCATGTGTTCTATGAAATCTTGTACATTTTGTTGCATATCTCGAGATTGCTGAAATCTTTCAGGTTCAGTAGTAGAACCTCTACTCGGTGATTCTGCAGATTGAAAAACTGTCTCTCCTTGAAAATGCCATGTCGTGTAACTCTTGCAGAAACCATTCTCTAAAATATGGGCTACCACAATCCCTTTTGTCTGATATATCCCATTAACACATTTTTTGGCATGGACAAAGGATCTCTCCATCTCTAACAGTGTTATTGGCAATCTCCATAAAAGAAGCAACCCCTTCAATGAATCTCGAACTAAGGCGATTCGAGTCATTAATCCAAATTCTGTCCATGAATTAGAGCAGAACCTGTAAGTAAAATAAAATATTTTGTTATTAGCGGTTATCCATTAACTGCTCTGCACAAACACCAATGGTTAATGCTCAACTTTTTATCATTAACCAGTGGTTAAGTTTTGGCTAAAACAAAAGTGAAATCTGGAACTAATTTGTACACTATTTCCTAGATTCAGATTATCATTCATAGATTCATATGAATGACAGAAGAACTACATCTAAGTAGCAGCACACTTGATATGATATGTACTAAACACAAGAACATAAGTTATTGAATTAACAGCACGCCTGCTATGATATTAGCTAAAATTTTCAATAATGCAGTTATAGGAAAGAAAATGAATCAATATATACTATAACATGATCAACTAAAGAGCAATAGACATCTATCAGAAACGGCATAAAGCAAAGTGTATTCCTATTGATGCACACATAAATACATTTGTAGTTTGAAGGCAGTAGACATGCTACATGTAAACAACTAAAGAGATTATGACTTTGGTTTGTGCATGCGGGTTAAGTGATATGCAGGAGAATCACTATAATTGCATCTTAAGGAGGTTACACGAATTGCATAAAGGTGAAACAAATACGAAATAACATATTAGACGGATAGTTATTTACATTGGTGACTCAACTAAATTCCAGTGAAAGTGAATCAGACTAAACATAAACAAAGAAGGCAAAAATACATTGCATTTGTAATGATCATGTGATTAAGCACTTCATCTACCATAACATGGGGTCTCGATGTTCACATGGGTGCACTCAGCTCACTAATGGACTGCCAATGCTTCAACATGATCAAAGCAACTAAGTGAATAAACTGATACCATTTATGTCTCACCAATCAGAAGAAAAGAATCACTAAACACAACAAAAAACATAATTATTTAATCAAACCACAAAAGAACTACGATCGCAAGCTCAAATCATCCTACTATTAACCAAATTATAGGCCATCATTCCTTGAATTCAACAAAGTAATCTTTAGCCTACTCCATTACTAACATAACAAACAAGTAGATGAACACAGTTACCTTTAACGCCACTCTCTTCCTTCTTCTCAGCCTTGACAGCAGGCTACTTCGCTTCCTCCTTCAACCTCTTAGCGTCGACCTCACACAACAACTTCTTTCTATCTTCGCAAGTTGGATGATGTGGGTAGGCCTTCAGTGAAGCATCTCGACCTTTGGCGGCTAGCTAGGCCAATCAGAAGAAAAGAATCACAAAACAGAGCGAAGAACTCAGTTCTTTCATCAAACCGTAAAAGAACTACAATAGCAAGCTTTAATAATCCTACTATTAACCAAATTATAGGCCATCATTCCTTGAAATCGACGAAGTAATCTTTAGCCTACTCCATTACTAACATAACAAACAAGTAGAGGAACATATTTACCTCTAACGCCACTCTCTTCCTTCTTATCAGCCTCAGCCTTGACAGCAAGCTACTTCGCTTCCTCCGTCAACCTCTTAGCGTCGACCTCAGCAACAGCTTCTTTCTATCTTTGCAAGTTGGATGATGTCAGTAGGCCGTCAGTGACGCAGCTCGACCTATGGCGGCTAGCTAGGCTTGGTGGTTGAAAGTGAGGGGAGAGGGTTGCGTGCTTTCGGTGGTCAAAAGTGAGGGGAGAGGGCTTCCGTAAGGGGGCTTTGGATGATGGAGCAGAGAGCAACTCGCTCGAGAGTGGCGATATGGGTCGTCGATTGGAATAGGGCTGGCGGTCAGAAGCGGAATGGCATGGGATAGAACAGCGTGAAGAATTAGGGATTCGAATATGCTGTAATGACCTAGAACAAAACGCAAATGTTGTGATGCAATAGATACAACTTAATAATTAAACGTTAATTCTTTTAATAAATTGAATTCATGAAGGTTTCAGATAAGACATGTCAAAAGATAAAAGTTTGCAATAAGTATACTTGATTTTTGGCTAAATTAATGCAATGACAAAACCCCAACTTCATTTATTGATTTTGGGCTAGTCAATTATAAATCAAAATGTTGTGATGTAATAGATACCACGTACGGGTCGGATACCACATATTCACTGTAACATCCCGAATTTAGGGAATTAAAATTTTTAAAATTAATAAGGTCAATCCTTATCAGCGGAAACTTGATCGTAGATTCACGATTAAATTAATCGAGGTTAAGGGATAATTCGATTGGACCGTTGGAAGGTATGGATTTGAGAAGATGAATCAACCCGCAAACCAAATCAAATGTTAGCCGGGTGGAACTGTTCAACGAATTGAACCGTAGCCTAGTTGGTTACAAAACCAACCCAGCAGTCCAAAGGACAGGGGATCGAATCCCAGCACCACATTTCATTTCTCCGGTTTTTCTTTTTAAATTTTCCGCGCGTTTTGCCCAAAACGACGCCGTTTTGGTTCATCAACTCCGGCGACCCTTGAAACACGCCGCCGCCTCTCTGTTTTCGCCGGCGTCTCCTCCGAATGACCAAAGGTCATCTAACTCAGCAACCGGACATCCCCACCCCACCAGGACATGACAGAAAGATTGGGAATCTCAATTATTGTATAATCCGTCCAAGAAAGTGACGAATTGAGTGGGAAATCGTCCCTACTCCGGCCACGATTTTCAAAAGATGGAGGCCCGATTGTTGACGAATTTGGCCAGTGTCGGCCACTTCCTTTGGCTTGTGTCTGATCGTCCAGGCCTATAAAAGCCACCCATGGTAAGGGATTGAAGCTTGCATCCCTTAAACCCAGAAAATGATTCATGACCGATCAAGCTTCGACGAGCTTAGTGTCGTGATGATTCAGGCTGATTCGAACCGAATGGTTGGTACCATTCGATTCGTCTCATCCTCACGATCTTTTCCCCTCTTTCAATTTCAAGTTTGGGTCCCTGGTTAGGGAGAATCGAAGGAAAAACCAATCGGTGGAAATTAGGGTTCATACGATTGGAAAATATGCCAATTTGGTCCCTAGCCCGACTGTAAGTTGCAAATCGGTCATCCCTTCCTTTCCTTTGGTATTTTGCCCCTGTAGCTTGTCCCGTGTGACAATTAAGTCACTTAACTGTCTGTTTTTGACAGAAAGGGCCCAAACTAACTTTTCAGTTAGTACAAATTGGTCCGGAGGTTACGAACGTCCGTTAAACTCTCATTTCCGTACGATTCAAGTCCCGGAACCGATTGGCAAGTCACCCGGCTTGGTTTATAGGTGGGTGGTTAAAGGGGGTAAAATCTTGTCGTTGCTAGTTATTTTTACGTCATGCCTAGTTGGTTTATATTTACATATTTATTTAAAATCAGTCCTTGGTTATTCTCGTGGTTGATTATTATTATTAACCGAGAACTAAAATGTATGATTTAATCGGAGGGATTGGTGAGGGCTTAGCGTTGTGTAGGTAGTTTGGATGATGTGAGGAGTTCCAATTTTGACTTAGATGAACCCTAGGTGATGCATGAAAATGATGAGTGTAAAAGGGGTAAATTGTGTTGTGAATGTGCTTAGTTGTTTATGATTGCCGTGGTGGATTGTTGTTGTTGATTGCCGTGGTGTGGGTTTGGGTATGGACTGAAATGAATTGATTAATGAATTGACGTAGAAATGAGGGATAGGGTGATGGGGAAATGTGTGCAAGTGCCTTGATGTTATAAATTGCCAGTTGCGGTTGCAGGAGAGTAGCCCTGCCAATGTGGGGTTGCTCTGAGTATGAGGAACAGGTGGGTGACCCCTAGACTCATGACATGGTTTCCCCCGTACTTGCAGGTGGGGGTGGCCGATGAGCTAGCCGGTTACCTTGATTGAGTGATGTGTTGAATGTGATGAGATGTGACTATTGGTTACTGGGAATGGTGGTGAAATTGTTGAATGTGAATGATAGAAACTGAAGGAGCCTGCACTGCCCCCTAAAACTGCACTATGGGTGCTAAGTGCCTCTTCGAGGGAAAGAGGTGCGGTCACGTCTTCAAGGGAAAGGCGTGATTTGTGTGGTTGAGTCAAGTTGCGATTCCTTCAAGGGAAAGGTTTCGTGGTATCCTCCAAGGGAGAGAATGCGTTTTGGACCTCTCCAGGGGAGAGAGGTGCGTCGGGCCGGCAGGGGTGGTGCGGGATAAACTCCTAATGGCGCCTAATAACTCACCTAGAGAACTTGAACATGGTTGTTGCGTGTTGTTTGTGATTGCGACTTGGATGATGTCTATGATGTGAATATGTGATATGTGCCTTGATGTTTGATGTTCTATTACTATTATGCGTTGAGATTGATGTATGAGAACGAGAACTGACCCTGAGCCACCCACCAGGTTGTTGAATGTTTATTAGCGAGCTTGAGCCTTGAGGAGCTGATTCGGTATGTGGGGTGGTGTCTACAGTAATGTAAGACCTTGACTTGAGACAAATATTTTATGTATTCCTCGAGACTTGTTTTCAGTTAATTTTTGCCCAAGTGTTTAGGGCTCAGTTAACGAGTTATGCTGTTATGAATTACAAGTTTTATATAAAAGTCTTACAAGTTTTATTTAAGTTTATTTTTGTAACACCCATCCCAAACCGACCCGAGTTCACCCGTGGTCGAACCGGTTTGAGTGCTACTTGAAGAACCAGCTTTAAAAGAAAAGAGTAAAACGCAGCGGAAACAGAAACAACTCTTAAATACAAGTTCAAAACGAAGGAGGCCTCCACTTAATAAAACCGAAATACAACTGAAATCCGAAATCCGATCACAACCGATCACAAAATCTCAAAATGATTACAAATCTTCCAACCCAAAAGTGTCAACTGAAATCTAAATTTAAAACAATGGTCACTCCACAATAGCTTCCTAATTCTTCACTTCACAACTCCAACCTGCAACTCCTCCGAACTCAACCGAACACCTGAAAAGAGAAACTGGGGGGGGGATCAGCTTCCTAATGAAACTGAGTGAACCCACTGGGTCTACCTATGCGCCGAACCTAGCCTAGGAGCGATCCCAACTCCACACACACATCAAGCAACGGAATCTGACACAGCCAGCTCATTTTAATTCCTAACATGATACTAGGCGATCACATAAGCTCAATATCAAATCAACCTCCACAATCCATGATAACAATAGTACACAAGAAATCAACATGCATAAGATCAACATCATACCAGAACTAGTTCTTCATAACAACAAAGATCCTCACTCCTACGGTTCACCATTGACTCACATATATACGATTTAGCATTGCTTCACAAACAAGCAGTTTAGCATCACAAGACAAGTTACCATCAAAGCACACACATGTATACCTCTTCATACACATTCGCACATTCACACATACGCTGCATTTCTTCTTTCAATTATCTAAGTGATCTCATAGGTGCACTCCCCAAATCAATACCCACAACTCATAATCTCGACCATATAACCCAAATCATCAATTCACAAATACAACGATATAACCAAGATCATGAAGCACACAGATAAACCTTACATCACAATACATCTCAACTCCTTGCTAAGAGCACTTCCACTCACACATCGACCACCACTCACATTGCACAGATTCACAATTACCTACAACGTCAATCATAGACCATTCAACCTCTAACTCACATCTCAGCATGACAACATGATTCACAACACATCACAAAGCAATTCACAAACACGTCCGAACACACATCATACAGAAAGCACACATGCATCTCAATTCCATTATCTATGTGAGTTCATTAGGCGCCATAAGGAGTTGTTCCCCCCGCTACCCCCGCCGGCCTGACGCACCTCCCTACCGCATGGGAGGTCCTCGTGCTCCCCTACCGCATGGGAACACTTCACAATTTCCACAATTCCACAATACCACAATACCACAATGCCACAATACCACTCCCCGTCGGGAGACTAATCTACCAGTCCGTCGGTAGGCCCTAACCACCAGTCCGTCGGTGGGTGAAACACAATTGGGGTAACGTTGGCTCCTTCCAGTTCTATCATTTTAATTCCATTTACCCAATTCCATTTGATCAACTCTACTTTACAAACCCACTTCCCAATTCCACTTTACAAATCCACTACACAAATTACACATCACAATGCCACATCACAATACCACAACACAAACCCACATCACAAATCCACACCATGATTCCACCACACAATTCCACGTTCTAGTTCCAAACACCAATTCTATGTTCCAATTCTAGGACATAATTCTAGTCTAACCACAACCGGCAATAATAGATATAATCATAGAATTCATCGCATCCAACCCCATCCCATCTCACATTTCTAGATCAACTACATTAGCTATCATCTTATATCCCAATCCCCACATCACACATCAATCAGCACGCTCATCAAATAGTAATCACAAGACAGTTATCCAGTTTTACTCTCGAGGGTTCATGCAAGACCTAACACATCCTTAGTCCAGTTCCAACTCCTCACTCCCATTCCTAGCCATCTAGTCAACCATACACTCACACAAGTCAACCATACAATCACACAAGTCAACCAACACCACATAACCATAACAATCAAGACAACATCAATTTACCATTTCAACTCTCCTATTGAGCGTTACTAGATTAAACCACATAATCTATCTAGTTCACATATTTCATCTAACACGATTCCTAGCCACAATTCGACCAATTCTGACATCCTCATTCATCTCAACCATTTACCATTCCACATCCAAGACTCCAACCTTATTACAATAACCACAAGGCACAGACTCAATCACCAACACACACAGCATCAATTTCATTCAAATCAATCGTATAACCTCAGCTCAACTAGCTCATGCATTCAGAACACCCAATTCCATTACTCAATTCCATTCACCAATTCCCCTAACCAATTCCATAAGTCAATTCCACGTACCGGTTCTATTGTCCACTTCCACGTACAAATTCCCTTACCAATTCTATTAGCCAATTATAAGTCATAAGTCTACCACCTTAAACACATTAACAACCATCTTCACACACAACATCAATTCTACCTAAAAGGCACGTTGCATAATTCATACATCAACACCAAGCATCATCTCAATCCCAACATCATGTAAACCAACACGATCCAAATCATTCAATAATCCCATGTCACACATAACCACACATCACAAGACATTCAACGCCTCCCACGGCACAAACAGTTTAAGGGTAAACGGCTAGCTCACCGGCCACCCCCACCTGCAAGTACAGGGGAAGCCATGTCATGAGTCGTAGGGTTACCCTCCTGTACATCCTTCATTGGACGACCCCACATTGGTGGAGCCATCCACCTGTTCATCAATTAAGGGCGACCCCACATTGGCAGGACCACCCCCTGCAACCACAAACTGACAATAGCATAAAATACACAATTGTCATGTTCACAGACCCGTCCCTCCTATCACTCCTTACTAGTTTCGATCAATTTATAATCCATGTTAATCAATTCCCCCAATCAAAATCATCACAAACAGCCATCAATCATAAACCAATCCATCAATTAACAAACATCCAACAATCATCAAAACAGCATATTTCACAGAACAATCAATTGCAGAACAATTTTCCCCTTTTACTCTCTTTCAATTTCATGCAAGGCCCTACATTCTTCTAGGTCTGAATTGTAACTCCTCACACCGACCAGACTACCTATCATACGCTAAACCCTCACCTGACAAGAAGACGAGGCTCTAAAACTCTTCTAGAAACCCGAACAGCCAAGCTCTCAGACACCAAAATCGTAGCTATCCTCCTCCTCACCAACAGCATCTTACTCCGAAATATCCATAACTTCTGGGTGCTATCTCTTCCTCTCATTACCACGAACTCATAGCAACAAACGGATCACCAATCGGAGCTCTACAACTCTCGGAATCGAGGTTTGAAGTTTTTGGAGATTTCTGGCTCAGTCCCAAAAACGTAGCTCTTCCTTCTTCTACTGACAGCACCTCGATTCGAAATACCCAGAACCACGAAGAGCGATCTCTTCCTCTCGTCGCCACAAACCCGTAGCAACAAACGGATCGTCAATCGGAGCTCTACAACTCCCGGAATCAAGGATTGAAGCTAAAGGGTTTTTGGCTTCTTCAAATACGGGTTTTGGGGAAAGAGAAAGAAGGGGAAGTTATGAATTTCCGTGTAAAATCAGCCTTTTATAGTCTGACCATGATACACGGCGTGTATCATGATACACGGCGTGTATTGTAATACACGGCCGTGTATCGTGGTCTGCCCACATTGACAATTTTTCACGTACTCTCTTGTATACTCGACCCGACTCAACTATGAACGTCCCGAACTTCGATGGAACCTCAAGAACATTGTTTCCAATGTCTAAACCATCCAAACTCAAGTTCCAAACCGTTCGGTTGGGCGGGGATGTTACGAGGTGCTGTCAGTAGAAGAAGGAAGAGCTACGTTTTTGGGACTGAGCCAGAAATCTCCAAAAACTTCAAACCTCGATTCGAAATACCCAGAACCACGAAGAGCGATCTCTTCCTCTCGTCGCCACAAACCCGTAGCAACAAACGGATCGTCAATCGGAGCTCTACAACTCCCGGAATCAAGGATTGAAGCTAAAGGGTTTTTGGCTTCTTCAAATACGGGTTTTGGGGAAAGAGAAAGAAGGGGAAGTTATGAATTTCCGTGTAAAATCAGCCTTTTATAGTCTGACCATGATACACGGCGTGTATCATGATACACGGCGTGTATTGTAATACACGGCCGTGTATCGTGGTCTGCCCACATTGACAATTTTTCACGTACTCTCTTGTATACTCGACCCGACTCAACTATGAACGTCCCGAACTTCGATGGAACCTCAAGAACATTGTTTCCAATGTCTAAACCATCCAAACTCAAGTTCCAAACCGTTCGGTTGGGCGGGGATGTTACAATTTTCAAGGTCCTTGGCCAAGACATTTCATTGAATTATTGTAATTAAGCGTAGCGCCCTCGTTTGGTTTTTTTTTTATGTTTTCCGCTGTCTTAGAGAGTAATTTGGTAATTTCCCTTATTTTAAAAGAGAGGGTGTTACATTCACTGCCCACCAGTTTATATAATTGGTATTACTCGTACCCTCTCAACGAGACTAAACGGTATAAAATCCAAACCATCCTCACCCTGTAATGGTTATCGGTAAACTCGTTACCCATCAGGTGAACCCAAAATCTCGGGTACCCATTAAACATAGATATATTGTGGCTAATACAATGTAGTTTCATATCGGGTACCGGGTATGAGGAGGATACCTTCAAACCCGTCCTCACACGTTACTCACTCTAATTGGGTACCAGGTTTGGGGATTACCCGTTAACTTTACCCAGTCAACAGGTAATCCCCGCCCAGATTAACCGGATTTCGGGTGGGTACCCAGTTTCTGAATACCAATTTGCCAACCTCAATTATAATTGTTTAGAACTAAATAATTTTTGTATAAATTATAGTTAAATTGACTCATAGTTATATCTAGTGACCATACAATCTTGATGAGTATTTCACGGTCAAAGCCATTGAACCACTAGCACCCGTACAATTTAGAGAACATCAATTTTAGGTCTAGGAGGGGTGTGTTACCATTGAGCCTTGGATATGGCTGGGATCTCACAATGTGCATCGTCACCATTTATGATTTTAGACTTCTACCGATTTTAGACTTCACAATGTGCAATATCATTATAATAAAAAATCTCAAAATCAATATTTTTATTGATTTTCATTATTGAAATAAATAAAAATATATTATATTAGCAACTCTTGCTCAGGAGTTGCTACGACAAAAATAATAGGCCAATGGGCCGAAAATAATCTAGTAATTCATGAAAAGTTAACCAGTGTTGTACTCATTGTATTCAAAATTCTCGATCTTATCATGAAATCTTGCGACTTTATTAATTTTTTTTTTGTGTCTAGTGATCCTTATTAGACATAAAATCTATGGATCATGAAATTATGTAAAATCTAGTTGAGAAACTATGCCTTCCAACGAATTTTTATGTATCTTACGATTTCACTTTCAATACGTTAGTGGTGAGTTTTTACTCAATTCTGGTTGAAATCTAGACGATTAAATTATGTTGGTATTTTCTTTATTTTATATTGACAACTTTATTAATATAATTAAAATTATTTCTTAAAATAAAAGTAGATAGTTGAAATTATATAGATGAAACACACAACCTAAATGTCTAAAGATATTAATGTTCTACAAAATCGCTAAAAAAAAAAAAAGCTCTAATTAAAATCTCGTGCATGAGGTTATGATATCATTCTAATCATATATTTAACTTGGTAAGTATACAATTGAAGTAAAAAGTTAGCAAAAATAAACACAAGCATGAACTAATGAATTACCTAAAAAAAATATTGACTAATGGAGTAGTGGTGGCAAATATTGGGTAATATTTTAACCAAAAATTAAAAAGGGATAATTTCCCTCCTAAAACACCCACGTTGCCAATGTTTTTTATTTTAAATAAACAATGTAGCTCCTAACCCTAAAACCCTATAAAGTAAACCTAACTTGTTGCACTCTTGCAGACTCCCACTACAATTCAATTCACTTCTACTACACGTTGCTTTTTTATTGATTGATTTGAAGAAAAGCACAGTGGTTAAGGCCAGTAATCAATTTAATTCTACTTTTCTGTATTGTGTTCGTCTCCCTTTTGATGTACTGTTTTTAAATTTAAATTACATCTATTATTCAGAATGTATCATTTTCTGTTCACTTACCTGCTAGTTTTTCATGTGTGAACCGGTTTGTTTTTTCATTGTTTTGGCGGTACAGAGGGTCTTTGTTTGGGTGTAGCATTTGGGTATAGAGGAGGCTTTTTTATTGGTTGGTATAGAGATTATTTTCCCTGGATTATTTTCGTTCATAAAAAAAATCAGTTAGCATGTCTTCGATTTCTGCTTTTGTTTCTCTTTCTCGGCTGTAAGTCTTACTCATGACTGGGGTTTTTGGGGTCTCTGCTCCCTCTCTGTTTTGTTCAAGGGTTCCGTCCCCCCTGTTTTTCTGTACTGCTGGGTTTTGGTTCCACCAATCCCTTATTTTTTAATTCTTTAATACAAGTTCACATTTCATAAAAAAAAACTCAATTAGAGTTGTTTGTCTGCGAACCAAAACTCATATGCACTTTTTGAGTTGTATTTTATTAACCAAAGTTTCCTTAGAAGCTATAGGGTGTTGTTATATAGTTATAGTTAATTTCCTTAGTACAATATTTTATGGTTATAGTTAATTTCGTATATCTTAATTATTTATTCCGATCAATATTTCATGTGATTGTTATGTAAACTGTAATTGAAGATCTTAATCATGCGATCTAGTTACATAAACTTAAATCGACATACCGGTAGACATGGTGATCGACAGGGGTCGATGAACAGAAGAGGAATAGCAATGATCCTTAAAAAGCGTGCAAGGGAGGGAGCGGATCCGCCAGTCTTGATCTCGAATTATGAGGGTTTTGCCTTCTCTCTCTTTCCTATAAACCTTTAGTGTGTTTTACGGCTTAACTCTTATGATGGAATAAGAGTTATATTTATAGGCAGAGAGAGGGGCCAAACCCTAATGATCTTTTAATCTCAACCGTCCATCAAGGTTTGAGTTAGTTAATTAGGGTTAACTTCTAAGTCCAAACCCATAAAGGAAAAAGGCTTTATCCAACAGTTTTTTCCTAACCAGATCAAGTTAAGTTATTTGGGCCACATAAGAAAAGGAAGATATATTAATGTATTCAAATTTATCTTACAGTCTCCCACTTGGTCCAAATAACAATCATTTATGATATGATAGGAAATACATAAGGCGCGCATAAATGCTGGATTAAAGCCGTCATTCACCATTGGTTTCTTTCAAGTAACTTAATTGAACTGAATTATTAATCAGAGTCATAGCGGTTGTGTGTTAAGAAAAGAACACAGTTCCTTCCATGTACTACCGATCGACAATTAGAACAACTAAGTCTATAAATTGAAGTTATCTTAATGGTCCCATAAGCGTCTTAAGAAAGACTCATTTTGTTTCATTTAATCACATAATATGTATACAAATCGATAACTTGAAACAGAAAATATTAAGAAGTTTCATTAATGAATATTCAAATAATTATTGAGATGTCAAATCTTAATACATAGCAAAATCCAATACATGATAAAATCTACTAGTTACTCTCAAGACCCATTGATTCAACATGTTGGTTAAAAGTCTTGGGAGGTAACCCCTTGGTAAAAGGATTTGCTATATTAGCATGTGTATTGATATGCTCAATTGACACTCGTTTCTTCTGAACTTCTTCTTTAACTGATAAGAATCTCATCTCCATGTGCTTGATTCCTTTGGAGTACTTATCATTCTTTGAGAAGAATACTGTTGCGGTGTTGTCACAGTAAATTTTCATGGGCCTATTAATAGAAGTCAACACACTAAGCCCTGGAATGAAATTCTGTAGCCATAATGCATGAATTGTAGCCTCAAAGCATGCCACAAACTCAGCCTCCATGGTAGATGATGCTATATTGCTTTGTTTGGCACTCTTCCAAGAAATGGCGCCTCCAACTAACATGAACACATATCCAAAAGTACTCTTTCTTGTGTCCACACATCCACCATAGTCTGAATCTGTGTAACCAACTATTTCGAGGTTTTCAGTGTGCTTAAAAGTGAGCATATGTTTCTTCGTTCCTTGTAAGTATCTCAACACCTTCTTAGCTGCTTTCCAATGATCCATGCTTGGATTCTGTTGATAGCGACCCAACGTCCCAACTGCAAAACTTATGTCTGGCCTAGTGCAAACATGTGCATACTGCAAACTGCCTACAAGAGAAGCATAAGGATAATCCTTCATTCGATTACGTTCTAATTCAGTTTGAGGACATTGAGTTGAGCTGAACTTATCCCCTTTCTGAATTGGAACAACATTACCATCACAAGTTGCCATATTAAATATTTCTAAAACCTTAGTGATATAAGCATTCTGAGACAAACCTAAAATCCTACGTGATCGATCCCGGAATATCTCTATCCCTATCATGTAGGAAGCCTCTCCCATATCTTTCATTTCAAAGTTTCATGAAAGAAAATCCTTAGTTTCTCGTAATAAACCAAGGCCACTACTACTGGCAATGAGGATATCATCAACATATAAGACTAAAAAAGCAAACTTACTCCCACGGATCTCTAGGTATATACAATGATCAACAATGTTTTCAGTAAACCCAAAGGTGGTAATGGTATCATGAAACTTGATGTACCATTGACGAGAAGCTTGTTTTAGTCCATATATTGACCTCTGCAACAAACATACTTTATCTTCGTTTCCTTCTTCGATAAAACCCTATGGTTGAGCCATATAAACTTCTTCATCTAAACTCCCATTCAGAAAAGCCGTTTTGACATCCATTTGATGTAACTCTAAATCAAAATGAGCCACAAGAGCTATAATCATACGCAATGAGTCTTTCTTTGAAACGGGAGAGAATGTCTCATTATAGTCAACTCCCTCTCGTTGATTAAATCCTTTAGCTACAAGTCTTGCTTTATGTCGTTCGATCTTGCCAAGAGAGTCATGTTTGGTCTTAAAGACCCATTTACAACCGACTTTCTTATGACCTTCTGGCAAATCGACGAACTTCCAAACGTTATTTGTAGCCATAGAATCTAACTCATTGTACATGGCCTCTATCCATTTATTGGCGTCTTTACTTTTCACGGCTTGTGAGTATGAGACGGGATCTTCATCCATCCAAATGTTAAATTCACATTCTTGTAAATATAACACGTAATCATCAGAAATGGCTTGTCTTCATGGTCTAGAAGACCTCCTTAATGCTACTTCTGGTGTTATATTTACAATAGGTTCATCAGTTTCATTATGGAGTGTGTGATCATTTCTGTTTGGTTCTACATTGTTGGTAGGATCAACAATATGAGGCAGAACTATGTCAGCCAAAATTTGGAGCATAGGGATTCGTATTGGCACCCTAATTTCATTTATGACCACGTCTCTCATTTTATCACTCCCACTGATTTCACCATCTTCAATGAATTTAGCATTTCCAGTCTCTACTATTCTCGTACTATGGTTAGGACAATAAAACCTGAACCCTTTTGATCTTTCCAAGTACCCGATGAAAAAACCACTAATGGTTTTTGGGTCGAGTTTCTTCTCATGTGGATTGTAAATGCGAGCCTCTGCTGGACATCCCCATATGTGGAAATGTCTTAAACTAGGTTCCATCCTTTCCACATCTCGAAAGGTGTTTTTGGAACGAATTTACTAGGAACCATGTTCAAGATGTAAATAGCAGTCATAAGGGCATGCATCCACAGAGAAATAGGTAAATTGGCATTACTCATCATGCTTCTAACCATCTCCATTAAGGTACGATTACGGCTCTCAGCTACACCATTCATCCAAGGTGATCCGGGCATTGTGTATTGAGGAACGATTCCTAATTTCTGAACGAGTTTAGCGAAAGGGCCAGGATGTTGCCCTGATTCATCAAATTTTCCATAGAATTCACCACCTATATCCGATCTAGTGATTTTTACTTTCTTACCTAATTGTCTCTCAACTTCAGTGATGTAAACTTCTATAGCGTTTACAGATTGAGATTTGTCATGCAATAGGTAAAGATGGCAATAACGCGAATAGTAATCGATAAAGGTGATGAAGTATTTTTCTCCACCAAAAGATGGGACGTCGAAGGGACAGCAGATGTCTGTGTGTATTATTTCAAGTAGCTCGGTGCTTCTTGTGGCTCCTTTCTTGGTATGTTTAGTTTGCTTTCCCTTAATGCAATCTATACAAGTACCAAAATTAGTAAAATCGAGTGATGGGAGAATTTCAGATTTTACCAAGAGATTAACTCTTTCCTTGGATATATGACCCAAACGTTTATGCCACAAGAATGAAGAGCTTTCAACTAATCGACCACGTTTCAAATCGACTTGAGAATGTAGGGAGATATTGAGAGATTCAGAGAAGTCATTATCGAGTGTGAGTTGATACAACCCATCAATCAAAATTCCAGAACCAATCAATTCATTATTTTTGAGTAAACTGAAACAACCACCACCAATCCGAATTGAAAAGCCATCAATATCTAGTTTAGACAAGGAAATCAAATTGCGAGAAACCGAAGGTACATAGGTAATCTCCAAATCCAAATGAAATCCAGAACTTAAAACTAAACGAAATGTTCCGATGGCTTCAACTTTAGCTTTCGACCTATTCCCCATGTGAAGAAAGGCTTCATTTGGTCTTATAGTGGTCTGGATTGTAAGGAATCCCTGCATTGAATTTGAAATGTGTACATTAGAGCCAGAATCAATCCACCAAGTATTAGAAGGTGCTTCCACAAAGTTTGATTCGAAACATACAAAGGCAAGAGACTTACCCTTCTTCTTGAACCATTCTTTGCGCTTTATGAAATCCCTCTGGATGTGTCCAACTTTGTGACAAAATTTACACTCATCCTTCTTGATTTTCTTGGAGGTAGATTGAACTGACAAATTGGATGACCCTTTATGGTTGGAATTGTTAGTCTTTCCACCCTTCCAACCTTTATTGGTCTTCTCTTTCCCATTACCATGCATGAAGTTGGCTTGAGCAACGTTAACATTTTGTTGCCTAAGTCGGCCCTCTTCCTGCACCAATTTATTGGACAGTTGATTCACATTCCATTTTTCATTGATGGTATTATAGTGAATCTGGAAGGGTCCGTACTGGTCAGGTAGTGAGTTCAAGATAAATTGGACTAGGAAGTCATCTTCCACAGTCATGCCCAGTTTTCCTAAACTTGAAGCCAAATTTTCCATGTCCAGTACGTGTTGTTGCATGGTCTTGGTACTGTCAAAACGGGTAGAAGTGAGTTCAGACATCAATTTTCCCGCAACTGCTTTATCTCCAGGTTTAAAGCGTTCAGTTATGGCTTGGAGATAATCTTTGGCAGTTTGATTATCAGTTTCAGGTATGGAAGATTTGATGTTTGGAGTAGATGTCAAACGTAGAAACTTAAGGCACAATTTTTTTGCTCTAGTCCAGGAGTTGAAAGTTGTCTTATCTTCAGCGGTTGAGATATCGGTGAGGGCAGCTGGCTGATCTGATGTCAAGGCAGGTCGATGTCGAGTACACCTAAGTAGAACTCAACATGTTCCTTCCATTCAACATAGTTGTTCCCTTCGAGTAGTGGGACAGAATCGACGAAGGAGTTGAGGTTGCTGGATTGAAGAACTACAATTATAGAATTAGGCTCACTTTAATTAGAAAATACATTATAATTTTATGACTAAAATTTATAATTGAGTGATTCAGATCTTTCAATCAAGTAAACATGGTATCTGTGGACACAAAACGCTTGCTTAATCCTATAAAAGAATCATCTCCTTTAGTGGTTGTCTACTTTTAATGAATAGGTTACCTGTGGGTAACAACTATACATGAGTAAACAATTCTAGTTTAATTTTACTTAGTCTAACATTCATAGTTTCCATTGTGTCCACTGTGGTGGACATCAACCTATAATTTGAATGTTAATCAATTATTTTAATCATCATACATGGACCAAATTAAAATCACTGTGGTGATTATTAATTCTATATAATATGCATGAATGATTTATTATAGATTAAGAAATCCTAAATCTCTAAATTAATTCGGAAAGAAGAGAATTATACGTCTAAAAAGAGAAAAAAGGGTTTCTGAGGGTCTAAATGACGGAATTTCGCTTATTTCTGAAAATAACACCAAGGGTGTATCTTGAAGAACTCGCCGTTTCCAAGCAGCCCACCAAAAATCAGCTCGTTCCGACATCGTCAGTTGAATTTGGGAAGAAAGCATTTCAGCAAAAACGATAGTTTAGACAGAAAATGATGAAACAGAAAATCCTAACTGTGATTTCAGCTATAAAGGATCTGATTAGATTATTAGATCTAATCAAGAACCCTAAAAGGGTAGACAAAATAAAACCTAATAATCTACAAAAACAGAAGAACGAAAATGATGTTTTCGTTTAGGGTAAATCAAAAAACATAGATATAGAACAGATCCTAGGTAAAACGCGAGATACATAATCCTAGATTATTCTATCATAAACAACTAGATGTAAGATAGCACAAAAGCTCTGATATCACTGAAACTGTATTGAAGATCTTAATCATGTGATCTAGTTACATAAACTTAAATCGACATACCCGTAGACATGGTGATCGACAGGGGTCGATGAACAGAAAAGGAATAGCAATGATCCTCCAAAAGCGTGCAAGGGAGGGAGCGGATCCGCCGGTCTTGATCTCAAATTAGGAGGGTTTCGCCTTCTCTCTCTATCCTATAAACCTTTAGTGTGTTTTTTACGGCTTAACTCTTATGATGGAATAAGAGTTATATTTATAGGAACAGAGAGGGGCCAAACCCTAATGATCTTTTAATCTCAACCGTCCATCAAGGTTTGAGTTAGTTAATTAGGGTTAACTTCTAAGTCCAAAACCATAAAGGAAAAAGGCTTTATCCAACAGTTTTTCCTAACCAGATCAAGTTAAGTTATTTGGGCCACATAAGAAAAGGAAGATATATTAATGTATTAAAATATATCTTACATGTTACAGGATGCTGAAAGAATTGCAAAAAAAAAAAATGTTGTTGCGGAACTACGAAGGAGAAAGATTGTTGCTAGTGGTTCACCGATTTTGGATTCTGATTCGAATCATGAAGATATTTCTAGTGAGACCCAGATGAATGCGCAAAATATAGAAACACAAAGTAATTTTCAATCTTTAGAAGGATTTGAGAGGTAATCAGAAGAGGAGGAAGACATGTCGTTTCTCAATGATATGAATACTGATTTGGATGATAACACAACTGAAGAGAGTAAGTGTCCCAAAATTAAAACGTAAAGATTTTTTTTCCAGCTAATGATAGTTTTTCCTTTGTTCATTTCAGGACCACGGAAGACAAGAGGTCCTACTAAACTTGCAGATGTGTGGAATCGTACTCCGAGACAAGAGTTACCTAAAAAGTTTAATCGTTTCAATTAATGCGTAGATGACGGCAAACTTGGACAATTTTGTGGGACTATAGCAAGAAACCCAGAGTTGACACAACTTGAACATTCTGACTGGAGAACAGTTCCACCCAAAACCAAAGAGGAAATATGGACATAGTAAAGGTACAACTCTTTCGATGCAGTTTCATGATATACAATTCTCTAATCTATTATTTTGTGTTTCATGTAGTCAAAATTCAAGTTATTACTGGAGAGAAAAAAATGGGTTCTTAGACAAGTTGCTAGATCCTTGAGAGAGTTCAAGCACACTTTGTACGTTGAAAACTTCTCCAAGTACAAGTCACTTGCCTAGTTAAAGGCTAATACACATCCCAGAACTAAAGCTGATCAATGGATAGCACTAGCGCTGAATAAATAATTAAGATATATGAAATTAACTATAACCATAAAATATTGTACTAAGGAAATTAACTATAACCATAAAATATTGTACTAAGGAAATTAACTATAACCATATAACAACACCCTATAGCTTCTAAGGAAACTTTGGTTAATAAAATACAACTCAAAAGTGCATATGAGTTTTGGTTCGCAGACAAACAACTCTAATTGAGTTTTTTTTTATGAAATGTGAACTTGTATTAAAGAATTAAAAAATAACGGATTGGTGAAACCAAAACCCAGCCGTACAGACAAACAGGGGGACGAAACCCTTGAACAAAACAGAGAGGGAGCAGAGACCCCAAAAACCCCAGTCATGAGTAAGACTTACAGCCGAGAAAGAGAAACAAAAGCAGAAATCAAAGACAGGCTAACTGATTTTTTTTATGAACGAAAATAATCCAGGGAAAATAATCCCTATACCAACCAATAAAAAAGCCTCCTCTATACCCAAATGCTACACCCAAACAAAGACCCTCTGTACCGCCAAAACAATGAAGAAACAAACTAGTTCACACATGAAAAACTAGTAGGTAAGTGAACAGAAAACGATACATTCTGAATAAAAGATGTAAATTAAATTTAAAAACAGTACATCAAAAGGCAGACGAACACAATACAGAAAAGTAGAATTAAATTTATTACTGACCTTAACCACTGCGCTTTTCTTCAAATCAATCAATAAAAAAGCAACGTGTAGTAGGAGTGAATTGAATTGTAGTGGGAGTCTGCAATAGTGCAGCAAGTTAGATTCACTTTATAGGGTTTTAGGGTTAGGAGCTACATTGTTTATTTAAAATAAAAAACATTGGCAACGTGGGTGTTTTAGGAGGGAAATTATCCCTTTTTAATTTTTGGTTAAAATTTACCCAATATTTGCCGCCACTACTCCATTAGTCAATATTTTTTAGGTAATTCATTAGTTCATGCTTCTATTTATTTTTGCTAACTTTTTACTTCAATTGTATACTTACCAAGTTAAATATATGATTAGAATGATATCATAACCTCATGCACTAGATTTTTTTTTTTGGTCGAGCACTCCCAAGGAAGAGAGTACCAAGATCGCCTAGACTAAGGGAGAAAAGGGGGGTTGAGAGGAGAGAACGGTGGTGGGGGGCAGAGTTGTGATAGCAACGAAAGTCATCTAGAAAATAGGTCATTCGAGGTGTGAGCTTGCTAGGTGAGTAAAATTGAGCAGTCCAGTGCGGAGTGGGAGCCTAGAAAGAGAGGATCGGAGACTAAGTGAGAACGAGGAAGCTAGAAGAAAGTGAGATGCTAATCAGAGAAAGCAATCAAAAATATATAAGAAAAAAGAATGCGAACAGAAGCAGAGATTGACTAGGGTACGGATTCTCAGTAAATTTAACAGAATAGCGATATTCCTGGGGATGATAAGAATTGTTAAAATACAAAAATTAAAATCACGATTCCCGTAATTGACGGACAGGAGCGGGGCAGCAATGAAACGAAATGTGAGGGGATGAACAACCAACCGAGAGGAAGTGACGGAGAAAACGCCGACCCAAAGGAAGAGGTTCCCAACCTGTTTGATTCTCCCCCGGCCAGCTCTTCTTCGATCAATGGACGCCCACTCCAAGAATTGGCTGTCATGTAAAGACGATCGAAGCTGGGATCCCCTCTGAGAACGCCCCTGAAAGAAGGAATTAAGATCGTTGCATCGGCCGGAAATCCAACAAGAGCAAAAGGAATCTGCAATCAAAAAACCAATCGACCACTCCCTGGAATCAGAGAGAAGAGAAATCACCATATAGGTGCCATCAGGACTCAGCGGAGCCTGTAAATCAGACAACGGGAGGCCCGTGACTGTCATGGTGCCACAACCGTATGACCCTAAAGGCCACCGTACGAAAGGGAAAGAACAAGAGAAGAAAGAAACAGAGGAGAAGAGAGCAGCCAGACGGGAATGGGGTAACAGAAAGAGAGGGGGAGCTTCGAGGCCACCAGCCAGCGCCGGCGACCAAGCTCGGTGAGATCGACGGGAGACGGGAAGCCGAGGGCGTCGAAGAGGACAGGGAACAGAGAGAGCGACGTTTATTTTTTTCTGGAATTTTTCTCTCCTTCTTTCTGATCGACCTCAACCATTTTTTTTCTTCCACTAATTTGTTATTTTTTCATGCACTAGATTTTAATTAGAGCTTTTTTATTTTTTTAGCGATTTTGTAGAACATTAATATCTTTACACATTTAGGTTGTGTGTTTCATCTATATAATTCCAACTATCTACTTTTATTTTAAGAAATAAATTTAATTATATTAATAAAGTTGTCAATATAAAATAAAGAAAATACCAACATAATTTAATCGTCTTGATTTCAACCAGAATTGAGTGAAAAACTCACTACTAATGTATTGAAAGTGAAATCGTAAGATACATAAAAAATCTTAGGAAGGCATAGTTTTTCAACTAGATTTTACATAATTTCACGATCCAAAGATTTTAGGTCGAATAAGGATCACCAGACACAAAAAAATAATAATAATAAAGTCGTAAGATTTCATGATACGATCGAGAATTTTGAATACAATGAGTACAACACTAGTTAACTTTTCATGAATTACTAGATTATTTTTGGCCCATTGGCCTATTATTTTTGTCGTGGCAACTCCTGAGCGGGAGTTGCTAATATAATATATTTTTATTTATTTCAATAATGAAAAATCAATAAAAATTTTGATTTTGAGATTTTTTATTATAATGATATTGCACATTGTGAAGTCTAAAATCGGTAGAAGTCTAAAATCATAAATGGTGACGATGCACATTGTGAGATCCTAGTCATATCCAAGGCTCAATGGTAACACACCCCTCCTGGACCTAAAATTGATGTTCTCTAAATTGTACGGGTGCTAGTGGTTCAATTGCTTTGACTGTGAAACACTCATCAAGATTGTATGGTCACCGGATATAACTATGAGTCAATTTAACTATAATTTATAAAAAAATTATTTAGTTCTAACAATTATAATTGAGGTTGGAAAATTGGTATTCAGAAACTGGGTACCCACCCGAAATCCGGTTAATCTGGGCGGGGATTACCTGTTGACTGGGTAAAGTTGACGGGTAATCCCAAAACCTGGTACCTGATGATACTCGATTTGACGTGATTATCAGCCTCATTTAAGCGACATTTCCTTGCTTAAGACATGGTTTTTAGGGTAGAATAACGAATATTCAATCAATTGCCCTATATCGTGCCATTTGTGTTACCTTGGCCCGTTTCGGGTCTATTTGATGGTTTTCTAGTGTTTTTATGTTAGCACAGGTTTTTGCGGTCAAATAAAGTAGCCAAGGACGTGTCTAAAGCGTTGGAACCTCGAGGAATTGCACCGGAACCAATCCAAAGAGCCAATCAAGTCGTAACAATTCCTGCCCGGTTTACAAAGGAATTTTTGATGAAAATACCCTAGCATTTTCGCGAAAATACATGCACAAAATCACTGATGCCGACTGAAGGAAGTTTTTGGCGAAAACCCTAAGTTTTCGACTGAAAACTATTGGACCGAAAATTACAGGAGAAAGCAGCCGGCGGACCATCCATTTACAAAGGAATTTTCGCCGAAAATTCTTCAATATTTTCGGCGAAAATATCAGGCAAAATCCGGCTGATTAAGGGTTAAGTATAAATACTTAACCGGCGGCCCAGATACGGAGGAGATACCTCATAATACATCATAATTACCGAACTTCAGAATTCTCCCAAGTTCTGAAGCAGAGAGTTTAGAGTTCGAAGAGCCGGAAAGAGATCGTGATGCCATCCCTTCCATCTCGAGGACTCGGAGCTAGGATTGCAGTCGACCGGAAGATCGAAGTTCTGCCGGAGTCGTCTTAATTAGGTTTTTTAGATAGTTTTTTGTTCTTCCGTTGTATGATGAACTCTTTCTTTGTCTTTGATTCTTTTGTGATGAATATGTGTAGCTAAGCTCTACTCTTAGAGCTTAGACTAGATGAACCCTAAGTGACCTAGGGCTTTAAAGCTGTCACGGATCGGTGGTGATTAGATTCAAAGTTCAATTAGTTTCTCTTTCATGTTTGGTTTGTTCTTCATTGTTCATGTTTCTTGTCTGGATTGATCACCTAGAATAGATTCTTGTTAAGCTAAGGATAGAAGCGAACGCTCGCCTTAATCAACCAAGGGGGATTCAAAGTCTATGTTCGTCTGTCATCTCTGTTTTAATCAACCAATTTCCATTCTGTTCTTAGTTTCAATTTCTAATTTCTCTACATTTCTTAGATTTAGAAGTCGTGGAACTCACACCACGCACGAAGTACTTAAACCCGAGTAATTTGCTAGCTTATTTGAGTAGTCAATCATAGAAGACCCGTGGAATACGATCTACCCTAGCTTTCACAGCTTTGTTAGTTATTTGTTTGAACCAGCACAACGACAGGTTCACCAAATTGGCGCCGTTGCGGGGGACTTCTTTTGATTGTTTGAAAGAAGAACTGGCAATTTATTCTTCTATTTTCCATCTTTCATTTTTCCACCCACTTTGATTTTACACTGGTTTTGTTGTTTTTGTTATTTGTAGATTGTTCACAGGTGTATGCATCGCCGCGCTTGGACTCGCTCTCAAACCGACAAGGCTAAGAGTATAGAGAGACCAAGCAGTTCTGCCCCACCTCGACAATCACAGATTCCAAGGAGAGGCAGAACCAATCCACCTCCACCCGTCACTCCGATTAAGATTGAGGAACTGAAGGAGAGTCCCTCATCTTCACCGTTACCGTCACCTACATCCGTTTCATACACCGAGTCACTTTCACCTCCTCCATCTCCTACCATGACTGATCAATTACCACCACCACCACCACCAGGCGGAAATCCACCATCGTCGCCTGCACAGAAAAGTCTAGATGATTACAACAAGCCGAGCGCGACTAGCGTTCGGTCTGCCATTGCCGTACCGCGCATTGGAGGAGATCCTGACTATGAGATCAAGATTCCATTCTTGACTATGATCTCTAGGGATCTACAGTTCGAAGGCAGGCCCCTAGACAATCCGTGCACTTATCTTGCAGATTTCCTTGATCTCTGCAGCACTTTCAAGAACGAAAACCTCGACAAGAATACTCTTTGTTTGAGAGCTTTCCCGTTCTCTCTGAAAGGCGCTGCTAAGAGGTGGCTTACTGGCAAACCACCTGGATATTACACTAATTGGGATACTCTGGCTCAGGACTTCGTTGAAGAATACTTCCCTCCGGCCAGAACAACAGCCATCAAGGATAGCATTGCCAGATTCTCCCAGAAAGAAGGAGAAAGCTTATACGATACTTGGAATCGATTCCAAGAACTTCTCTACAACTGCCCTCATAATGGATTCGAGCAGAGGCAGTTAGCTGAAATCTTTGCTCGAGGTCTTCAAGAAGAATCTGCCAAGTAGGTCAATTCTCTAGCTGAAGGGGATTGCACTACGCTCACACCTGAAGCTGCTCTTCTTCACTTCGCAAACTGTGCTTCCAAGTCAAGGAACTGGGAACGACAATCTGAAGGATCAAGGAGCAAGCTCGATCTTGAAGCAGCTATCAAGGCCAAAGTATAGAAGCATCTGAAGAAGTCTACCACACTAGTCAAACCGCTGGCAGCTTCTGTCTATGTTGCCGATTGCGAATGGTGTGGAGCTTGCGCACATAACGGAGGCCGATGCCATAATTTTGGTAAGACAGAAGTCTGGTCCGCCGAAGAGGTAAATTTCGTTCAACAAGGCTTCGTTAATAATCAGAATGGTTATGCTGGCTACCGCAACTTCAGGCAGCAAGGGAACTATCAAGACAGACCTCCCTACAATGCTGGCGCCAACCATAACCAGAACCAGAATAACCGCCCGGCTGGTCTAGCTGAGGATCAGAAGCCTAACCATTCGCCGGCAGGTGTCTACCAGCCGCCGCACCGTAATATGGGTAACTATGGAACTGCTCCTGGCAATTGCCAGAATCAATATTTGAATAACACCTATCCAGGGCAGCAGTACTAGAAGGAAAACAATGCCAGTGACCTGGACAAGAAGCTTAGCCAGGTCATCACCAGACTCGATGATCATGACAATCAGTTTAAAGCTCAAGCTCTTCTCAGTCAAGAACAGATAGCAGCCGGTCAAAGAATTGAACAGGCTGTGAACAACATCTCGAGCATGCTAGCATCTGGTCGACCATTTGGCCAACTTCCGAGCCAGACAGAGCCGAACCCGAGAAAGGAGCAAGCCAAGATGGTTACTGTTAGAAAATTTCCAAGCTTATCTGTTGATACTTGTTCTATTTTACGTAGGATCATTGAAACTTCAGAGAAGAAGGAAGCACTACAAGTGGCGCCTAAGGAGGAAAATCCTCCTCTTGCACCATACGTCGTGAAGCCTCCTTTTCCAAGAGCATTACTGCCGAATGCAAGGATCGAGACTGGCATGAAGGGGAATAAAGAAGGATATCCTGATGCTCGTATCAAGAGACCGTCCTCTCCATATCCAGCTAAGTGCTCTGATCCTGGTTCTTTCACTCTACCTCTTGTCATTAATGATGTTGAGATAGAACGTTGTTTGGTTGATCTTGGCGCGTCTGTTAATGTTATGCATATGAGTCTATATGAAAAATTGAACCTAGGAGAACTTGAACCGCCTAGTATGCAACTTATCTTTGCTGATAGATCACTTAAAAACTCCTAGGGGAAAAATCAAAGACGTTGTTATTAAATGTGGTCCTTTCACGTTCTTAGCTGACTTTGTTATCATTGACACTAGTAAGGATGATTCTACCATTCTCATAGGACGACCTTTCATGGCTACTACTGGATTGCAAATTAACGTTCCAAATGGTTCTTTAACTTTGAGAGTTGGTAAAGAAACGGTCACGTTCCGCCTTAAAGACGGAATGAAATATAATCCTAAGAATGAAGAATTTCATTGTTTAGTTGTTGAAACTATGGAGTTGACTCGGTCAACTCCGTGACTGATATCTCTTCTAGTGTGCCTAGATCAATTGTTGTTGCAGGTGCTAGACAGATTACCACGCAGAAACTGAAATCTGTTCTTCAAACGCCAAAGAAGAAGGAACTGAAAGCCTCTTCTAAGCCACCGAGCACAAAACCTAGCAGACCTCGGGGAAAGAACAAGAAGACAAAGACTCACATGGTCTGGAGACCAGTTGTGCCGCCACCTTCTACCAAGCCAGCTGCACCACCAATTTGTTCCAAGCTATCGGCGCCGGAACAAGTATGGAAGGAGAAGCCGAAAGCATCTCCTAAGGAAATACTGATGATCACCGATCCTGGTTATATCAAGCCGGAGGTTAAAGAAAAGAAAGAGCCGATCGTTCTCATTTTGTCCACTGTCTTCCTTGCGGAAGATGATCCCTTGACAGAACTGTTCGGGCCCTTCACAATCACTGACCACCTTCCCGACGGACGTACCAAGCTCTTACACGCGAACGGGAAGAAATCATGCTCACCGGAGAAGCCCCGAAGCTCTACTTTATGAACTCCGATGCTAGCATTAAGGAGAATCTGAGTTGGGATGTCTCCTAATACCGTCCAGGTATCGTCCAACTCAAGGACGTTAATAAAAGAGCGCTTCGTGGGAGGCAACCCACGGCTGGAGTCCGTTTTTCATTTGTGTCAACCTTAGTGTTTTAGAGTCGGTTCGGGGGAGCCAAAAGTGTCAGTTTGTTTGATTTCTTATTTTTCGTGTGTAGTCTGTGTGTCATAGTGTCAATTGCAAGTCGTTTGAGGTCTTTCCGATTTTTTTGGATTTAACTGTGATTTTCTGAAGTTTGCCGGGATTGCGAAAATATTTTCAATCGTAGAGTTCAATATTTTCGGCGAAAATAGCCCATATTTTCGGCGAAAATTCTCTTTGAAATCCCATAGAGTTTTCCAAACGTTCCTGTTTCACATTTTTGGCGAAAATGTATTAATGTTTTCGGTGAAAATTTCTTTTGAAAACCGGCAGTACTTTTTAACTAGCATTTTCGGCGAAAACTTGCCATTATTTTTGCCAAAAATGTCTTTGAAAATCGACCAACTATTCACTTTAAAATCCGATTTCAGCCCTCTCTTTCCTCACTTCATTTTCGAAACAAAACCGAAAACCCTCCCCTGTTTAACTCAACCCCGCCGACCGCCATCATTTCTCGTCGCCGCCGCCCATTGCTGTCGCCGACCGCCGCCGCTCCCTTCCCCTCCTATTTCCGATCATTTTAAGCCCTAGAACAGCCGAATTGGAGCTCTACAGCTCTAGTTCACCCAAACCCTAAAACTTGCGATTTTTCTCCGATTTCTCCCAATCCGTTCATTTTTAGCATCCATGGCTTCAATGTAAGTTGTAGAACTTTTCATTTCGTATCTTTTGACATGTTGATTGCTGAATTTCGTCGGGGTTGACTTTCGGTTGACTTATCAGTTTGCCTCGATTTGCGTACCGACTGATTTCGTGTGAACTAGGTTAGCTGAACTTGTTGAACTGTTCTAGCATGCTTAGGGAGTGTTGTGCTTAATTTTCATATCGTTTGATCATGTGTTGCTATACCTAAGTCCTATTCTTTGTGATGTTGACTTTTGAGAAATGTCGGTTTGACCATGAACTATTTTTGATCATTTGGCTGCCTTATGTGTTCATTCTCGTTCAGATTATTGTGTTTGCCATCTGAGATCATATTAAACCGTCATTCTCCGATTTGTGATAGTCTTGCCATGATTAGGGTTCAATGTTCTATTATGTTGACTTTTTGAATGTCGGTTTGACTTCTGAACTCTACCTGTGTTAATTCCATTCTGGCTATTCCTAAGCATGTATTTTATTGTTCGTGATTCTGGTTAATCTACTTTGCTTACCCCCACTCGGTTTTCCTCATTTCTTTGTGAAATTGAGTTTTTCGACTAAGTGTGGGGTAGGGTTTTAGTTTGACTAATCTGGTTTGTTTTCTTGTTTAGGAACACCACTTATGAGCGCAGGACCAAGCAGAGACTTGACGCCGCCTCGAGCTCCAGAGCCCCCGCTCCCGTCACACCCGCCGTCCAGGGCCCTCCACCAGCATTCCCTGGCCGTGCTGGGCACCATCGCACTGTCGCTCGTCTACCCGACTACTACTTTCAGTGCTACCAGAGGCTCGAGCACATTCCTGGAGCTAATGTTCGACCACATTCCATGGATTCCCTCTTCGATCACAATGAGGACTACCACCGGAACGTGCACGACGCCCTGGCACCGGCCGGCCTCCTAGAGCTGACCACCATAGCTTCCGACTTCCCCGACGTCGCTCTCCAGGAGTTCTGGGCCACTTTTGATCTGGACGAGCACAAGAGGAGGCAGAGCAAGAAAGTCGTTTCCTTCTACTTGGGCGGGGTGTACAGGAACCTCACCTATGATTAGTTTGCAGCTCATCTAGGCATTCCCTATGAGCATTACCACGGTCATCACCTCGGCTGGGCGGACGACGAGGACGACGGAGAGGCATACCACGCACTCTGGAGCCACATGACTGGAGTGCCCGGCGATCGTCTCACGGACCATAACTCAGTTAAGTCCCTCTCTCACCCTCTCTATAGATTCATTCATATGGTTTGGCGTAGATCACTATTATATGGTCCAGAGAAGGACCGCCACCATATCAACAAGGAGGAACTTGTGCTTCTTCTCGCCATCCGGGAGAGCTACCCTCTTCACCCCGGATGGGTGCTTGCTCGCATCTTCCGCCAGAAGACCAAGAGGAGGACGCCACCTCGCTCACTCCTGGGAGGCAACTTCATCGGCCAGCTCATCATCTCCTTCGGCCTCAGCCATGAATATGGCCCGAACATCCCTCGCCACACCATCAGGCAGGGTATGTACACCACTCACCGCCGGCCATCCCATAGCCTCATGACCATACTCCCTCGCCACACCATCAGGCAGGGTATGTACACCACTCACCGCCGGCCATCCCAGATCCATACCAGGTGCCTCACCCACAGCCCCACCCGCACCCCGTGGATGATGGAGAGCTGTATGAGCGACTGCAGGAGTGGCGCATCACCGACAACGCAACACAAGAGGCGAGATGGA
The DNA here is from genome assembly GCA_034768395.1 of Linum lewisii. NCBI lineage: Eukaryota > Viridiplantae > Streptophyta > Magnoliopsida > Malpighiales > Linaceae > Linum > Linum lewisii. Next base: position 28,547,728 of record CM068304.1, read on the forward strand.
CTATTATTCAGCAGCATATGCACCGCGCTGATAGGCGGTATGAGGCACAGATGGAGTGGCAACGTCAGCTCGGCGATTTCCTCCACTTTCCACCTCCCGGCGCGCCTGACGAGCAGTGACCGGGTTGTATCCTTTTTCTTGTCCCATCTTTTTATTTATTCTTTTCGAATTTCCATCCAACTTTTTTCTGTGTGGATCCGGGACACTTGTCCCGGTTTCCTTTTTATGTTTCATTTGTTTTTGTTTTGTAGGCAGTAGGGAGATTCCCTTTGCTTCGTTTCGGTAGATTCCCTCCGCTCCGAGGACCCGTGCTCATCCCCTACGCCAACCATCTCGGTCCAGGTTCTTCTGCTTCACTCTGAACTCTAGAACTAGTCTTGTGAGGACACAGTCTGATTTAAGTGTGGGGTAGGATGCTAGAGAACCTTGCATGAACTTGATTGCCCTTGATTGTGTTTTCTATGTGCCTCGTGATTCCATTCCAGTCTCTCTAGCATTAGAATGGCTCAGTTCTTGATTTTTGATGTTAAGTTGTTGTTCAAACTTTCACAATGATGCTTAGATTGCTTAACCTAGAACTTGAGAACCAACTTGTATACTTTGATGCTAAATTGTCTGGTCAGAACAGAATTTTAAAATCACACTTGTAGTTTGTAGCCTTGATTGCATGAAAATTACCAAATCCGACTAGCAAACCAACTGTGAGCTTTTGATCCATTGCACGTAACTTGCAATTTTAATCCTTTTTGAGTGGTTTTCTGTTTGCTTGAATGAGTTAGAATTTGCATGAGACCTACTCGAGACCACACGATGACACTAGTTCTAGAATGATAGGGGCACCTAGATTCAGCTACTAAGCCAGATAACCTACCTAACGATAAAATCCATTAGGTGTAGACCCTTGAGCTTGGCCTGTTCTTTCGGTTCGATATACATTACAGCCATTTCCCATTCTTTCATTTCCCCGTTGATCCCCTGTGGTTGTAGTTCTAGATGGACCTACCGGAAGTCAGTTTGTGGGAACCTTCCTATAGCCGTTAAACAGGTGGTCTTAGCTATTATGTCTAGACGTGTAAACCCCTCTAGCAACTGAAAGAAAGAATCGGCACAAAAGAAAAAAAGAAGAAGAAAAGAAGCAAGTTTCAAAAAAAATGAAAAGAAGAAAAATCAGAAAATCCAAAAAGGTTTCAAGTTTTTAGTTCAATAAAACGTTCTTCTCCCTACAAATGGAAGAACGAAGTCAAAAGAAAAGTCAGAAAAAAATTGTGTAAAGAAAAATAATAAAAGTGCTAGGTTGCTTGAGGGTATCATAGGACAAGCGTTCATTATTCCACCCGTGTCTGGTTAGACGGTAGGAAGCCACATATTAGATTCGAGGGAAGTTAGTCGAAAGCTACACCGCACAAAGCCATCATCATACATTCCCATCATCCATCGCATCATAATCCCAAGTAGTGTAGAATTCGTTACAGTCCTAGCAGGGAAGTCCTTCTTGACTGGTTACTCGTGTTGTCACAGTGGTGGAGATGTGGTTGAATTGCAAACTTATGACAGAATTCGGTAACAGAAAATGATTGAGAGCAGAAACATGTCCTTAAACACAGAGAGTGAGAGTTCCCCATTGTACTAAATATATCCTGTGTGAGGAGTCTGGTCGGTCAGGTCAAATTCGTGCATAATTGGTTGCTACTACTTGTCGTGTGCATTTTATTAGTGAGACCAGGTAGTCTGGCTGATCTGTATGCATGTTAGGCTTCTTGTTCTAGGATCTATCTGTCTAATAATTCATTGTGTTTGATTGAACTCCAATTTAATCGATCTTATCATTTGTGAACATGAGCGTTTCTATTCAGTTTGCTTGAGGACAAGCAAAAGCTTAAGTGTGGGGTATTTTGATGACACTCGATTTGACGTGATTATCAGCCTCATTTAAGCGACATTTCCTTGCTTAAGACATGGTTTTTAGGGTAGAATAACGAATATTCAATCAATTGCCCTATCTCGTGCCATTTGTGTTACCTTGGCCCGTTTCGGGTCTATTTGATGGTTTTTTAGTGTTTTTATGTTAGCACAGGTTTTTGCCGTCAAATAAAGTAGCCAAGGACATGTCTAAGGCGTTGGAACCTCGAGGAATTGCACCGGAACCAATCCAAGGAGCCAATCAAGTCGAAACAATTCCTGCCCATTTTACAAAGGAATTTTCGCCGAAAATACCCTAGCATTTTCGGCGAAAATACATGCACAAAATCACTGATGCCGACTGAAGGAAGTTTTCGGCAAAAACCCTAAGTTTTCGACCGAAAACTATTGGACCGAAAATTATAGGAGAAAGCAGCTGGCGGACCATCCATTTACAAAGGAATTTTTGCCGAAAATTCTTCAATATTTTCGGCGAAAATATCAGGCAAGATCCGGCTGAATTAGGGTTAAGTATAAATACTTAACCGACGGCCCAGATACGGAGGAGATACCTCATAATACATCATAATTACCGAACTTCAGAATTCTCCCAAGTTCTGAAGTAGAGAGTTTAGAGTACGAAGAGCTGGAAAGAGATCGTGACGCCATCCCTTCCATCTCGAGGACTCGGAGCTAGGATTGCAGTCTTCCGGAAGATCGAAGTTCTGCCGGAGTCGTCTTAATTAGGTTTTTCAGATACTTTTATGTTCTTCCTTTGTATGATGAACTCTTTCTTTGTCTTTGATTCTTTTGTGATGAATATGTGTAGCTAAACTCTTAGAGCTTAGACTAGATGAACCCTAAGTGACCCAGGGCTTTAAAGTGGTCACGGATCGGTGGTGATTAGATTCAAAGTTCAATCAGTTTCTCTTTCATGTTTGGTTTGTTCTTCATTGTTCATGTTTCTTGTCTGGATTGATCACCTAGATTAGATTCTTGTTAAGCTAAGGGTAGAAGCAAACGCTCGCCTTACTTTAGAACATCAAATTGAACAATTAACCTTATAATTGGAGCGTGCCTTTCGTAGGAACCGGTTAGGGTTAATCCACTGCAAGAGTAACTCATAAATCATTAGTAATTCCACCAGTTAAGTTAAGTCGTTGCGAGAGGCGACCGTACTCGGGCGACTAATTAATCTTGGTAGCTAGAACGGATAGAGCGAATGTTCGCCGGTCTTAAACCTAAGGGTAAGGAGTTATGGTGGTGTCTTAGAATTGATTGAATGAGAATCGAAATCCGCTGATCTGTTGATTGCCAATGCTCTGGGGAACGAAGGGGGATTCAAAGTCTAAGTTCGTCTGTCATCTCTACTTTAATCAACCAATTACATTCTGTTCTTAGTTTCAATTTTTAATTTCTCTGCATTTCTTAGATTTAGAAGTCGTGGAACTCACACCACGCACGAAGTGCTTAAACCTGAGTAATTTGCTAGCTTATTTGAGTAGTCAAACATAGAAGACCCGTGGAATACGATCTACCCTAGGTTTCACAGCTTTGTTAGTTATTTGTTTGAACCAGCACAACGACAGGTTCACCAGTACCCAATTAGAGTGAGTAACGTGTGAGGACGGGTTTGAAGGTATCCTCCTCATATCCAACATGATGGGTACCCGATATGAAATGACGTTGTATTAGCCACAATATATTGGCGAACGCCCCGCCCGGTCGTTGTTCGGACGGGTTCAGCCAAATAAAAACTACTAATGCTAAGAAAAAGCGTATAGCAGATCGTATTCTGAGGGCTTTCTATGATTGGTTACTTCAGAACTAGCAAAATACTCAAAGGTAAACACATTGTGTGTGGTGTGAGTTCCACGACTTCTACTTCTAAGAAATGCAGAAAAATTAAAACAAATTCAACTAAAACAGACTGGGAATTAGGGTTTGAAAACAAGGATGACAGACGAACTTAGACTTTGAATCCCCCTTCGTTCCCAGAGCATTGGCAATCAACAGATCAGCGGATTTCGATTCTCATTCAATCAAATACTAAGACACCACCATAACTCCTTACCTTTAGGTTTAAGACCGACGAACGTTCGCTCTATCCGTTCTAACTACCAAGATTAACTAGCTGCCCGGGTACGGTCGCCTCTCGCAACGACTTAATTAATTGGTGTAATTACTAGTGATTAATGAGTTACTCTAGCAGTGAATTAACCCTAACCGGTTCCTACAAAAGGCACGCTCCAATTATAAGGTTAATTGTTTAATTCGATGTTCTAAAGTAAGGCGAGCGTTCGCTTCTATTCTTAGCTTAACCAGAATCTAATCTAGGTGATCAATCCAGACAAGAAACATGAACAATGAAGAACGAATCAAACATGAAAAAGGACTGATTGAATTTCGAATCTAATCACCGCCGATCCGTGACCGCTTTAAAGCCCTGGGTCACTTAGGGTTCATCTAGTCTAAGCTCTAACGAGTTTAGCTACTCATGATTATTACAAAAGAAACAAAGATAAAGAAAGAGTTCATCATTCAAAAGAAGAACAGAAAAGAATCTGAAAAACCTAATTTAGACGACTCTGACAGACTTCGATCTTCGGTAGATAACACTCCTAGCTCCGGTTCTCCGAGATGGAAGGGATGGCGTCACGATCTCTATCCCGCTCTTCGAACTCCAACTCTTCGCTCCAGAACTTGAGAGGATTCTGATTCCGAAAAGTTGTGTTTTGCGAATTATGATTGTATATTTGATTTGGGCCGCCGGGTTAAGTATTTACACTTAACCCTAACTGATCTGGATTGGCCTGATATTTTCGCCGAAATTTTTAAGGAATTTTTGGCGAAAATCTCTGTGTAAATGGCCGTGGTTTCTCTGCCTTGTATTTTCGGTCCGAAGAGCACAATGTTTTCGCCGAAGTCATTCTTCACTCGGCGTCAGTTAATTTGCACTAGTGTTTTCGCCGAATATGAAGGCTTATTTTCGCCGAAGATGCAAGTGTGAATGGGCAGACTGTCGGTTTGACTTGATCGACTCCTTGGATCAATTCCGGTTTGATTCCTCGAGGTTCCAACGCCTTAGACATGTCCATGGCTACTCTATTTGACGGCAAAAACCTGTGCTAACATAAAAACACTAGAAAACCATCAAATAGACCCGAAACGGGCCAAGGTAACACAAATGGCACGAGATAGGGCAATCGATTGAATATTCGTTATTCTACCCTAAAAACCATGTCATAAGCAAAGAAATGTCGCTTAAATGAGGCTGATAATCACGTCAAATCGAGTGTCATCAAATACCCCACACTTAAGCTTCTGCTTGTCCTCAAGCAAACTGAATAGAAACGCTCATGTTCATAAATGATAAGATCGATTAAATTGGAGCTCAACCAAACACAATGAGTTATTAGACAGATCGATCCTAGAACAAGAAACCTAACATGCATACAGATCAGCCAAACTACCTGGTGTCACTAATAAACTGCACACGACAAGTAATTAGCAACCAATTATGCACGAATTTGACTTGACCGACCAGACTCCTCACACAGGATATATATAGTACAATGGGAACTCTCACTCTCTGTGTTTAAGGACGTGTTTCTGCTCTCGATAGTTTTCTGTTACCGAACTCTGTCATAAGTTTGCATTTCGACCACATCTCCACCACTGTGACAACACGAGTATCTAGTCAAGAAGGACTTCCATGCTAGGACCGTAATGAATACTACACTACTCGGGTTTATAATGAGATGGATGATGGGAATGAATGATTATGGCTTTGTGCGGTGTAGCTTTCGACTAACTTCCCTCGAATCTAATCTATGGCTTCCTACCGTCTAACCAAACACGGGTGGAATGATGAACGCTCGTCCTATGATACCCTGAAGCAACCTAGCACTTATTCTTTTTCTTTACACGATTTTTTTTCCTTTTGAACTTTTTCTTTTGACTTCGTTCTTCCATTTGTAGGGAGAAGAACGTTTTATTGAACAACACTTTGAAACTTTTCTTATTTTTCTGATTTTTCTGCTTCTTTATTTTTTCTGAAGCTTGCTTCTTTTCTTACTTTCTATTATATTTTTTTTTCTTTTGTGCCGATTTTCTTTTAGTTGCTAGAGGGGTTTACACGTCTGGACATATTAGCTAAGACCACCTGTTTAATGGCTATAGGCAGGTTACCACAAACCAACTTCCGGTAGGTCAATCTAGAACTACAACCACAGGGGATCAATGGGGAATGAAAGAAATGGGAAATGGCTGCAATGTATTATCGAACCGAAAGAACAGGCCAAGCTCAAGGGTCTAAACCTAGTGGATTTATCGTTTGGTAGGCTATCTGGCTTAGTAGCTGAATCTAGGTGCCCCTATCCTTCTAGAACTCGTGTCATCGTGTGGTCTCGAGTAGGTCTCATGCAAATTCTAACTCATTCAAGTAAACAGAAAACCACTCAGAAAGAATTAAAATTGCAAGTTACGTGCAATGGATCAAAAGCTCACAGTTGGTTTGCTAGTCGGATTCGGTCATTTTCATGCAATCAAGGCTACAAACTACAAGTGTGATTTATAAAAATTCTGTTCTGACCAGGCAATTCAGCATCAAAGTATACAAGTTGGTTCTCAAGTTCTAGGTTAAGCAGTCTAAGCATCATTATGAAAGTTTGAACAATTTAACATCAAAAATCAAGAACTGAGCCATTCTAATGCCAGAGAAACTGGAATGGAATCACAAGGCACACATAAAACACAATCAAGGGCAATCAAGTTCATGCAAGGTTCTCTAGCATCCCACCCCACACTTAAATCAGACTGTGTCCTCACAGGACTAATTCTAGAGTTCAGAGAGGAATGGAAGAACCTGGGTGAGGACGGTTGCTTTCAGAGGGTGAGCACGGATCCTCGGAGCAGAGGGAGGTGTAGTAGAACCTGAAGCAAAGGGACTCTACCGACTGCCTACAAAACAAAAACAAATGAAACATAAAAAGGAAACCGGGACAAGTGTCTCGGATCCACACAGAAAAAAGTTGGATCGAAATCCGAAAAGAATAAATAAAAAGAAGACACCAGAAAAGGAATACAACCCGATCACTGCTGGTCCGGTGAGCCGGGAGGTGGAAAGTGGAGAAATTCGCCGAGCTGGCGTTGCCACGCCATCTGTGCCTCATATCGTCGGTCGGCGCGGCGCATATGTTGCTGCATAATAGTCCATCGCGCCTCTTGAGTGGCGTTGTCGGTGATGCGCCACTCCTGAAGTCACTCGTATAATTCTCCAACATCCGCGGGGTGATGTCGGAGCTGCTGGGGAGGCGCCGGGTATGGATCGGGAATGTGCGGCGGCGACTGGTGGATGTACCCTGCCTGATGGTGTGGCGAGGGTATATAATCATGAAACTCAGGCGACGGCTGCGGCTGCTGCTCCTCAGCATCATCTTCTGCCTCTGACTCGACCACAAGCTGGAGTGGAGGATCAGCTGCTACATGGGGACTGAGGTCGAGTTCTAAGTCGTACTCAACCGCCAAGTCTCCTCCAACGGTCCTACCTGGATGTCGCGGAATGTGCGGGCCATACTCATGGCTGATGCCGAAGGAGAGGATGAGCTGTCCTATGAAGTTGCCTCCCAAGAGTTTGCGGGGTGGCGTCTTCCTCTTGGTCTTCTGGCGGAAGATGCGAGCTAGTACCCAGCCGGGGTGCAGAGGATAGCTCTCTCGGATGGCTCGGAGAAGCATGAGCTCGTCCTTGAGGATATGGTGGCGATCCTTGTCTCGAACATATAAAAGCGACCTCCGCCAAACCATATGAATAAACTTATAGAGCGGGTGAGAGAGAGACTTAACTGAGTTGCTCACCCCGAGGCCATCGCCAGGTACGCCTGTCATGTGGCTCCAGAGTGCGTTGTACTCCTCATCGTCATCATCTTCTCCCCAACCGAGGTGATGATCGTGATAGTGCTCATAGGGGATGCCGAGATGAGCGGCAAACTCATCGTAGGTGAGCTGCCTGTACACCCCACCAAGATAGAAGGTGATAACCTTCTGGCATTGCTTCCTCTTGTGCTCGTCCAGATCAAAGGTTTCCCAGAACTCCTGGAGGGCGATGGTGGTCAGCTCGAGGAGACCAGCCGGTGCTAAGGCGTCATGCACGTTCCGGTGGTAGTCCTCGTCATGCTCCTGGAGTGACTCCATGGAAAGGGGGCGCACGTCAGCTCCCCGGACGTGCTCGAGCTTCTGGAAGCGCTCAAAGTAGAAGTCCGGTAGACGGGCAATAGTGCGATGATATCCAGCATGGCGGGGTAGAGCAGGTGGGGGACCCAGAAGAGCAGGTGTGACGGGAGCGGCAGCTCCTGAGCTCGAGGCGCCATCAAGTCGCGCCTTAGTCCTGCGCTCATAAGTGGTGTCCCTAAAACCAGAATGAAACCAGATTAGTCAACCAAAACTTTACCCCACACTTAGTAGAAAAACTCAATTTCACAAAGAAATGAGGGAAACTAAGTGGGGTAAGCAAAGCGGAGTAACCGGTAATCATAGACAGTGAAATACATACTTAGGAACAACCAGAATCGGATAAGCACAATCAGAATTCAAAAAGTCAAACCGATATTTAGAAAGTCAACATGTAGGCACATCGAACCCTAATCATGGCAAGACTATCATAACTTGGAGAATGACGGTAAAATATGATCTCATATGGCAAGCACGAAAATATGAACGAGAATGAACACATCAGACAGCCAAATGATCACAGCAATTCAAAGTCAAACCGTCATTTCTCACAAAAGTCAACATTACAAAGAATTAATCTTATGCATATCAACATAAGCTCAAATGATATGAAAATTAAGCACGGAACTCCCTAAGCATCCTAGAACAGTTCTATAAGTTCAGTTAATCCTAGTTCACACGAAACAGTCGGCACGCAAAACGAGGCAAACCGAAAAGTTAACCGAAAGTCAACCCTGACGAAATTCAGAAATCTATATGTCAAAAGATTCATATCGAAAAGTTATACAACTTACCTGGAAGTCATGATTGCTAAAAATGAACGAGGTGAGAGGAATCAGTGAAAAACTTGAAAACTGGGGTTTCGGAGAACTAGAGCTGCAAAGCTCCGATTCGGACGTTCTAGGGCTCGTTGGGATCAGAAAGAAGAGGGGAAGGGAGCGGCGGTGGTCGGCGATGGCGGCGGCGGTGGGTTACGGCGGCGACGGCGAGTTTTAAAATGGTAGGTGGCGGCGATTTTTTTAAAACAAATAGGGGAGGGTTTTCGGCTCTTTTGAACGAAAATGAAAGAAGGGAAAAGAGGGGATAAGGTCGGGTTTTTAAAGGAATAGTGGTCCAATTTTTAAAATTATTTTCGGCGAAAATGGAAAGGTGATTTCGCCAAAATTTTCAGTTTAAATGCACTGCAGGATTCTCAAGTGTGGTTTCGCCGAAAACAAGAACACGGTTTCGCCGAAAATATCAGTTAAAATGATTTCGCCGAAAACAAAAACTTTTTGAACCGAAAACAATGAACAGGAAGAACGGGTTCGAAATTCAAAAATCAGTTTCGCCGAAAACAGGGGTGGTTTCGCCGATAATTTTGAACTGTTCGGGTTTTAAATATTTTCGCAAATTCGGCCAACTTCAGAAAATCACAGTTAAATCCACAAAAATCGGAACGACCTCAATCAACTTGCGACTGACTCTATGACACACAAACTCTACACGAAAAATAATAACTCAAACAAACTGACACTTTTGGCTCCCTCGAACCGACTCTAAAATACCAAGTTCAACAAAAATTAAAACAGACTCCAGCCGTGGGTTGCCTCCCACGAAGCGCTCTTTTATTAACGTCCTCGAGCTGGACGATACCTGGATGGTATTATGAGACATCCCAACTTAGATTCTCCTTCACGCTCGCGTCGGAGTTCATGAAGTACAGCTTCGGGACTTCTCCGGTAAGCGTGTATCTCTTCCCGTTTGTATGTAGTAGCTTGGTACGTCTGTCGGGAAGATGATCAACGAACTTGAATGGTCCGAACAGCTCTCGGGAGAGATCATCCTTCTTGAGTGTGACGATGGAAGGAATGAGGACTGTCGGCTTCTCCTTTTCTTTATTCTTCGGCTTGGTATCACCAGGATCGGTGATCGTTAGTACTTCCTTAGGCGATGCTTTCGGCTTCTCCTTCCATACTTGTTCCGGTGCCGGTTTCTCGGAACGAAATGGTGGTGCAGTTGCCTCGGTGGAAGACGGCAAAATTTTTGGTCTCCAGACCATTTGGGTCTTCGTCTTCTTGTTCTTTCCTCGAGGTCTGCTCGGTGGTTTAGAAGAGGCTTGCAGTTCCTTCTTCTTCTTCTTAAACGGCTTCTGAACTGAAATTTCTGGCTTCTTCATAATAACCTGGTCAATACCTGCAGCAACAACTGACCTAGAGACACTAGAAGAAGAATTAGTAACGGAGTTGACCGGAGTCAACTCCACAGTTTCAACAGCTAGGCAGTAAGATTCTTCAGTCCTAGAGTCATATTTCATGCCATCTTTAAGACGGAAAGTTTTTGTTTCTTTACCGACCCTAAGAGTTAATGAACCATTTGGAACGTTAATATTCATTCCAGTAGTAGCCATGAAAGGTTGACCTATGAGGATAGTAGCATCATCTGTACTAGTATCCATAATCACATAGTCAGCTAAGAACGTGAACGGGCCACATTTAGTGACAACGTCTTTAATCTCTCCCTTAGGGGTTTTAAGCGATCTATCAGCAAAGACGAGTTGCATACTAGGCGGTTCAAGTTCACCTAGGTTTAACTTTTCATATAGACTCACAGGCATAACATTAACAGATGCTCCTAGATCAACTAAGCAACGTTCAATCTCAACATCATTTATGACCAACGGCAAAGTAAAAGAACCAGGATCAGATAACTTAGCTGGATATGGAGAAACAGGTTTCTTAATATGAATGTCAGGATATCCTTCCTTGTTCCCCTTCATGCCAGTCTCGATCCTTGCATTTGGCAGCAATGCTCTAGGAAAAGGAGGCTTCACGACGTACGGTGCAAGAGGAGGATCCTCCTTAGGCGCCGGTTTCTGTTCCTCTTCTTCTTCTTTTTCCGGAGTTTCAGCGATCCTGCGTAAAACAGAATAAGCATCAGTAATTAGGTTGGGAAGTTTTCAAGAAGTTACCATTTTAGCCTGTTCTTTTCTCGGGTTTGGCTCTGTCTGGCTTGGAAGCTGGCCAAAGGGTCGACCAGATGCTAGCATGCTCGAGATGTTGTTCACGGCTTGCTCAATTCTTTGTCCAGATGCTATCTGTTCTTGATTGAGAAGAGCTTGAGCCTTGAACTGACTGTCATGATCATTGAGTCTTGTGATGATCTGGCTGAGCTTCTTATCCAGGTCACTGACATTGTTCTCTCTTTGATGCTGCTGCCCTGGATAGGTATTATTGAGATATTGATTCTGGCGATTGCAAGGAGCACTTCCATAATTACCCGGATTACGATGCGGCGGCTGGTAGACACCTACCGGCGGATGGTTAGGCTTCTGATCCTGAGCTGGACCAGCCGGGCGGTTATTCTGGTTTTGGTTGGCGCCAACATTATAGGGAGGTCTGTCTTGATAGTTCCCTTGCTGTCTGAAGTTACAATAACCAGCATAACCATTCTGATTATTGACAAAGCCTTGTTGGATGAAATTTACCTCTTCGGCAGACCAGACTTCTGCCTTACCAAAATTCTGACAACGGCCTCCGTTATGTGAGCAAGCTCCACACCACTCGCAATCAGCAACATAGACAGAAGCTTCCGGCGGCTTGATCGGTGTGGTAGACTTCTTCAAATGTTTCTCTACCTCTGCCTTGATTGTAGCTTCAAGATCTAGCTTGCTCCTTGATCCTTCAGATTGTCGCTCCCAGTTCCTTGACTTTGAAGCACAGTTTGCGAAGTGAAGAAGAGCAGCTTCAGGAGTGAGTGTAGTGCAATCCCCTTCAGCTAGAGAATTGACCCACTTGGCAGATTCTTCTCGAAGTCCACGAGAGAAGATTTTAGCTAACTGCCTTTGTTCGAATCCATGATGAGGGTAGGTGAAGAGAAGTTCTTGGAATCGATTCCAAGTATCATACAAGCTTTCTCCTTCTTTCTGGCAGAATCTGGCGATGCTGTCCTTGATGGTGGTTGTTCTAGCTGGAGGGAAGTATTCTTCAACGAAGTCCTGAGCCAGAGTATCCCAGTTAGTGTAATAGCCGGGTGGTTTACCAGTAAGCCACCTCTTAGCAGCGCCTTTTAGAGAGAACGGAAAGGCTCTCAGACAAAGAGTGTTTTTGTCGAGGTTTCCGCTCTTGAAAGTACTGCAGAGATCAAGGAAGTCTGCAAGATGAGTGCACGGATTGTCTAGGGGCCTGCCTTCAAACTGTAAATCCCTAGAGATCATAGTCAAGAATGGAATCTTGATCTCATAGTCAGGATCTCCTTCAATGCGCGGAACGGCAATGGCAGATCGAACGCTAGTCGCGCTCGGCTTGTTGTAGTCGGCTAGACTTTTCTGTGCAGGTGGTGGTGGTGGTGGTGGTAATCTATCGTCCATGGTAGGAGATGGAGGAGGTGAGAGTGACTCGGTGTATGAAGCGGATGAAGATGGTACAGGTGATGATGGAGATTGGATCGGAGTGATGAATGGATTGGATCTGCCTTTCTTCAGAATCTGTGATCGTAGAGGTGTAGCTGAACTACCTGGTCTCTCTGTACTCTTGGCCTGTTCGGTTTGAGAGCGAGTCCAAGGACGGTGAGGCATACACCTGTAAACCTACAGATAACAAAGACAAACAAAACCAGTGTAAAATCGAAGTGGATGGAAAAATAAAAGATGGAAAATAGAAGAATAAATTGCTAGTTCTTCTTTCGAACAATCAAAAGAAGTCCCCGGCAACGGCGCCAATTTGGCGAACGCCCCGCCCGGTCGTTGTTCGGACGAGTTCAGCCAAATAAAAACTACTAATGCTAAGAAAAAGCGTATAGCAGATCATATTCCAAGGGCTTTCTATGATTGGTTACTTCAGAACTAGCAAAATACTCAAAGGTAAACACGTTGTGCGTGGTGTGAGTTCCACGACTTCTACTTCTAAGAAATGCAGAAAAATTAAAACAAATTCAACTAAAGCAGATTGGGAATTAGGGTTTGAAAACAAGGATGACAGACGAACTTAGACTTTGAATCCCCCTTCGTTCCCCAGAGCATTGGCAATCAACAGATCAGCGGATTTCGATTCTCATTCAATCAATTACTAAGACACCACCATAACTCCTTACCCTTAGGTTTAAGATCGACGAACGTTCGCTCTATCCGTTCTAACTACCAAGATTAACTAGCCGCCCGGGTACGGTCGCCTCTCGCAACGACTTAATTAATTGGTGTAATTACTAGTGATTAATGAGTTACTCTTGCAGTGAATTAACCCTAACCGGTTCCTACGAAAGGCACGCTCCAATTATAAGGTTAATAGTTTAATTCGATGTTCTAAAGTAAGGCGAGCGTTCGCTTCTATCTTTAGCTTAACCAGAATCTAATCTAGGTGATCAATCCAGACAAGAAACATGAACAATGAAGAACGAATCAAACATGAAAAATGACTTATTGAATTTCGAATCTAATCACCGCTGATCCGTGACCGCTTTAAAGCCCTAGGTCACTTAGGGTTCATCTAGTCTAAGCTCTAACGAGTTTAGCTACTCATGATTATTACAAAAGAAACAAAGATAAAGAAAGAGTTCATCATTCAAAGGAAGAACAGAAAAGAATCTGAAAAACCTAATTTAGACGACTCTGACAGACTTCGATCTTCGGTAGATAACACTCCTAGCTCCGGTTCTCCGAGATGGAAGGGATGGCGTCACGATCTCTATCCCGCTCTTCGAACTCCAACTCTTCGCTCCAGAACTTGAGAGGATTCTGATTCCGAAAAGTTGTGTTTTGCGAATTATGATTGTATATTTGATTTGGGCCGCCGGGTTAAGTATTTATACTTAACCCTAACTGATCCGGATTGGCCTGATATTTTCACCAAAATTCTTAAGGAATTTTCGGCGAAAATTCTGTGTAAATGGCCGTGGTTTCTCTGCCTTGTATTTTTGGTCTGAAGAGCACAATGTTTTCGCCGAAGTCATTCTTCACTCGGCGTAAGTTAATTTGCACTAGTGTTTTCGCCGAATATGAAGGCTTATTTTCGCCGAAGATGCAAGTGTGAATGGGCAGACTTTCGGTTTGACTTGATCGACTCCTTGGAGCGATTCCGGTTTGATTCCTCGAGGTTCCAACGCCTTAGACACGTCCCTGGCTACTCTATTTGACGGCAAAAACCTGTGCTAACATAAAAACACTAGAAAACCATCAAATAGACCCGAAACGGGCCAAGGTAACACAAATGGCACGAGATAGGACAATCGATTGAATATTCGTTATTCTACCCTAAAAACCATGTCTTAAGCAAAGAAATGTCGCTTAAATGAGGCTGATAATCACGTCAAATCGAGTGTCATCATATATCTATGTTTAATGGGTACCCGAGATTTTGGGTTCACCTAATGGGTAACGAGTTTACCGATAACCATTACGGGGTGAGGATGGTTTGGAATTTATACCCGTTTAGTCTCGTTGAACGGGTACGCGTAATACCCATTATATAAACTGGTGGGCAGTGAATATGTGGTATTCGACCCATACGTGGTATCTATTACATCACAATATTTTGATTTGTAATTGACTAGCCCAAAATCAATAAATGAAGTTGGGCTTTATCATTGCATTAATTTAGCCCAAAATCAAGTATACTTATTGCAAACTTTTATCTTTTGACATGTCTTATCCGAAACCTTCATGAATTCAATTTATTAAAAGAATTAACTTTTAATTATAAGATGTATCTATTGCATCACAGCATTTGCGTTTTGTTCTGGGTCATTACAGCATATTCGAATCCCTAATTCTTCACGCTGCTCTATCCCAGGCCATTCCGCTTCCGACCGCCAGCCATATTCTAATCGAAGACCCATATCGCCACTCTCGAGCGAGTTGCTTCTGCTCCATCATCCAAAGCCCCCTTACGGAAGCCCCCTCCCCTCACTTTCGACCACCGAGGGTACGCAACCCCTCTCCCTAACTTTCGATCACCTAGCCTAGCTAGCCGCCATAGGTCGAACTGCGTCGCTGACGGCCTACCGACATCATCCAACTTGCAAAGATAGAAAGAAGCTGTTGTAGAGGTCGACGCTAAGAGGTTGACGGAGGAAGCGAAGTAGCTTGTTGTCAAGGCTGAGGCTGATAAGAAGGAAGAGAGTGGCGTTAGAGGTAAATGTGTTCCTCTACTTGTTTGTTATGTTAGTAATGGAGTAGGCTAAAGATTACTTCATTGAATTCAAGGAATGATGGTATATAATTTGGTTAATAGTAGGATGAATAAAGCTTGCTACTGTAGTTCTTTTGTGGTTTGATGAAAGAACTGAGTTCTTTCCTTTGTTTTGTGATTCTTTTCTTCTGATTGGCCTAGCTAGACAAAGGTCAAGATGCTTCGCTGAAGGCCTACCCACATCATCCAAATTGTGAAGATAGAAAGAAGTTGTTGATGAGGTTGACGCTAAGAGGTTGAAGGAGGAAGCGAAGTAGCCTGCTGTCAAGGCTGAGGCTGAGAAGAAGGAAGAGAGTGGCGTTAGAGGTAATTGTGTTCCTCTACTTGTTTGTTATGTTAGTAATGGAGTAGGCTAAAGATTTCATCGTCGAATTCAAGGAATGATGGCCTATAATTTGGTTAATAGTAGGATGATTTGAGCTTGCGATCGTAGTTCTTTTGTGGTTTGATTAAATAATTATGTTCTTTGCTCTGTTTAGTGATTCTTTTCTTCTGATTGGTGAGACATAAACGAAATCAGTTTATTCACTTTGTTTCTTTGATCATTTTGAAGCATTGGCAGTCCATTAGTGAGTTGAGTGCACCCCATGCGAACATCGAGACCCCATGTTATGGTAGATGAAGTGCTTAATCACATGATCATTACATATGCAATATATTTTTGCCTTCTCTGTTTATGTTTAGTCTGATTCACTTTCACTGGAATTTAGTTGAGTCACCAATGTAAATAACTATCCGTCTAATATGTTATTTCGTATTTGTTTCACCTTTATGCAATTTGTGTAACCTCCTTAAGATGCAATTATAGTGATTCTCCTGCATATCACTTAACCCGCATGCACAGACCAAAGTCATAATCTCTTTAGTTGTTTACATGTAGCATGTCTACTGCCTTCATACTACAAATGTATTTATGTGTGCATCAATAGTAATACACTTTGCTTTATGCCGTTTCTGATAAATGTCTACTGCTCTTTAGTTGATCATGTTATAGTATATATTGATTCATTTTCTTTCCTATAACTGCATTATTGAAAATTTTAGTCAATATCATAGCAGGCCTGCTGTTAATTCAATAACTGATGTCCTTGTGTTGAGTAAATATCATATCAAGTCTGCTGCTCCTTAGATGTAGTTCTTTGTCATTCATATGAATCTATATGAATGATAATCTGAATCTAGGAAATAGTGTACAGTTCAGTTCCAGATTTCACTTTTGTTTTAGCCAAAACTTAACCATTGGTTAATGATAAACAGTTGAGCATTAACCATTGGTGTTTGTGCAGAGCAGTTAATGGATAACCGCTAATAACGAAATATTTTATTTTACTTCCAGGTTCTGCTCTAATTCATGGATAGAAGTTGGATTAATGACTCGAATCGACTTAGTTCGAGATTCATTGAAGGGGTTGCTTCTTTTATGGAGATTGCCAATAACACTGTTAGAGATGGAGAGATCCTTTGTCCATGCCAAAAATGTGTTAATGGGATATATCAGACAACAGGGATTGTGGTAGCCCATATTTTAGAGAATGGTTTCTGCAAGAGTTACTCGACATGGTATTTTCACGGAGAGACAGTTTTTCAACCTGCAGAATCACCGAGTAGAGGTTCTACTACTGAACCTGAAAGATTTCAGCAATCTCGAGATATGCAACAAAATGTACAAGATTTCATAGAAGACATGGCTACTGGATACACTCATTTGGATGAATCTGAACCCAACACAAACTCTCAGAATCCCCAACTGTCAGGACAAGGTGTTGCTTCAAGTGATGATGCTAATAAATTTTATGATATTTTGGACGCAACTGACAAAGAGCTCTTTCAAGGATGCAAAAAGCACAGTAAGCTCTCTTTCGTACTTGAGTTATATCATAAACATGCATGAATGGATTGAGTAACAAAGCTTTCGATGACATATTAAGTACTTTACGAGAAACCTTACCTGAGGGGGACTCACTCCCGAAGTCTTCAAATGAAATAAAAAAACTCATTCGCAATCTGGGTCTCCATTATGAGAATATTTATGCTTGTGAGAATAATTGTATGTTGTTTTGGAAGAATAATAAAGATGAAACAACATGTTTGGAGTGTGGGCTATCTAGATATACTGACAATGAACATGGGGATCAACTTGCTCTGGAAATAAGAAGAAGAAGAAAAGAATTGCAACAAAGGTGTTAAGATGGTTTCCTTTGAAACCTAGATTACAGAGATTATTCAAGTGTTCAAAACCAGCTTCTTATATGCGTTGGCACTTTCATGAGCGTAAAGAGGATGGCTACTTACGACATCCTGCTGACGGTCGTGCTTGGAAAGACTTTGATATTCGGTATCCTGATTTTGCGAAAGATCCTCGTAATATTAGACTTGGCTTGGCAACAGATGGTTTCAATCCTTTCCGTAAATTGAGTAGCACTCATAGTACATGGCCTGTATTATTGACAATATATAATTAGGCGCCATGGTTATGTATGAAGCAACCTTCATTCATTTTATCCATTCTCATCCCATGTCCTTCTTCACCTGGGGACAAGATTGATGTGTTCTTGAAGCCTTTAACTGATGAGCTACATGATTTATGGGTTCATGGTCTACCACCATATGATGCTAAAGAGAAGGAGACGTTTCAATTGCATGTCGCATTGATATGGACAATCAACGATTTTCCTGATTATGGTATGTAGTCTGGATGGCGTACTAAAACTAAATTTGCTTGCCCTAATTGTGGTTTCAATACTTGGTCAAAGTGGCTAATTCATGGTGAAAAATATTGTTGTATGGGGCATCGCAGATTTTTGTCTAGAGAACATCCATTTAGACGTAACAAGAGAAAGTTTGATGGTAGAGAAGAGCATAGAGAAGCACCAGCTATGACATATGGATATGATATTCTAAGCTATTGTAATGAGGAAACAATAGTTAAAGATTTGGATGGTAAAGCTGAAGATCTTATAGCGGGGCTGAAGAAGAAAAATATCTTTTTTGAACTACCTTATTGGGAGTTCAATTTAGTGAAGCATAATCTTGATGTTATGCACATAGAGAAAAATGTGTGTGATAACATATCAGGGACTTTGTTGGATATGGATGGAAAGAGTAATGACAATTTGAAAGCTCGCACATCTCAAAGACATGAGAATTAGAGTAGATCTTCATCCGGTTGAGCAACCAAATGGGAAAATGTTACTACCAGCAATTGCTTACACAATGTCTCAAATTAAGAAGAAACGCATGCTTGGAGTTTTGAAATCAGTTAAAGAACCAGATGGTTATTGTTACACCCCGAACCTAGCTATAGAAATTTTGTGTAAAATCCCTAAAATACCCTTAACAAAATTTTCTAATCACTAAGAATCATTACATATTTAGATTATTATCCCTTCATGAAATATTAACTTGATGATGGTCCGTTAATAATTAAGGTTGCGTGGTAAATTAATTTCGTTGGTAGATATGGAGTATAGTCAGCTAGCCTATAAGATCTAATAGAAGCCAAACTTAGAAAATATTGAGTAATTAGTCTGGGCCCAGCGAACTCTTCAACTCTGTTCTCTCGAACTTCTTCGGTCTGGAACTCGTGAAAGTTCTGAAAATTATGATATATCCTCTTTTGGGCCGCCGGTTAAGTATTTATACTTAACCCTAAATTGCCGGATTTTGCCTGGAGTTTTCGGCGAAAACTTAAGAAGTTTTCGCCGAAAACTTTTTTGTAAATTGACTGATCTCCCGGCTATTTCTCCTGTGATTTTTGGACTCCAAGTTTTCGCCGAGAACTTTGGGTTTTCGCCGAAAACTTCCTCTTGTGATGCTCAGCCAATTTCTTCTGGAGTTTTCGCCGAAAACTCTAAGAGTTTTTGCCAAAAACTCAAGTGTAAATTGAGGCAGGATTTTGGTTGACTTGATTGACTTCTTTGATTGGTTCCGGTGCGATTCTTCGAGGTTCCAATGCCTTAGACACATCCTTGGCTACTATATTTGACGGCAAAAACCTGTGCTAACATGAAAACACTAGAAAACCATCAAATAGACCCGAAACGGGCCAAAGTAACACAAATGGCACGAGATAGGGTAGTTGAGTGATTATTCGCTATTCTACCCTAAAAACCATGTCTTAAGTCAAGAAATGTCGCTTAAATGAGGCTGATAATCACGTCAAATCGAGTGTCATCAGATCGGAATGCAAATCAATGTTCCGAGTGGTTCTTTAATTTTGAGGGTTGGTATGGAAACGATAACATTTCGCCTTAAGGACGGTATGAAATACACCCCTACGGAGGAAGAACGGCACTATCTTGCTGTTGAATTTGTGGAGTTGACCTCGGTCAACTCCGTTACTGATGTCTCTTCCAGCGCTTCTAGACCAACTGTTGTTGTAGGTGTTGAACAGATTATCAAGCAGAAGCCCGGACCCACGGCACAAAAGCCGCCAAAGAAGAAGGAATTGAAAGCCTCTTCTTCTCAATCACCGCCAAGCAAGGAACCTGGCAGGATACGAAGGAAGAATCAAAAGAATGCTCAAATGGTCTGAAGGCCAGTTGCTCCGCCATTCTCTTCCGAGCCAGTTGCACCACCAATTCCTGTCAAGCCACCGGTGCAGAAGCAAGTGAAGAAGGAGAAGCCAAAAGCATCTCCCAAGGAAGCGCCAAAGAAAGAGAAGACGAGGCCAACTGTTCTCATTCCTTCCATTGTAACACTCGCGAAGGATGATCTCTCAAGAGAACTGTTCGGGCCGTTCAAGATTACCGACCACCTCCCCGATGGACGTACTAAGCTCATTCATGCTAACAGGAAGAAATTCACGCTCGCCGGAAGTACCCCGAAGCTCTACTTCATGAATTCCGACGATAGCGTTAAGGAGATCCTGAGTTGGAATGTCTCCTAATACCGTCCAGGTATCGTCCAACTCAAGGACGTTAATCAAGCGCGCTTCATGGGTGGCAACCCACGGCTGGAGTCAGTTTTTAATTTGTGTCAAACTCAGTATTTTAGAGTCGGTTCGGGGAGCCAAAAGTGTCAGTTGCATGATTTCTTATTTTTCGTGTGTAGTTTGTGTGTCATCGTTTCGATCCCAAGTTGTTTGAGGTTGTTCCAATTTTTTCAAATAAGTTCTCATTTTCTGAAGTTTGCCGAAATTGCGAAAATGTTTTGAAAAATTGCAGGACAAAGTTTTCGCCGAAAATTGCACTCATTTAGGCGAAAACTCTTCTTTAAAACCCACTGTGTTTTCTGTCCATTTTTTGATAAACTTTTAGGCGAAAAGTTTCTTACTTTTCGGTGAAAACTTACTTTAAAATCTGGTAGACATTTTGAACTAAATTTTTCGGCGAAAAATTGCACTTCTTTTCGCCGAAAAACTTCAGAAAATTCCAAAAATATCTCCCCCACCCCCTCACATTTTCGAACGAACAAAACAACAAACCCCCCTATTTCGCAAAAATCGCCACCCGTCCGATCACCGCCACCGCTGACCACCGCCGCACCCTTCCTCATCCTCCCCTGATCATTTTAAGCCGTAAAACGTCTGAATCGGAGCTCTAGAGCTTCAGTTCCGCCAAAACCTAATTTCACGAGTTTTTCACTGATTCCTCCTCTTCCATTCGTTTTCAGCCATCATGACTTCAAGGTAAGTTGTATAGATTTTCGTTCCGAGTCTTTTGACATGTTGATTGCTGAATTTTGCCAGGGTTGACTTCAGTTGACTTTTTTTCGGTCTACCTCGATTTGCGTGCCGACTGTTTCATGAGAATGTTGGTGAACTGATTTCTTTGGACTGTTCTAGCATGCTTAGGGAGGTTTGTGTTGAAATTTGATAACATTTGATCTTGAATTGCTATGCTTAAAGGAATGATTCTTTGTGGCGTTGACTTTTATGACATGTCGGTTTGACCATGAACTGTTGTTGCTCATTTGGCTGCCATGTTTGTCCATTCACGTTCATATCACTTTGTTGGTGGTCAGAGCTGATGTTATGTCGTCATTCCCTGATTTGTGCTAGTAATTGCCATGATTAGGGTTCAATGCGTTCTTATGTTTACTTTTTGAATGTCGGTTTGACTTCTGGACTCTAATTGTGATGTTAACATTCTAGTCAGTCCTCTGCGTGCTTTGTGATTCATTGTGATTACCGGTTACTCGCTTTGCTTACCCCCACTCGGTTTTCCTCATTTCTTTGTGAAATTGAGTTTTTCTACTAAGTGTGGGTAGGTTCTTAGTTTGACTAATCTGGTTTCTTTTCTTGCTATGAATAGGAATGTAACCAATGAGCGCATGACTAAGGCCAGACTTGACACCGGCTCTAGCTCAAGGGCACCAGCCCCAGTCACTCCTGCCATCCACGGCCCTCCTCCGGCATTTCCAGGTCGCGTCGGGTACCACCCCACTGTTGCCCACTTGCCTGTGCACTACTTCCAACACTACCAAAAGCTCCAGCACATTCCTGGAGCCGACATGCGACCACTGTCCCTTGACTCCCTCCTCGCGCACAATGAAGATTGGCACCAGAATGTGCTCCACTCGTTGGCACCTTCAAGACTTCTGGAGATGACCACCATAGCTAACAGCTTCCCAGACGTCGCGCTCCAGGAATTCTGGTCCACCTTCGAGCTGGATGAGCACAAGAGGAGGCAGCACAAGAAGGTCATCTCCTTCTATCTTGGTGGGGTGTACAAGGACTTCACTTATGATGAGTTCGCAGCTCATCTCGGCATCCCACTGGAGCACTACCAGGGTCACCACCTCGGTTGGCAGAACAACTCGGGCAAAGGCCCAGAATATGACGTGCTCTGAAGCCACATCACTGGAGTGCCGGATGCTCAGACCACGACTCATAACTCGGTCAGGTCACTCTCTCACCCTCTCTATCGTTTCATTCATATGGTTTGGCGTAGATCCCTGTTGTTTGCTCCAGAGAAGGACCGCAACCACATCAGCAGAGAGGAGCTCCTACATCTCCATGCTATCAGAGAGGGTTATCCGCTTCATTCAGGATGGGTGCTTGCACGTCTCTTCCACCAGAAGACCCAGAAGCCAAAGCCGCCTCACTCACTCCTTGGCAGTAACTTCGTAGGTCGCCTCATCATCTCCCTCGGTCTCTGCCAGTTAGGGGTGGAAATCGGTCGGTTAGCGGCTAACCGTAACCGGTCAAACCGGTTACCTGTAACCGTTATTTGTCCAAATCATGCACCGGAACCGGAACCTAAACTAAGATCCGGGTAACCATAACTGGTTTTGATTCGGTTACGGGTAAAACCAGTTAGTCGCTTGATAACCGAAAGCTGATTGTCCCCAAAATTTGACTAGAACAAGTTGTCCACTTCCGGCTGAGATTTCTTTAAATTTCATTATAGAGTTAAGAGATTACATCAATGTGTATTCAATTAAGACCACAGATACATATAGACTTAGAATTTGCATCAATGTCTCGCCTCCTGTTTGACATGAGGATTGCAGAGCAACCCATTCTGAAAAAGCAGTTAGGGATGAGCATGGAACGGTCCTTCCCTTAGTACCAATTGTAGCCTACCATCTCAGTTCTAACCACCACAGCATAGTTATTTGGGTTTGCTTCAAGCATGTCACGGGCCAGATCTACAGCTATAATCCCAGCACTGCAGCCCATGCCTCCCAGATTGTAGCTCAAAATGTTACCTCTCAGCCTGTACAGATTGATATTCATGGCAGATAGGGACGGAGTTGGGTTAAAGATGCTGCAATTTACAGCTTTGGGAATGTAAGTCTCATCTCCTATGCCTGAGGAATGCATAATTCTCTTCTGGAATTCAAGGCTTGCCTCATCGAACTTGCATGTCCTGCAGGCCAAGTCCATGAACTCATCCTTGATTACCTGTACACAACACAATCTGGCTGAGAAACTGAAGATAGGTTGAATGTTCATCGTAAGCAAAAGAAGCCTCACATCTGGAGCAGAATGCAGAGGTCATCTCTGCATATTTAATGTTCATATCTGCAATTCAATATCAAACTGGCTATTGCAGAGTGCAGAGCTTAATGAAATTCAGGGGTGAGCAGCGGTGCCAATACACTAGAAATTACTTTAATTCGAAATCTATAAAACAATGCTTATAACCATGATTTGAATTCTATAAAACAATGCTTATAACCAACCTAGAAAACCTATATAAACCATTAAACCCCCAATATCTAATTCTAATAACAACAACACTATCTGAGTAGTAATTCTAATAATAACAACAACCAACCTAGTAAACCTATATAAACCATGAAACAACAGCAGTAGTAATCAAAGCATATCCAAAGTAGTAGTAATCGGCTGCAGTACCTTCACTTTCCAGAAAATATGAATACGATATCAAGAAGGAGGCACTTGGATCCACCACGCCTCCTTGTAACATCTGTATAAAAGGACTTCATCACACATCTGAGTACAACAACATACCCACTAGTATCTTCCAGGATTCCCAAGTCAAAATCCTTAACTTTAACAAGCACCTTGTTGCAATCACTGAACAGGTAATCAACCTTCTTGTTTTTGGAGTATATACTGACAATGCCGAGGAGCAAGTAGGTCAACACTCTATACCCGACGGCATCAAATTCATCTTGCAAAAACTTTTTCTGAATTACAACAACTGAGATTCAATCAGGGAATCAAGTAATGTTAAACCAGCATCCATTGTCACATTTAAATCATCCTCCTCGTCTTGTATTGATGAAAACTTTGAAGATCTCATCCAATCTCCACAACATATTACTGCCTCTACAATCTTAGGTGACAGAGAACTTCTAAATGAGTCTAACACTCTACCACCAGTACTAAAAGCACTTTCGAAAGGCACAGTCGATATTGGGATTGCAAGGACGTCTCTTGCAATGTCACTAAGCACCGGATACTTCACATCCTTTGTCTTCCACCATCCCAATATATCAAACATATGTTGTGCTTTAGGATCATATGTCTCTCGATCAGCATTCAAATATGATTCTAACTCAGTTCTAGACCCAACATACTCAGTCATGCTATATTCACACTCAAAATCATTGTCGTATGCCCCTTCTGACATGTTTGGCAGTTCTTCTATAGTAGCAGAAGGTTGAGATTGAGTGGTTGGTTGCCTAGCATCATGAAAGCTCTGATATACCTGAAATATATCTTGGAGCTCAGTATTCACCTCTTCTAATAATTGTGCACCTCTGACATCTCCATACAACTTCTTCAAAGCAAACTTAGGATACTCCATTTTGTGCCTGGGGTCTAACACAAGAGCTATGTAAACAAGTCTATTGAATCTGTTATTTCTCCCATCCTTCTCAGACCAATACTTCCCAAGCTTTTTAGACATTCTAGAAGCCATGTTCTTTGCTGCTTCATCCTCACTTGCTTCCATTTGACGAATGTGGGAAAATACCTTACCCATCTCTCTCACAAACAAATGACTTGTTACATAGGAAGAACCTGAAGCCACCAAAGTCAAATCATAGAAGAACTTGAGGTGGCCAAGTACCAAATTGTTATACCTCTTAGCCAACAAATCATACTTGGGATGGATCTTTTCCCTCCAATGACTGAAATGGCTTCTCAAACTTTCCAGCTGATTCCAACATGAGGTAGGTGGAATCCACCTTGTAGCCACATCCAAACGCAACAAACTTTTAGGATCCATACCATGGAAAACCACACACTCTTTAAAAGTAGATGTTCGAGCTGGAGACCCACGAACCCATCTAACTGCCTCACGCACCCTTCTTATTGATACGTCAACCTCTTCTAAGCCATCAGTAACAACAAGATTCAATATGTGTGCAACACACCGCATGTGCAGAAATTTACCACCAAGAATTCTACCTCCCCAAGTCTGAAACTTATTCCTTAAATTGATAATTGCTGTATCATTAGCAGTAGCGTTATCCATGGTGATGCAAAACACATTCTTCAGATTCCATTCCTCCAAGCAGTCTGCTACTGAATCAGCAATGTCAATTCCTCTATGACTTTTAATTTCACAGAAATTCAATATCTTCTTATTCAGTTTCCAATCAACATCAATGAAGTGAGCAGTAATGCACATATAGTTGATATTCTGAATAGAAGTCCAATAATCAGTAGTAATGCAAACCCTCCCAACACACTTTGAAAGAAAATACTCTTGCAAATTCGTCTTCTTCTGTAAAAACATCTTCAAACAATCTGCACGTACTGTTTTCCTAGATGGCATATCAAACATCGGACATGCAATTTCCATCAACCTCTTAAACCCTACATGTTCGACGAATCGGAACGGCAGCTCCTCCAGCATAATCATCGCTGCAACAACTTGTTTGACCAAATCTTGATTAAATCTCCAATTAGCTACCCTTCGAGTTTTTTCGTCATCTACACTAGGCACAAATTGTAGATGCATTTGACCATCCCTTTTAGCTCTTTTCCTCCTACACATCAGAGTGTGGTTTTTAAGAGTAGTCGTACCGTTATGTCCAAGATCAGCTTTGAGAATTGTCGGACAAAATAAGCATTGAGCCTTGTGCTCTCCATTCTCATCTTGAAATGCCTTAAACTCTCCCCACCAAGGAGATCTCTTTCTATATGATTTTTGAGGTCGCCCCTCTCCCCCATTTGGTATAGTCGGTACCGGTGCAGCTGGTTGTTGTTGAGGTGTTGGATTTGCAGTAGGTGCTACTGGTGTTGGTGTTGGTGTTGGAGTGGCACCGCGTCTAGCATCACCAGCTCGTCTCTTCATATTTGGACGATGCCGTAAAGAAGTTTGTGCATGCTTTTCCTTATTAGGACGTGGTTGACTATTATTAGTCATCTGTAACATGAAAATAATAAGTTAACTTCATAATCTGTAAACTATCAAATACCCAGATTCCTATTAATAATGTTGTAACATTGCAACATATAGTATTTGATTGAATTTCCATCATGTTGACTATTTTGTTTTACTGCTAGCATGCAACAATGATTCCTATTAATTAATCATCACCCTATTATTTCTTAATCTTCAGTTCACTTTATTACCAAACATAAATTGACGTGAAGAATAATATAATGAACCACAAAATTGATCTGCATAACATAAGCCCCCATTATGCTTTTGCAGGTGTCTTTATATTATAATAATGAACCTGTATCTATTTTCATTGTAGCATGTGCTACAGCCAATGGCGTAACCAAGATTGACATACGGGGGAGTCGAATTGTAAATCGAAAATTGGTGCCACCGGCAAAAAACAATTCTTCAAATTTGGATAATAGTAGAAAATTTTCATTCATCTAATATTAAGTAAAAAGTACACAATAAATGTTTTGATTATGGGTTGCTTAATTAGTAAAAAAAATTAAATGTGCCACCGGCAAAAATTTTTCAAATTTGGATAATTTATCATCAAATATTTTAAGTATTAAATACTATAAGTGGATTATGAGTAACCATTATGTAAAATTTAAGACAACATTTCACCGAAACAACATAATGGGGGAGCCGAACTTCAAATACCCCGGCACCAAATTCCGAAAATACCAAAAAATATATGTAATTTTAAACTCGATATCGGGGGGGGGGGCACCGTGGCTAGCTCCCCTTGGTACCGCCATTGGCTACAGCTAGCCTGCAACAGTGATTGAATCAAATAAATAAACAATACCTTCTTCTTTTCTCCTTTTTGTCTTCTCTCCACGCCACACGTACAGCTAAGCTATGCAGTCAGCAAGTCAGCCACACACAAGGCCAAAGTCCAAATAGTGAAACAGCTTTCTGCTCCACTACTGAATTGAAAATGGTGAAAAAGTATATTTACGTCTGAGCTAATGCGGCGCAGTTGTAAGTATTATTTTGTTAGGGTTTCTCTTTTTCATTCAATAGAATTAGTTAGGGGTGGGGGCGGACGGTACTAATAATTAATCAATTTAATGCTTAATTATTTGTAGCGGTTACTACCGGTTTTTATCGGTTAACCCAAAATAATAACCGCAAAAACCACAAACCCGTATTCACCCATAATCAGGAGTAGCAACCGGTTGCGTGGTCGGTTACCAGGTAACCATGAACCGGGTTTGACCGGTTCGGTTACGGTTAACCCATAATAACCGAAAACTGATTTCCACCCCTACTGCCAGTCATATTGCCCGGACGTCCCACGTCGCATAATACACACCGTAGGTGGTGATTTAGCGGTCGAGTACGACCTCCAGTTGGACTACGGTCCAGAGGTGGCGGCAGCTCCCCCTTACCACGAGGTCGAGTCGGAGGAAGAAGATGATTATGAGGACCAGCTTCCTCAGCCGGAGCCGGAGTTTGACGATCATATACCCTCGCCACAACAGCAGGCAGGGTATGCATATCAACAACAGCCACCCCTTCAAGATCCGTTCCAGGTGCCTCATCCTCAGCACCGCCCTCATCCAGCTGATCTTGGAGAGCTGTACGAGCAACTCCAGGAGTGGCGAGTCACAGACACCGCCACCCAGGATGCCAGATGGGTTATTATGCAGCAGCACATGCACCGCGATGATGAGATGTACGAGGCGCAGCTGGCGTGGCATCGGTAGGTCAACGATGTCCTCCACATTCCACCTCCCGATGCACCTGACCAGCAGTGATCGGGTTGTATCCTCCTCCTTGTCCCTTCTTTTTATTTCTTCTTTTCGGATTTCGATCCAACTTTTTTTGTGTTGATCCGGGACACTTGTCCGGTTTCCTTTTTATCTTTCATTTGTTTTTGTTTTGCATGTAGTTTGGTAGATTCCCTTTGCTTAGGGTTTACTACTTATCCCTTCGCTTTGGTAGATTCCCTCCCCGCTCCAAGGACCCGTGTTCATCCCCTACACCAATCATCTCGGTCCAGGTTCCTCTATTTCAATCTCAACTCTAGTTTTAGTCCTGTGAGGACACAGAATGATTTAAGTGTGGGGTAGGATGCTAGAGAACCTTGCTTGAACTTGATTGCCCTTAATTGTGTTTTTGTGTGTTCCGTGGTGCCTTTCCAGTATCTCTAGCATTAGAACTGTTCGGTTCTTGATTTTTGATGTTAAGTTGTTGTTCAATCTATCATAATGATGCTTAGACTGCTTAACCTAGAACCTGAGAACCAACGTGTATACTTTGATACTGAATTGCCTGCTCAGAACAGATTTTCAAAATCACACTTGTAGTTTGTCGTCTTGATTGCATGAAAATGATCGAATCCGACTAGCAAACCAAATGTGAGCTTTTGATCCATTGCACATAACTTGCAATTTCAATTCTTTTTTGAGTGGTTTTCTGTTGTTCTTGAATGAGTTAGAATTTGCATGAGACCTATTCGAGACCACGCGATGACACGAGTTCTAGAATGATAGGTGCACCTAGATTCAACTATTAAACTAGATAGCCTACCTAACGTTAAATCCATTAGGTTTAAACCCTTGAGCTTGGCCTGTTCTTTCGGTTCAATATACATTACAGCCATTCCCCGTTGATCCCCTGTGGTTGTAGTTCTAGATTAGCCTACCGGAAGTCGGTTTGTGGGAACTTGCCCATAGTCATTAAACAGGTGATCTTAGCTATTATGTCCAGATGTGTAAACCCCTCTAGCAACTAAAGAAAGAATCGGCACAAAAGAAAAAAAAATAGAAAAATAAGAAAAAAAAATTCGAAAAAAACATAGAAAAAGAGTTCAAAAGTTTTCAAGTTCATAATTCAGTTCAATAATGTTCTTCTCGCTACATATGGAAGAACGAAGTCAAAAGAAAAATTCAAAAAAAAATGTGTGTAAAGAAAATAAAGTGTTAGGTTGCTTGAGGGTATCATAGGACGAGCGTACACTATTCCACCCGTGTCTGGTTAGACGGTAGGAAGTCATAGGCTAGATTCGAGGGAAGTTAGTCGAAAGCTACACCACACCAAAGCCATCATCATACATTCCCATCATCCATCTCATCTTAACCCTTGTAGTGTAGAACTCGTTGCAGTCTTAAGCAGAGAAGTCCTTCTTGATTAGTTCCTCGTGTTGTCACAGTGGTGGAGATGTGGTCAAATTGCAAACTTATGACAAAATTCAGTAACAAAAAATGATTGAGAGCAGAAACACGTCCTTAAACACAGAGAGTGAGAGTTTCCCTTGTACTAAATATTATCTGTGTGAGGAGTCTGGTCGGTCAGGTCAAATTCGTGCATGATTGGTTACTACTTCTTGTCGTGTGCAGTTTCTAGTGAGACCAAGTTGTTTGGCTGATCAGTATGCATGTTAGGTTTCTTGTTCTAGAAGTAGTTGTCTAATAATCCATTGTGAAAGCTTGAACTTCAATTTAATCGATCTTATCATTTGTGACCATGAGCGTTTTCTATTCAGTTTTCTTGAGGACAAGCAAAAGCTTGAGCGTTTTTTATTCAGTTTGCTTGAGGACAAGCAAAAGCTTAAGTGTGGGGTATATGATGACACTTGATTTGACGTGATTATCAGCCTCATTTAAGCGACATTTCTTTGCTTAAGACATGGTTTTTAGGGCAGAATAGCGAATATTCACTCAACTGCTCTATCTCGTGCCATTTGTGTTACTTTGGCCCGTTTCAGGTCTATTTGATGGTTTTCTAGTGTTTTCATGATAGCATAGGTTTTTGCCGTCAAATAAAGTAGCCAAGGACGTGTCTAAGGCATTGGAACCTCAAGGAATCGCACCGGAATCGATCCAAGGAGTCAATCAAGTCAACACAAATCCTGCCCCTTTTACACATAAGTTTTCGGCGAAAAGACCTGAGGTTTTCGCCCAAAACTCCAGAAGAAATCGGCAGAGCAATACAAGAAGAAGTTTTCGGCGAGAAGTCAAGTTCTCGCCGAAAACTCTAAACATTAAACTCATAGGAGAATCAGTCGACAGAAGCCAGCATTTTGCACAGAAGTTTTCGCCGAAAAATCTAGGCCATATCCGGCGCTGATAGGTTAAGTATAAATACTTAACCGGCAGCCCAAAAGAAAGATACACTTTTTCATAATAGAACTTTCTTGAGTTCTATACTTAAGGAGTTCGAGAGAGCAAAGTTTGAGAGATTGAAGATCCAGGAAGAGATCGTGACGCCATCCCTTCACCTCGGAGACTCGGAGCTAAGATTGAAGATTACCGAAGAGCGAAGCTTTGCAAGAGTCATCTTAATTAGGTTTTACAGTTTCTATCTGTTCTTCCTTTTCATGATGAACTCTGTTTCTGTCTTTGATTCTGTCGTTATGAACATGAGTAGCTAAACTCGTAGAGCTTAGACTAGATGAACCCTAAGTGACCCAGGGCTATAAAGCGGTCACGGATCGTCGGTGATTAGATCCAAAGTTCAATCAGTTTCTCTTTCATGTTCGGTTTGTTCTTCGTTGTTTATGTTTCTTGTCTGGCTTGATCACCTAGATTAGATTCTTGTTAAGCTGAGGATAGAAGCGAACGCTCGCCTAACTTTAAAACGCCAAATCAACAATTAACATATTCATTGGAGTGTGCCTTTCGTAGGAACCAGTTAGGGTTAATCCACTGCAAGAGTAACTCATAAATCGTTAGTAATTCCACTAGTTAGTTAAGTCATCGCAAGAAGCGACCGTACTCGGGCGGATAATTAATCTTGATAGCTAGATCGGATAGAGCGAACGTTCACCAGTCTTAAACCTAAGGGTCTAGGAGTTATGGTGGTGTCTTAGAATTGATTGAACGAGAATTGAAATCCGCTGATCGGTTGATTACCAATGCTGTGGTGAACTAAGGGGGATTCAAAGTCTAAGCTTGTCTGTCGTCTTTGTTAAGTCAACCAATCTTTAAATCTGTCTTTCAATTTAGGTTTTTTTTTTTGAATTGCTTGCATTTTCTAGAATAGAAGTCGTGGAACTCACACCACGCACAACGTGTTAAACCTGAGTAATCTGTCTTTACATTTGAGTAGACGATTATTAGAAGACCCGTGGAATACGATCTGCTTAGCTTCCAGCTTAGTAGTTATTTGATAAACCTGTCATACAACGTTCATCATGGTCCAAATACCGTGGCTTGAAGGTTCAATGTATATATTACAAAAGGTATAAGGTTTCACACTAAAGAAAAAGAAGAATCAAGGAAGTCTCAAAACAGCGGTGTGGTTGTCGTCTCCGAGACATCGACTTCTCAAGATGATATTGAATACGTTGGTAAAATAAATGATATCATAGAGTTAAACTATTATGAAAGATTCAGAGTTGTGTTTTTCAAATGCGATTGGGTTGACGTGGATAGAGGCAATGAAGTGAAGAAAGACAAATTTGGGTTCACATAGGGGTACACTTAAGTGATGAACCATTTGTCTTCACTTCACAAGTTGAGCAGGTATTTTATATTCAAGATGCAATACAGTCAGATTGGAATGTTGTTGTATGAGTGAAGCCTCGAGATACATATGCAATAAGAGATGAGTTATCATTGGAGATGCACAATGATAATTTAAATTCAAGTGAAGACACAAGACATGAAGAATATGATTTTGAAGATGTCAATTGGGTTCGAAATGACATACAAGGAAGAACCGTGACAACTGCTCAAATTCACACAAATGAAGAAGACGAAGAGTTAGAACTTCATATAGTTAGTTTTTATACATTTTTGTATTTAATAATTTATTCATTGATGAATTTTTGTTGACATGTTGAAATTATTCCTTCATACATATTGTTATTGTTTTGTTGAGTTCCTTTATCCTAATAGATACACGAAAGCCTTCTCGGGCAAACATAGAGAATTGGAAAATTTGAAATCTTATTAAAAGACACAACCATCTACTGATAAATATTAAGTGTCCTACTAAGCGTCGTAACAATGAATGCTCAAATTATTTATTACGACATTTAGCTAAGCGTCGTTTGAAATGAAATAAATTGTCATAAAAGACACAGATTTTTACTGATGCATATGAAGTGTCATACTAAGGGGTCGTTTGGTATGTGATATCTCGAATAGCTAGTTATTTAAGATACCTAGCTATTGAAGGATATTGATATTGAAATGGAAATTTGATAAAATTCTTGTTTGGCATAAAATTTTGAGTGAAATTATGAAATGACCTACTTGCCCTTAATTTGTTGCCAAAGCTACCATTGCCACTAAGTAGGCTTGGCAATGGGTAGGGTAGGGTCAGGGTATGGGTTCAACCGTACCCTTACACTCAGGGTATAACTTTGGAAAATACCCGACCATTTACCCTACGGGTTTTCAACTGTCCTACCCTTACCCTACCCTACAAATACCCATAGGGTTCGTGGGTACCCTAGATATTTTATATATTCTTATAACACAATTTTATCGATAATGATTATACCAAAACACATCATTCTCAACCACATAAATAAAATGAAAAGTATTATATAAGCACTAGATATATATAAATTAGTTAATAAAGTAATGTTATACAAATATTACGATCAATTTCTACTATCATCATCATTATACATTCTAAATCAAAACTTGAATCATGTGTAAGTAAATAATTAATGATTATAATGTGCTTTTATATTAGTTAATTGTGAATCATCTCACGAATCAACCGTAGACAATAGTTTATTTGGTAATTTTACATAAAAATGACTTAGATTTATAGTGAGGTTAAGGGTAGGGTATTTTGCGGGTAGGGTTTTGGTCATATCCTTACCCTACCCTTACCCTACTTTTTCAACTGAGAGAATACCTTTACCCTACCCTTACCCAGTCAACACAGTGTATTATCCTCGTTGACCGGGTAGGGTAGGATAACCTATGGTAGGGTATCAATTGCCATCCCACTAAGAACTCAACTCATACATGATATGATGAACAAGTATAACAATTGCAATCAATATGAGTGAATGTTGCTAACAATAATCAAGGGTACGTCCAGACTAGTAAAACTAATTCCTTGATAGCCATACACAATGGAACTTGAACTTTTCCTTTGATAATTAGGCAGCCAAAATAAGTTTTGCAGTAGAAGATGATTTCAGAGAGATGTGCGACTCACTCATTCAATCTAATCGAATTAAAATTGGGGATCTATTACGGTGATATGAAGATCTGCTATCTAACACAAAAAATTGAATTAGAACAGAAGAGGAATCAAAAAAGGACAGCAGAAGGATTCGAAGAAGGACGATTCATTCAATGAATCTCAACCCGCAACTCATCGTTGTCACAATCCACCGCCAGATTAGAGAATGGAGTCAAAATCTTTCAGTTTCAGTCTACTGGCTCTCTATTGCATCCCTAGTCGTCTCCCTCTCCATTTCTCGTAGTACGATTCACACTGTCAATTCTCGCTCAGTGTCATTGGGAAGAATGGCTGTCTGGTGGAGGGCGTGCTCCACCTCCCTGGTAACCCTCTCGCCAAGCTTGGTCGTAGGATCCGATGCAAATTGGAGACTAGGAATACTACTTTCTGCTCCCTACGAGGAACATTCTGGGGGGAGGATTGGGAAACTAGAAGCGGTAGTAGATCTTGATCCCAATCTCATCTGTAGGCTGGAAATTGTAATCGTTACTGCTTCTTGATTTCAGTTCGTGAATAGATTGATGTCCTCAACTATTATCATGGTTCTATAGAAGAAGACAACAATCTCAAAATGTAATGGTAGAGCTTGATGATGATACTGGAAATATGGAATAGTTCCATTAGAAGAAGAAGCAAAGTGGAAGGAAGAGAGAGGTAGAAGGCGACAAAAAGTAGGGAGTTTGACAATGATTAATGGCATGTAAATTGTGCACAATCACAAGGGTAAATTTGTCCGAAATTACAATAGCACCCCTCCTTCTTTAGAAATCCTCCTATTATAGGATATCAAACTCACCCATTTTATCACCCATTAGCTAGGTATTTAGCTACAAAAAAAAAACATGGCTCTTGCCAATAGCATGGTATTGGGTGTTATTGAATGCATAACACCCATACCAAACAACCCATAAATGTCACAATAACTTACAAAATAGCGACATTTATCTAAGCGTCGTTTGATGTGAAATAAATTGTCATAAAAGACACTGATTTTTACCGACATATATTAAGTGTCTTAACAATTGTCATAAAAGACACTGATTTTTACAGATGTATACGACGTGTCATAGTAAATGTCGCAGTAACTTACAAAATAGCGACATTTAGCTAAGCGTCGTTTGAAGTTAAATAAATTGTCATAAAAGACACAGATTTTTACCAATATATATTAAGTGTCATAAAAATTGTCATAAAAGACACAGATATTTACCGATGTATATTAAGTGTCATACTAAATGTCGCAATAACTTACAAAATAGCGATATTTAGCTAAGCGTCATTTGAAGTGAAATAAATTGTCATAAAACGCACAAATTTTTCCGACATATATAATGTGTCATAAAAATTATCAAAAAAGACACAGATTTTTACCGATGTATATTTAGTGTCATACTAAATGTCGCAATAACTGACAAAATAACGTCATTTAGCTAAGCGTCATTTGAAGTGAAATAAATTGTCATAAAAGGCACAAATTTTTTCCGACATATATTAAGTATCATAAAAATTGTCATAAAAGACAGATTTCTATCGACATATATTAAGTGTCATACTAAATGTCGCAATAACTTACAAAATAGCGACATTTAGCTAAGCGTCGTCTAAAGTGAAATAAATTGTCATAAAAGACACAAATTTTTACCGACATATATTAAGTGTCATAAAAGACACAGCTTTTTACCGACATATATTAAGTGTCATAGTAAATGTCGCAATAACTTACAAAATAGCGACATTTAGCTAAGCGTCGTCTAAAGTGAAATAAATTGTCATAAAAGACACGGATTTTTACCGACATATATTAAGTATCATACTAAATGTCGCAATAACTTACAAAATAGCGACATTTAGCTAAGCGTCGTTTGAAGTGAAATAAATTGTAATAAAAGACACGGATTTTTACCGACATATATTAAGTGTCATACTAAATGTCGCAATAACTTACAAAATAGCGACGTTTACAATAAATGTAGTACAAGCTGTGTTACATTATGATCCGGCGACATTTGTATTATATGTCGCTATAAAAATGTCGCAAAAAGCCATTTTTTCTTGTAGTGTTCCCTTTGAACTTTTCGTAGTGAACATACATCGAGTATACTCGTCCATCAGGAGATTTTATATCTTTGAACCGTAGACTTTTTGTGTATACTAAGACAACGTATGTCACACAACTATCCTTAACCGTTTATTGGTTCTCACTGTTGTGTTCATTTTAGCCATGAACACCGCCTGGTCTCATGAGTGCGTAGAGAACTTGGCCTACGTTAGTTCTCCTTGAAGCGGCTCTACTTCACACTCACATAGGTTATTTCTAAACGTGTATTCATAAATACATCATTTGACCAACTTTAGGTCAAACTTAGAAACCATTAAAAGCCTTGCGTTTATAGGCTTAGCCTTATTGTTAAACATTGTCTCATAATGAGAATGGGTTTGAGA
This sequence comes from Linum lewisii, assembly GCA_034768395.1. NCBI lineage: Eukaryota > Viridiplantae > Streptophyta > Magnoliopsida > Malpighiales > Linaceae > Linum > Linum lewisii. The sequence continues at coordinate 28,583,441 of CM068304.1, forward strand.
GATTTTGACAATGTCGGACCATCAAGCACAACTTTGTTTTCTCCTTGAATCTAGATCTTGGGATCTCCAGTCAACTAGGTAGAGTTTCTGTCATGTTGATCATGTTAATTTGATGTTCAGTAGCACGTTGCTTGAATGATATTTTATAGATTGGCGTGTTCAGCATGCTTTTCATTAAGGCTTATTCGATATGTTTCTTTCTTTTTGCTACTGACGTTTATGTTTTTAGTTAGTAGTTTTTTGTTTACAGAAACGTCCCAAAGGATCAAACAACCTGTAAACAAAAATCTACTAACTAAAAATAGAAACGTCAGTAGCAAAAAGAAAGAAACATATCAAACAGGCCTTAATGAAAAGCATGCTGAACACGCCAATCTATAAAATATCATTCAAGCAACGTGCTACTGAACATCAAATTAACATGATCAACATGACAGAAACTCTACCTAGTTGACTGGAGATCCCAAGATCTAGGTTCAAGGAGAAAACAAAGTTGTGCTTGATGGTCCGACATTGTCAAAATCTCTCAAACCCATTCTCATGATGAGACAATGTTTAACAATAAGGGTAAGCCTATAAACGCAAGGCTTTTAATGGTTTCTAAGTTTGACCTAAAGTTGGTCAAATGATGTTTTTACGAATACACGTTTAGAAATCACCTATGTGACTGCGAAGTAGAGCTGCTTCAAGGAGAACTAACATAGGCCAAGTTTCCTACGCACTCATGAGACCAGGCGGTGTTCAGGGCTAAAATGAACACAACAGTGAGAACCAATGAACGGTTAAGAATTAGCTGTGTGACATATGTTGTCTTAGTATACACAAAAAGTCTATGGTTCAAAGATATCAAATATATCGATGGACGAGTATACTCGATGTATGTTCACTACAAAAACTTCAAAGGGAAACCTACTTATTCAGATGCAGCTAATTCTTGTGAGCAAATCACACAGTTTTTGCATAGTTTTCAAAACTTATCATTCTCCATTCATGTGGGGGATTGTTGGGGATTTGATATGTGAATGAAGGAATGAGCTAAGTGGTGTTGAATACCACATTGCTAATTGGTGGGAAAGTGGAGCTAGATATAAGAAATCAAGCCCACTAAGGTTGGTAAAAGGCTTGAGGTGGTGATGGGCCCTTGCGTCGTCGTCGCCACCTCACCTCGGCCTCAGATTCGAATTCGGATTTGGTCAAAAGATTTTATTTGATTCAATTCTTTTGCTACCCGGCTGATTTGGTTGACCGAAAAGACATCCAGAATCTGCGGTTTAAATCCAAACCAGAATCAGGTTTTAAACCGGTTCAGAGCGCGAACCGACATGTCTGTTAGGTTTAAAACCGGCCAACAGTTGTGTCTTTTCAGAAGGCACCCCTTCATTTACTATAAATAGCAGATCAGTCCCTACACTTTTCCCCTCTCTAAACTTATTCTCTGCACGAATAAGCTTTATGCATTCATTCTTTCAAAGAAATCGAGTCGTGTGATTGTGCTGTTCATTGTGTTCGTCGATCACCTGCGTTTGCATCGCCACTACGCTTGTGAGTATATCCGTTTTATCCTGGGAGAATTGATTCTGTTAACCTTGGTGACATAGAGGGGAATAACAATTCTTAAGGACAAATCCTGAAGTCGATTGACTCGGATTAGTCCTTGTGTCTTTACATGCTTGTTAATCCTGTTTTGCAGTATTCGGTTCCAATAATTTTGTTCAGTAGAGCTTTGCAATCTTTCCTTCTTAGTTTTCTTGTAGTTAAAGGAACTCTCAAGTATTTAAAAGGCAATTGACCTCTACAGAAACCTGACATCAAGACAATTTCATCTTCAATTTTTGTTTCCACTCCAACCATATAGATCTAACTTTTTCAGGATTGAATCTTAGCCTTGAATAGCTTCTGAACTCCTGAAGTATTTATGTAATCACCTTGACAGTAGCAGTGTTTGCCTTAGTAAACACTAGTAAATCATTAGTAAAAATCAGATGAGTAAGAGCAATCCCTTTACATTGAGGATGCAATAACAATCTTTTATCTTCAATAGCTTTCCTGAAAATGAAATTAAGGACCTCCATTGACAGAACAAAAAGGAAAGGAGATATGGGATGCCCCTTGACAAAACCATTTTTTTGCTGAGAAGTAACCACTTAGAGAACCATTTATGTTCACATATAGCATGGTAGAAGTGAAACAAGCTTCAATCCAATCAACCATAAGACTAGGGATTGCCATAGCTTTCATAACATAAAGAATGAAGGGCCATTAAATTGAATTGAATGCTTTCACTAGGTCAATGTTTATGGCACATTGGGGTGATATGGTTGATTTCCTATATGTACTTAGAAGTTCATGAGCCAAAAGAACACCATCACTTATATTATGCCCTTTTATGAAAGTAGTTTGGTTCAAGCTGACAAGAGAAGGAAGCACCAAAGTAAGACGATTTGCTATAATTTTTTATATCACCTTGTAAACCACATTACAACAAGAAATAGTCTTGTAATTCATCATATCTGCTGCATTTTTATGCTTGGGGATTAAAGCTAAGGCAATCAAATTCACATATTTAGGCATAGTGCAATTCTCAAAGAAGCTAAAGACAACCATAATCAGATCCTCACCTATCAGATTCCAGCTATATTTGAAAAATAAAGCAGTATATCCATCTAGCCCAGGGGCTTTGTCATCAGGGATACTACATACATTTTTATCTCAGAAGCAGTAACTTTCTTAACAAGTAAGTCAGCTTAATTCACATCCAACTTGTGAATAATAAGATTGTCCAGGTTTGGCAGTGTTACCTGAGAATTGACTCCCAAGAGCTTTTGGTAAAAATCCACTGCCACCTTAGCTATTGAATCATGATCATCCACCATATCACCAACTTCATCTCTGATCTAGCTGATAGTATTGATAGCATATATGCATTTCCCATAGTTGAAGAAGAAAGAGGAGTTTGTATCTCCCAACTTTATCCAGTTAACCACTAACTTCTGCCTTATGAAGCTCTCCTCAGCATCCCTTAGATGCATATAATCAATATTAATACTTCTGACTATATCCTGATATGTAGAGGTTGGATTACAGAAAACCTCCTTCTTAGCTTTCAATAATTCCTTCTTCTTGCTTTGGACTTTGACATGAATATCTGAATAGCAATCTTTGTTTAGTCTTTTCAGACTTGCTTTGACTGAGCCCATTTTTTCATAAAGGCAGAAAAAGGCTTGCCTTTTACTCTTTTTGACCAATAAGGCTTAAATTCATTTCAAATAAAATGTATTTATTCAAGGTGAACGCTCCGGTGACGCGCGTAATCGGTTATGCCGAGACATGTCATCGTGTGATTGATCAGAAAAATTAAAGTGAAAATTGTAATTTTTAGTCCCAAATTGAAACTACATTACATCATATTATCATTTATTAAGTAAAACACAATTTAACCTTAACAGTGTTAACAAAAAATAAATAAATAATTAATTTTTATTTTTGTTAATTTTCTCTGTCGAACACCACCCTTCGCGTCGTCGTCGCCACCCGCCATCATTCATTCCGCCGACCCACCTCCCTCACTCATCTCTTCTTCTTCTCAACAACCTTTTTCTTATAAGATAACTGGCCACCTCCTAGCCATGCTGGAAAAGGAAGACGGTTTTCCTTACCACGTCCGTGTCTTTCCCTCTAGCAACTTGGAAACTATTGATCGGTTCGACTTCGATGGTAAGCTCCAGATCATGATGATCGTCCCCAAAAAAAAAAAAAATATCCGGTCACCGGTGAAATGTTTGTCCTGTACTACGATGTCATTCTGATGCCATGTTGTAGTAACCCAATTTTGTCCGGATTCTTGAATTACTTCTTGCTTACTAATATCATTTTTCATAAATGTTTACCAAATTTCAACTTGACAAAAAATTAAAAATCAATTATTCACTTTGAAACTAGTTAAATCTCGTAATGAATGTCGCTTTGGGCTGTAGGCCCAATTTGATGTTGTTTATATCGTTAGGCCCATTTCTCAGTAATTTCGAGTTGGCTTTGGCACACTACATTTTTGGAAAAAAATAGAGTTTAAATTAATTAAATTGTAGATAAATTAAAAAAATAAATACAAATTAAAATAAAATATAGATATTTACAAAGACTTCATCCATATCCCTTTCCCTTATTCTACTATAAAACAAGTTTCCTATAAAATGGGAAAGGGGACAAGAGAAAAAGAAAAGACCCCCTCAAAACCACACAAAAAAGAGACGCTTGCCTCTTCTTTCTTCTTCTGCTTCGGCTAATCCGAAGCTGCATCAGCTTTTCCCCCTTCTTTCTTCTCCTATGTTTTCTTTTCTTTTTCTAACTGCTTCTGCATCACTTCTTCGCTACATCTTCTCATGCAAAACAAAAATAGCAAGAAATGTGAAGTACTCTATTGTGCCTTCTTGGTAGAGAAAGGAAACCTTTTAATGAAAAATAGAGAAAAATCATTTCTTAGTCTTACATCATATCTATGCAGTTTTTATGTTTTTATAAAGGTTACCTCTTGTTTTAGTTCATCTTTGGATCTAGTTGTTGCACATTCAATTTCAATTAATTTTCCATACTAACTATTACTCTTGTTGACTAAGACTAAGATCTAACATTTATATTTCAAGCATTTCAATTTATGTGTATAAGGAACAAAGAATTGCTAAGTGCGTGGGCACCTGTTTTTCTCTGAAATTCCTGCTAGTCGCCCTTCTCTTCTCATCTTTTTCGTTGCCAGATGACTTCCCTCTGAGGCTTGTCTAGGGGTTTGTCCTTCGCCTGTTGACTCTTTTTGAGTCCTCTGGTTGGCTCTCCTTCTTTTCTTTCCTCCCGTTCTTCCTCCCTTTTCTTTCTTCCTGTTGTTTTATGTCTGCCACTATTCTATTGAATTTTGGAAAATCGTGGGCTTCGGTTGTAGGTCCAGATCCATATCCGGATTTGGAAGACTTCCCTCTAATTTTAGTTGACGGTGTATTACAGACCCCCCTAAGGTTATTGATTTTGGTGTTTAGAAGTTTTGTAGTGCGCTGGTTGGTTAATTTCTAGGGCCAAGTCCTCCGCTTAGGGTTTTTTAGTTGCTTGCAAACTGCTTATGGGATTATGATGGATATGTGAATGTTTCTGAGTTATCTCAGGGTATGTTTCTGATTGAATTTCCTACAGTCTCAGTTTGTGAGTGGGTTTTGAATCGATTGTGGCACGTTCATCACTTGCTCTCTTTCTTAAGAGGTGGATATTGGAGATCAAACCTATTACCCTAGCTTCGTATGAAATCCCTGTCTGGATTAAATTGGTTGGTGTCCTGGTTCCGCTGTGTACTCATCTGGGGATAGGTCATCTGTCTAGCTTGGTGGGGAAGCCTATCAGTAAATTTGTCAGGCATGGTACCTCAGTTAAGGTTTGCGTTCTCTGCTTTCTTAGGGTGGTTAGGCCTTCGATTGTTAAAGTTACTGTTGCGGGTGTGCTTCATGAGGTTTAGGTGGTTTATCCTGAATCGAGGGAATATGCTGACAAAACACGATCAAAGGATAAAGAAGGTAAGGCAAAATCTGTTTGGCTTCAGAAAATTGTTTTGGCTGATTCTGCAAATGGTAATGTGGCTGAGCCTTCCATGGGAGGGTAGCTTCAAGCTGGGTTGGCTGCAACCAATATCCCTAGCTCCTCCGGTTGGTCAAAACAAGTTGTACCTGGTGTGGTTGTACCAGGCAATGAATCCAAATCCTCCTCTAGGGAAAAGGAATCACCGGGTACAACATCGGGTGGTCAACAAGTTTCCCTTGCTAATGCTGGTGCTAAGTCTACTATGGAGTCTCCTAATGATATATCAGATAGCTCCCAGTCTTCAAGTGAGGGGGGTAAACATCCAAAGGATCCTAGTCCTTTCTCCCTTGAGCATTTCATTCCATTTAAGATGGGCAGTAGGAGGGGTAGAAAACGTTGAGTGGAAGATCCTTTCATGGAACCAAAGGGGTTTTAGTTCCCCTAGTAAGCAAAAAAAATTGGATGATCTTCTAGTTACACTACAAGAAAAAAATAGTTTTGTGGTAGGCGACGGGGCCGTCTGCGAGTAAGTTACCCGCAGACGTCTGGGCTTACTCATAGACGCCATCTGTCTGCCATTAGCTTGTCGCAGGCGGCCTGCGAGCAAGCCCAAACTGCCATTAGCTTGTGCCAGGCGGCCTGCCACTAAGCACGGCCTGCCACTAAGCACGACCTGCGACTAGCTAAGCCCTGCCTGCCACAAACTAGTGGCAGACCCGCCTACTAGTAAGCGTGAGAAAATCTGGGCCAATCCCTTCTCCCCTCTTTCTTCTCTTTCGCCAACTCCATTTTTCTTCTTCCATCTTTCTTCTCTTTCTTCTTGTTTCGAAAACCCAGACTTAGCTTCTTCAACCCACCATCTCCTCATTCAACTTCTTCAGTTCACCATCTGCAAACCCATCACCCCAAATCCTATACCCCATCTACAGACCCAAATCCTATTTTCCTAAACCACGTGTCCCATATTTTGCTCACCAAATCATTCAACAACCCTAAAAATGGCACTCACCCAGCCGCCGCCGCCAACAAATCCCACCTCTACAACCCAACTTCACGCCTCCCAACTTCATGCTTCTGGGCGATTCAACCACATCACACTACCTCGACTGATTCAACCCTTCCCATCCCTTCCCTCCGCATGAATCTCACTACCTCAGCTGATTCAGCCACATTCACGTCTCCACTCTCATGGGAATTGCCCTGTTTGCAGGTTTCAGATACCGATTGAGGAAGAGGAAGTGGGGAAGAAAGATGGGGATGAAACGATAGGGATAACTAGAAATTTAGAGACCATATAGCAATGATCAAAAGTTAAGTGACTGCCTATAAAGGAAAAAGGATGAAACGGAAAAGACCAGAAATTTAGTGATCAGATAACAATAATTAGAAAGTTAAGTGACTACCTAGAAACAAGGGGGATGACACAAAAAAACCAAAAATTTACTGCTTAGATAGTAATAATCAGAAAGTTAAGTGACTAATATTAGTCGCAGGCGCCTGCGAGTAAGCACTGCCTGCGAGTAGCTTACTCGCAAGCAGCGCCTGCCACGTGTTGCGCTTCCTCGCGGGTGCTTTACTCGCAGACCGTCCCGTGCTTAGTGGCAAGCCTGGCCTGCGAGTAAGCTCTGTTTTTAGTCGCAGGCTGCCTGCCACAAAGCACGGCGCGGCCTGCGACTAAATCACATGTCTGTTGTAGTGTTAAATGCAATATAGATATAGTAAGTATTTTGGAGACATGTCTCTGCTAATAATGCAGCTGCTATCAAGGATAGTTATTTGAATGGCTGGTCCTCTTTTACTACTTATGAATGCAGTCCTTTGGGGAAAATCTGGATATTATGGAGAAGCTCTTTGCAGTTGCAGATTTTTTCTCACTCATATCAGTTTGTGTTTGTTGGTGTGTCAGGTATCACCCCCTGCTACTTCTATTTTGTGTATGGTTCAAATAGTCTGTCAGAGAGGAAAGTTATGTATGATTCTCTTCGACTTCAAGTGAATGGTCCTCTTGTAGTGCTTAGTGACTTTAATGCAATAGTTTCCCCTGAGAAGGGTTCAAATGTTAGTGGTTATACTTTTAGTACGAGAGAATTTGGTAACTGGATTAACTCAAATAGCCTGCTTGACCATAGAGTTAATGGTCTGCTTTTGACTTGGCACAACAATAGGGGTGAGGGGCTTATACATAGGAGATTCGATCGTTGTTTGGTTAACTTGGATTGGGTCTCCGCTTTTCCTAGCAGTATGATTGATCTCCTAGCTTATCTGATCATTGTGGTATCCGTTTAAAGACTGATGTGAAAACTGCTTCTCTACCTAAAGCTTTCAAGTTCTTCAACTACTGGACAAAACATAAAAATTATGATTCGACTGTTGAGGAAGCTTGGAGAAGGGTAGATGTTATGAACAATAATAATGGTTTCTATATGGTTAATGCAAAGTTGAAAGAGGTTAAGGCTCTCTTCGGCGCCTTAATAGAGAGCATTTCTCTGATTTGTCTCGTATAACTTTGGAAGTAGAGAGTATATTCAAAGCTACCCAGCTGGAGTTGCTCAATAATTCTCGCCAGGTTACTATTGATGAGATTCGACAATATCAACGTGATTGGACTGATCTTGATGCTGCTGAGGAATCCATCTTACGTAAAAAATCTAAGGAAACTTGGTTGCGCTTGGGGGATTCAAACTCTTCTTTCTTTCATAAGGCTATCAAAATGAGGCAAGGTAGGAAGTAGATAAATCATTTGGTAATATCGAATGGTCATATATCCACAGATATGGGGGAAATCTCTCGTGAGATAGTTGATTACTATACTAAACTTCTTGGCACGAAAGATCCACAGGTTATTTAGACTTCAGTCCAGAATTGGAGAAATTACTCATTCTTAATGTAGCACCCGCCTCGAATCGACCTAGGTAAACCGTGGTCGAACCGGTTAAGAGTATCACTCGATGATACACCAATAAAGCAAAACGGAAAATAACATTTAAATCGAATTAAACATAAACCAAGAGTAAGTTGGAAGCGCCTCCATCATTAAAATCTAAAACCAAAATACAAAGATACAATCCAAACAAAGATTTCTTTACAATCCCGAAGTTCAAATCAAACGATACGAAAACATCCCCAACCCAAACTACTGAACATAAAACCAAGAGATGGTTAACTCCTGTCCAAGCCTCTGAAGATCATCTCCACGCTAACAACACATCGACACTCGACATACAAAGAAGCGCCTGAACTTGAACTCACTCACGCTAACCACGCGAACCTGAAAAGAGAAAACTGGGAGATATCAATTTCCTTATGAAACTGAGTGAACTCACTGGGTTTAACTATGCACCGAACCTATCCAAAAGAAGCGATCCTAAACTCCTCATGAAACACCAACAATTGAATCAGACTCAACCTTTACCATTTTTAATTCCCTAAAACAGTCTAAGTGTTCACATAGGTCAGTTCTCAATTAAGCACTTGCCATCCACAAAATCACCAATACAATAAAGATCAACATGCATACCGTTCAACGTTACATCGCATAAACATATAGTGTTCAACATCACATACATACAGTTCAACCTCTCATCACATATCGCCACGCATTCACCTTCCATACACATTCACACGCACACACACATTCACAACTCTCATTTCAATTACTAAGTGAGTTATCAGGCATTCTTAAGTAGTCTAGGTTATCACCAAAGTACAGTTCTCCACTTAGACAATTCACAATTCAATGCATCATCAAGATCATAAATCATTCAACATCAATCCACATCTCGGCACGATAACACAGTTCAGTTTACAGATCAATTCAACACAGTCCACAACACTTCACATATCGGCTCACAAACTCAACTAGCACAACACACACACAAACACCCATCAATGCACACTTCATTTATCTAGGTGAGTTAATTAGGCGCCATAAGGAGTTTTTCCCCCGCTACCCCGCCGGCCATCACATCATCCAGATGCATCCATATAGGATCCTTCCCTGAAGGAGTATACCATCAGACGCATCCCATAGGATCCTTCCACGAAGGAGATATCAACTGACCATGGTAACCCAACCAAGGGATTCACCCCAGTGAATCGGACTCAATCACAACCAATATTTTGGGTGGGGTAACGTTGTCTCCTTTCGGTTCTATCATTTGAATTCCATTAAATGCAACACAACAATCACACTCATCCACAAAACAATTCCATTCAACCACAAATCCATTTCCCAATTCCGTGTCCCAATTCCATTCAACAAATCCACGTACCAAATCCACTTGACAATTCCATTCAACCAATTCCACGTACCAATTCCATATTACAATTCCACACTATCCACAACCGGACAACAATAGGTACAGTCACAGAAATTCAGCTCATCCCATCCCATCTTATCTCACATTTCTAGTTCCAATTCATTAGCCAGCATCTTTCATCCCAATCCCCACATCGCACATAAATCAACACAATCATCATACAAATTCACAAGACAGTTATTCAGTTTTACTCTCACAGGTTCATGCAGGACCTAATTCTGTTCTAAGTCGAGTTTCAGCTTCTCATGTCACTCCTAGTGTCCTATCGATGTTAAACCGTCAACCACACACTCACACCGGTCAACCATACATTTAGACAAGTCATCCATAAGCTCAGACAAGTCAACCATCCATTTCAACAAATGAACTCAACACCACATATCAGCAGCAAACACAACAACATCAATTTACTGTTTCGACTCTCCAGTTCTTGCAATTCTATATTTAACTACATAATCCATCTATTTCACATATTTCAATTAACACGATTCCTATCCACAATCCATTCAACTTCGACATCCTCATTTCCCTCAATCATTTCCCAAATCACATTCAAGAATCCAACCTTATTACAATAACCACCTGACACGCTATCGACCACCGTCACACATAGTAACAATTTCACTCATATCAATCACACAACACGAATCCATCATAACCTGAATTTCACTAAACACAACACCTATCATTAATTCATCCGATATCAGATTTATAATTACAATTCATCTCAATCAACATCTCACAGATCACAAACAATTTAAGGGTAAACGGCTAGCTCACCGGCCACCCCCACCTACAAGTACAGGGATAGCCATGTCGTGAGTCTTAGAGATACCCTATGGTTCTTCCTTCATAGGACGACCCCACATTGGCAGGGCCATCCACCTGTTCATCATTAATAGGGCGACCCCACATTGGCAGGACCACCCTCCTGCAACCACATTTGACACAATTGATCATACATATCTATAATTAACCAGATCATAAACCCATCCCTCCTATCGCTCATTACTATGGCCCAAACTATTTATCATCATCATTAATTAATCACCCCAATCCAAACCCACAAAAATCAGCAACAATCATCCACAACTCATCAATTCACAAGCACTCATCAAACGACAATCACCCAAAATCAACCAACAATTAATACAGAGCAGTTAAGCCCTTTTACTCTCTTCCAATTCCATGCAAATCATAAATTCATCTAGGTCAGAATTACAACTCCTCACATCAATCCTCACTACCTGTCGTACTCTAAACCCTCACCTGACAAGAAGACGATGCTCTAAAACAACTTCTAGAACTCGAACAATCAAACTCTTCTTCTAAAAAACGTAGCTTCTTCCCTCTGCCACAAATAGCGCCTAACTCCAAAATACCCACAATCGAGACATGCGATCTCTTCCTCTTGTCGCCACAAACGCGTAGCAAGAAACGGATCATAAATTAGACCTCCGTAGCTCCCAAAATCGAGGTTTGAAGTTGGGGGAAGTTTGGTTCGTCAAAGGATTTTTCGGGAGGAAGGAGAGAGAGGGAAGTCTGGAAATCCGTGAACAATCAGCCTTTTATGGCAGCCACAAGAAACTGGTGTGTTTCTATAACACACGACATGTGTTATGAACTACACGGTGTGTTTCTATAACACATGGCCGTGTGTTGTAGTTTTTCAAATTTGACGAATTTTCACGTAAACGCTTGTAACTTCAACTCGACTCAATTATGAACGTCCCGGACTTCGATGGGGGCCTTAAGAACATTGTTTCCAATGTCTCAATCATCCAAGCTTGAGTTCCAAATTGTTCAGTTGGGCGGGGATGTTTCAAGTCTCCACAACTTCAAAAGATTTCATCTCCGAAATCACAACCCAACTCAACCTAGCAATGCAACACAAAATTTGCAGCAAAACGCAGCAACTTAAGCACCACATCACTTACCTAAAACTCCCTATTAACGGCTCTAGTAACACACACACCTCCTAACACACTTCACCTACACGAACTCAAACTTCCACCTAACATACACGCACAACCGAACACCTAAGGCACAACATGCCACAAGAGCACAACCAAAACACACGACTCCACAAGGCAAGAAACTACTTTGCTAAACCCTTCGGCTAGAACTTTACACCCTTCAAACACGCTACCCACCTTAGCCAAAATCAACACAGAGTTCTACACTCTCGACCACTCTCATTCTACCAGTTACTACCCCCAAACCACTCGAGCACTAGCTAAACATCTACACTCTATCGTTACAAAAACCTTCCTCAGTATGATTTCCAAAACCCAAGAAAACTTTTCAGAAAAGCAAAACTTTAATGAATTCCTTTTCAATCCACTCAAAAATCAAAATTCAAGTTCCTCTGTTTAAAATCAAACTCATAAAACCTTTAAAAGCGAACTCATAAAACCAAACTCCATTTTAGTTTAAAATACTCAAATGCTTTCAAATCCCTAACCACTAGAACCATTGAAAACACTCACCAACTTTCGAGACAAGAACGCTTGAACAAAATGAAATCACAGAATCTAATGATTCGACTTCGAAAAGGTAAACCAATCTCAGACTCCTTTCAAATCAAACAAGAACTCAAGACAACCATTTATCACTCCAAAATCAAAATTAGTAAAACCTAACTCTATCTCAGTTAAAATACCAAAACATTAAAACGCTTTTCAAATCCGCTATACCCATTACTCAAAGAAACTAAAACCAAGACTCGATACTAAAATCACATTGACAAACAGACCATGAAAATACTCATTCCCCAAAAACTCAAATCCTTAAATCCTTCTAACTTTTCCAACATGGAACAAAAAAATCAAAACTTACTTGATAGATTAAAATCACATTCAAACCACAGTTGAAAACAAAGCAGGACAAAATTTGCACAAATCAAAACCTTCTCAACTTTCATATCAACAACCAAGATAGGTTTCTGTAATAATCCTTGACTCCTCTTCTCAACCGACTTCTAACTCTCTCACAAAACACACACCTAAAACTTCCACCTCAAGCTAGCATTCTAACTTTCATTCTAGTTCTAAAGGTCAAGCAACTCTTCTAACCCGACACTCTATTCCCACTCAACCACTACTCAGCACTACAACTTCTCATCCCATGACCTTCTTCGTGGCTCAGGAGGACCGAAAACAAACAAGTCTTAGTTGACACTTTCCAAATCACTTTCGCTCTTCAAAACACACTTTCACTTTCAAAATCCCAACCCAATTAAAACATTTGAAAACCCCTGGAATGCCAGTACCACATCAATGTTCCGTTCTTTCCATTAAGAGGGTAACTAATCCACTAGAGGAAAGAACAGTTCACCTATGCAGCAGAGGTAAACCAGGCTCTGATACCACTTGTAATACCCGCCTCGAATCAACTCGGTTAAACCCGTGGTCGAACTGGTTAAGAGTATCACTCGATGATACAACAATAAAATAAAAGGGAAAATAACATTGAAATCGAATTAACCATAAATCAAGAGTAAGTCGGAAGCGCCTCCATCATTAAAATCCAAAACCAAAATACAAAGATACAATCCAAACCAAGATTTCTTTAAATCCCGAAGTTCAAATCAAACGATACAAAAACATCCCCAACCCAAAATAGTCAACATAAAACCAAGAGATGGTCAACTCCTTTCCAAGCCTCCAAAGATCTTCTCCATGCCAACAACACATCGACACTCGACACAAAAAGAAGCTCCTGAATTTGAACTCACTCACGCTAACCACGCGAACCTGAAAAGAGAAAACTGGGGGAAATCAGTTTCCTAATGAAACTGAGTGAACCGATTGGGTTTAACTATGTGTCGAACCTATCCAAAAGAAGTGATCCCAAACTCCTTATGAAACACCAACAATGGAATCAGACTCAACCTTTACCGGTTTTAATTCCCTAAAACAGTCTAAGTGTTCACATAGGTCAGTTTTCAATTCAACACTTACCATCCACAAAATCATCAATACAATAGAGATCAACATGCATACCGTTCAATGTTACATCGCATAAACATATAGTGTTCAACATCACATACATACAGTTCAACCTCTCATCACATATCGCCACGCATTCACCTTCCATACACATTCACACGCACACACACATTCACAACTCTCATTTCAATTACTAAGTGAGTTATCAGGCATTCTTAAGTAGTCTAGGTTATCACCAAAGTACAGTTCTCCACTTAGACAATTCACAATTCAAAGCATCATCACGATCATAAATCATTCAACATCAATCCACATCTCGGCACGATAACACAGTTCAGTTCAGAGATCAATCCAACACAGTCCACAACACGTAACATATCGGCTCACAAACTCAACTAACACAACACACACACACATCAATGCACACTTCATTTATCTAGGTGAGTTAATTAGGCGCCATAAGGAGTTGTTCCCCCTACCCCGCCAACCATCACATCATCCAGACGCATCCATATAGGATCCTTCCCTGAAGGAGTATACCATAAGACACATCCCGTAGGATCCTTCCACTAAGGAGATATCAACCGACCTTGGCAACCCAACCAAGGTATTCACCCTAGTGAATCAGACTCAATCATAACCAATATTTCGGGTGGGGTAAGGTTGGCTCCTTCCGGTTCTATCATTTGAGTTCCATTAAATGCAACACAACAATCACACCCATCCACATAACAATTCCATTCAACCACAAATCCATTTCACAATTTCGTGTCCCAATTCCATGTACCAATTTCACGTACCAAATCCACTTGAGAATTCCATTCAACCAATTTCACGTACCAATTCCATATTACAATTCCACACTAACCACAACTGGACAATAATAGGTACGGTCACAAAATTTCAGCTCATCCCATCCCATCCTATCTCACATTTCTAGTTCCAATTCATTAGCCAACATCTTTCATCCCAATCCCCACATCACACATAAATCAACACAATCATCATACAACATTCACAAGACAGTTATTCAGTTTTACTCTCATAGGTTCATGTAGGACCTAATTCTGTTCTAAGTCGAGTTTCAGCTTCTCATGTCACTCCTAGTGTCCTATCGATGTTAAGCCATCAACCACACACTCACACCGGTCAACCATACATTTAGACAAGTCATCCATATGCTCAAACAAGTCAACCATCCATTTCAACAAATGAACTCAACACCACATATCAGCAGCAAACACAACAACATCAATTTACCGTTTCGACTCTCCAATTCATGCAATTCTATATTTAACTACATAATCCATCTATTTCACATATTTCATTCTAGACTCCAACCTTATTACAATAACCACCTGACACGCTATCAACCACCATCACACATAGCATCAACTTCACTCATATCAATCACACAACACTAATCCATCATAACCTCAACTTCACTGAACACAACACCTAGCATTAATTCATCCAATATCACATTTACAATTACAATTCATCTCAATCAACATCTCGCAGATCACAAATAATTTAAGGGTAAACGGCTAGCTCATCGGCCACCCCCACCTGCAAGTACAGGGATAACCATGTCGTGAGTCTTAGGGATACCCTCATGTTCTTCCTTCATAGGATGACCCCCACATTGGTAGGGCCATCCACCTGTTCATCATTAATAAGGTGACCCCGCATTTGCAGGACCACCCTCCTGCAACCACAACTAACACAATTGAGCATACATATCTATAATTAACCAGATCATAAACCCATCCCTCCTATCGCTCATTACAATGGCCCAAACAGTTTATCATCATCATTAATTAATCACCCCAATCCCAACCCACAGAAATCAGCAACAATCATCCACAACTCATCAATTCACAAGCACTCACCAAACGACAATCACCCAAAATCAACCAACAATCAATTACAGAGCAGTTAACCCCTTTTACTCTCTTCCAATTCCATGCAAATTCTAAATTCATCTAGGTCAGAATTACAACTCCTCACATCGACCCTCACTACCTATCGTACGCTAAACCCTCACCTGACAAGAAGATGAGGCTCTAAGACAACTTCTAGAACTCGAACAACCAAGCTCTTCTTCTCCAAAAACGTAGATTTTTCCCTCTACCACTGATAGCACCTAACTCCGAAATACCAAAAAGCGAGACATGCGATATCTTCCTCTCGTCGCCACAAACGCGTAGCAAGAAACGGATCATAAATCAGACCCTCGTAGCTACCAAAATCGAGGTTTGAAGTTGGGTGAAGTTTAGAGAGAGTGGGAAGTCTTGAAATCCATGAAGAATCGGCCTTTTATGGCAGCCACAAGAAACACGGCGTGTGTTATGAACTACACGGTTTGTTTCTATAACACAGGGCCGTGTGTTGTAGTCTGTCAACTTTGACAAATTTTCACGTACTCGCTTGTAACTTCAACCTGACTCAATTATGAACGTCTCAGACTTCGATGGGGCCTCAAGAACATTGTTTCCAATGTCTCAATCATCCAAACTCGAGTTCCAAATCGTTCGGTTGGGCGGGGATGTGACACTTAAACTGGATCCTAGAGAAGCAACAAAGCTTTTCTGTGAGGTTACTGATAAAGAAATAAGGAATGCCATGTTTAGTATACCTAGTTATAAGAGTCTGGGACCTGATGGCTTTGGTTCATGTTTCTTCAAGCATTCCTGGGACCTGGTTGGTAAGGATGTCTTTTTTGCTGTCTAGCAGTTTTTCAGAACTGGTGTGCTTCACAGGTATGTTAACTCGACTCTGCTCTCTTTAGTTCCAAAGAAGATCAATGTTGTTAGTATCAAGGACTATCGCACTATTGCTTGCTGCAATGTTATTTACAAATGCATCACTAAAGTCCTAGCTGTGAGAATAGCTACTTGCCTTCCAAAAGTTATTGTAACATCCCCGCCCAACCAAACGGGTTGAGACTCAAGTTCGGGCGACCAGTGTGCTGGAATCAGTGCTAGGGAGGTCCCATTGAGGTCCAGGACGTTCAGGATTAAGTCGGGTTGAGGATACAAGTGAGAGTGTTGGGCTGTGAACAACACACGCCGTGTGTTGTAACACACGCCGTGTATCTGTGATACACGACCGTGCACTAATTCGTGCAATTCTCGTCGAAAGTTCCAGTGTTAGACACACAGCCGTGTCTTGTAGAAACACGCCGTGTTTCTTGACCTGACATAAAAGGATGGATTCTGCACGGAAATTCATAACTTCTTTTCGCTTTATCTCTCCCCGAAAAAGCCATTGACGAACCAAGTTCAAGCAAACTTCGAAGGGTGATTCGGGAGCTGTAGAGGTCGGAATTGAGTTCCGTTTGTTGCTATGGATTCATAGCGACAAGGAGAAGAGATCGCTAACCTCCATTTTGGGTTTCTGGGTGTAGGTCGTGAGCAGTAAGGAAGATTAAGGCTACGAGTTTGGTGGTTGGGAAATCGGGTTTCTGAGGAAGTAGAAGATGATTAGAGCCTCGTCTTCTATTCCAGGTGAGGGCTTAGCGTTGCGTAGGTAGTTTGGACAGAGTGAGGAGTTCCAATTTCGAGTTAGATTAAACCTAGGTGATTGATGAACCGTTGTAGAGTGGGTATCAAATAACTACCAAGCTGGAAGCTAGGGTAGATCGTATTCCACGGTCTTCTAATGATTGACTACTCAAATATAGAGGCAAATTACTCAGGTTTAACACTTTGTGCGTGGTGTGAGTTCCATGACTTCTAACTCTAAGAAATGCACGGAAATTAAAAATTAAAACTGAAAACAGATTGAAAGATTGGTTGATTAAAAAAAGATGATAAACAAGCTTAGACTTTGAATCCCCCTTCGTTCACCAGAGCATTGGCAATCAACAGATCAGCGGATTTCGATTCTCGTTCAATCAATTCTAAGACACCACCACAACTCCTTACCCTTAGGTTTAAGACTGGCGAACGTTCGCTCTATCCGATCTAGCTACCAAGATTAATTAGCCGCCCGGGAACGGTCGCCTCTCGCAACGACTTAACTAACTAGTGCAATTACTAACGATTTATGAGTTACTCTTGTAGTGGATTAACCCTAACTGGTTCCTATGAAAGGCACACTCCAATGATTAGGTTAATTGTTCGATTTGATGTTTTAAAGTAAGGCGAGCGTTCGCTTCTATCCTTAGCGTAACAAGAATCTAATCTAGGTGATCAATCCAGACAAGAAACATGAACAATGAAAAAAAAATTCAAACATGAAAGAGAAACTGATTGAACTTTGAATCTAATCACCGCCGATCCGTGACCGCTTTAAAGCCCTGGGTCACTTAGGGTTCATCTAGTCTAAGCTCTACGAGTTTAGCTACTCATGTTCCTAACAAAAGAATCAAAGGAAAAGATAGAGTCATCTTGAACAGAGGAAGAACAGAAAAGGATCTGAAAAATCTAATTAAGACAACTCCGGCAGAACTTCGATCTCCGGTAATCTGCAATCCTAGCTCCGAGTCTTCGAGATGAAAGGGATGGCGTCACGATCTCTTTCTGGCTCTTCGAACTCTAAACTCTACTCCAGAACTCTTGAGAATCCTTGAAGTATTTTGTATTAATTGGTATTATGAGATATATGAGGTATTGGCCGCCGGTTAAGTATTTATACTTAACCCTAATACCACCGGATATTGCCTGGAATTTTCACCGAAAACCTAGGGAGTTTTCGCCGAAAATTCCTTTGTAAATGGGATGACTGCTCGGCTGAATTCTCCTGTGATTCTCGGACCGCCGGTTCTCGACTAAAACTTGGTGTTTTTGCCGAAAAATTCTTCTTGTAAGCTCTGCCGATTTCTTCATGAGTTTTCGCCGAAAACTCCAAGGGATTTTCGCCGAAAACTCCAAGGGATTTTCGCCGAAAACTTCAGTGTAAATGGGAGCAGGATTTGGTTCGACTTGATTGACTCCTAGGATCAATTCCGGTGCGATTCCTCGAGGTTCCAACGCCTTAGACACGTCCTTGGCTACTTTATTTGACGGCAAAAACCTGTGCTAACATGAAAACACTAGAAAACCATCAAATAGACCCGAAACGGGCCAAAGTAACATAAATGGCACGAGATAGAGTAATTGAGTGAATATTCTCTATTCTACCCTAAAAACCATGTCTTAAGCAAGGAAATGTCGCTTAAATGAGACTGATATTCACGTCAAATCGAGTGTCATCAAAATACCCCACACTTAAGCTTTTGCTTGTCCTCAAGCAAACTGAATAGAAACGCTCATGTTCACAAATGATAAGATTTATTAAATTGGAGTTCAATCAAACACAATGAATTATTAGACAGATAATTCCTAGAACAAGAAACCTAACATGCATACTGATCAGCCAAACAACCTGGTCTCACTAAAAACTGCACACGACGAGTAATCGCAACCAATTATGCACGAATTTGACCTGACCGACCAGACTCCTCACACAGAAAATATTTAGTAAGCGGGGAACTCTCACTCTCTGTGTTGAAGGACGTGTTTCTGCTCTCAATCATTTTCTGTTACTGAATTCTGTCATAAGTTTGCAATTTGACCACATCTCCACCACTATGACAACACGAGTAACTAGACAAGAAGGACTTCTCTGCTAGGACTGTAACGAATTCTACACTACAAGGGTTTATGATGAGATGGATGATGGGAATGTATGATGATGGCTTTGGTGCGGTGTAGCTTTCAACTAACTTCCCTCGAATCTAGCCTATGGCTTCCTACGTCTAACCAGACACGGGTGGAATAGTGAACGCTCGTCCTATGATACCCTTAAGCAACCTAGCACTTATTTTCTTTATACTTTTTTCTTTTGACTTTTCTTTAGCTTCGTTCTTCCATTTGTAGAGAGAAGAACGTTTATTGAACTAAAAACTTGAAACTTTTCTGATTTTTCTGCTTTTATTTTTCGACATTTCTTTTGTTTTTTTTTTCTTTCTCTTTTTTTTCTTTGTGCTGATTCTTTCTTTTAGTTGCTAGAGGGGTTTACACGTTTGGACATAATAGCTAAGACCACATGTTTAATAGTTATAGGAAGGTTACCACAAACCGACTTCCGGTAGGTCAATCTAGAACTACAACCACAGGGGATCAACGGGGAATGAAAGAATGGGAAATGGCTGTAATGTATTATCGAACCGAAAGAACAGGCAAAGCTCAAGGGTTTAAACCTAATGGATTTATCGTTTGGTAGGCTATCTGGCTTAGTAGCTGAATCTAGGTGCCCCTATCATTCTAGAACTCGTGTCATCATGTGGTCTCGAGTAGGTCTCATGCAAATTCTAACTCATTCAAGCAAACAGAAAATCACTCAAAAAAAAATTGAAATTGCAAGTTACGTGCAATGGATCAAAAGCTCACAGTTGGTTTGCTAGTCGGATTCGGTCATTTTCATGCAATCAAGGCTACAAACTACAAGTGTGATTTTAAAAATTCTGTTCTGACCAGGCAATTTAGCATCAAAGTAAACACGTTGGTTCTTAAGTTCTAGGTTAAGCAGTCTAAGCATCATTGTGAAAGATTGAACAACAACTTAACATTAAGAATCAAGTACTGAGCCATTCTAATGCTAGAGAGACTGGAAAGGAATCACGAGGCACACAAAAACACAATCAAGGGCAATCAAGTTCATGCAAGGTTCTCTAGCATCCTACCCCACACTTAAATCGTACTGTGTCCTCACAAGACTAAATCTAGAGTTTAAAGTGAAGTAGAAGAACCTGGACCGAGATGGTTGGCGTAGGGGAAGAGCACGGATCCTCGGAGTAGAGGCAATCTACCAAAGCGAAGCAAAGGGAATCTACCGATTGCCTGCAAAACAAAAACAAATGAAAGATAAAAAGGAAACCGGGACAAGTGCCCCGGATCCACACAGAAAAAAGTTGGATCGAAATCCGAAAAGAAGAAATAAAAATAAAGGACCAGAAAAGGAATACAACCCGATCACTGTTGGTCAGGTGCATCGGGAGGGGGAATGTGGAGGGCGTCGCCTATCTGTCGCTGCCATGCCAGCTATGCCTCATACCTCTCGTCATTGCGGCGCATGTGCTGCTGCATAATAGTCCATCTGGCATCCTGGGCGGCGTTGTCAGTGATGCACCACTCTTGGAGTCGCTCGTACAGCTCTCCAATATCCGCGGGATGCGGTCGGTGCTGAGGATGAGGTGCCTGGTATGGATTTGGAATGGGCGGCGGCGACTGGTACTCATACCCTGCCTGATGATGTGGCGAGGGTATATGATCATGAAACTCCGGCTCTGCCTTGGGCTGCGGCTCCGCAGAATCATCTATTTCCTCCGACTCGGCTTCATGACGGAGAGGAGGAGGCACCGCCACCTGTGGACTGAGGTCCAGCTCAAGGGCGTACTCGACCGCTAAATCTCCACTGACGGTGTACACTCTGCGTCGTGGGATGTCTGGGCCATATTCTTGGCCGAGACCCAGAGAGATGATGAGTCAGCAGACAAAGTTGCCTCCCAGGAGTGAGCGAGGTGGCTTCGCCTTCTGAGTCTTCTGGCGGAATAAGCGTGCAAGCACCCATCCGAAATGAAGAGGATAACTCTCCCAGATGGCGCGATGGAGGAGAACCTCCTCTCTGCTGATATGGTGGCGGTCCTTCTCTGGAGCAAACAGTAGTGATCTACGCCAAACCATTTGAATGAATCGATAGAGAGGGTGAAAGAGGGACTTAACTGAGTTGTGCTTCGTGGTCCGAGCATCAGACACTCCGGTCATGTGGCTCCAGAGCGCGTCATACTCGTCTCCGCTACCGGTGTTGTTCTCCCAGCCGAGGTGATGTCCCGCGTAGTGCTCGCGGGGGATCCTGAGATGAGCTGCAAACTCATCGTAGGTGAAGTCCTTGTACACCCCGCCAAGATAGAAAGAGATGACCTTCTTGCGCTGCCTCTTCTTGTGCTCGTCCAGATCGAATGTCGCCCAAAACTCCTGGAGAGCGACGTCTGGGAAGTCAGCAGCTATGGTGGTCAGCTCCAGCAGTCCTGCAGGTATCAATGCATCAAGCACATTCCGGTGCTAGTCCTCATCGTGCTCGAAGAGTGACTCCATAGATAATGGGCGAACATCAGCTCCAGGAACATGCTCGAGCCGCTGGTAGCACTCGAAGTAGTACTGGGGCAGGCGGGCAACAGTGGGGTGGTACCCGACACGACCAGGGAAAGCTGGTGGGGGGCCCTGGACAGCTGGTGTGACGGGAGCGGGAGCTCGGGAGCTATAACCGGTGTCCAGTCGCGCCTTAGTCCTGGGATCATGAATGACATTCCTAAAACCAGAAACGAAACCAGATTAATTAACTAATAACCCACCCCACACTTAGTAGAAAAACTCAATTTCACAAAGAAATGAGGAAAACCGAGTGGGGGTAAGCAACGTAAGTAACCGGTAATCACGATAAATCACAAATCATGTAGATGTCTAGACGGAATGTTCAAATCATAATCAGAGATCGGAAGTCAAACCGACATTCAAAAAGGTTAACATCATAGCACATTTGAACCCTAATCATGGCAATTACTAGCTCAAAGCGAGAAATGACGGCATAATTAATAACTCAGATGGCAAGTACAGATATATGAACGTGAATGAACACACATGGCAGCCAAACAAGCGTAGACAATTCATGGTCAAACCGACATTTCATAAAAGTCAACACCGCATAGAATCAATCCTTAAGCACATCAACACACGATCAAATGGTATTATATTTCAGCACAATTCTCCCTAAGCATGCTAGATCAGTCCAAAACATTCAGCTAACCTAGTTCACACGAAATCAGTTGGCACGCAAATCGAGGTAAACTGAAAAGTCAACCAAAAGTCAAACCTGACGAAATTCAGCATTCAACATGTCAAAAGATCCGGAATGAAAAATTCTACAACTTACCTTGAAGCCATGAGTGCTGAAAATGAATGGAGAAAGAGAAATTGGTGAAAAATCGAGAAAATTAGGGTTTGGCTGAACAGGAGCTCTAGAGCTCCGATTCGACTGATCTACGGCTCAAAATGATCGGAAGAAGGAGGGGAGAGGTGATGCGGCGGCAGCGGTGATGGCAGCAGAGGTGATGGCGGCGGCAAGCGGACGGCGACGGTGAAAGTGTTGCGGTGGCGGCTGCGTTTTAAACAGGGGGAGAGAGTTTTGAAATTGTTTCGAAAATGAAAAGTGAAGGGAGAGAGAGAGTGTGACCAGGAAATAAAAGGAAAAATTGTTTGATTTTGTCTCAAGTTTTCGGCGAAAATGTGTGCAAGTTTTCGCAGAAAACAAAAGTGAAAAACGTCTGCCAGTTTTCAAAGGAGTTTTCGCCAAAAACTCATAGAATTTTCGCCGAAAAGTTTAGTTAAAATCGACCAGAAAACACAGTGGGATTTTCAAAGGAGTTTTCGCCGAAAAATGGGTCAGTTTTCGTTGAAAATGTTGACCTGTATGATTGAAAATATTTTCGCAATCCCGGCAAACTTCAGAAAATTACAATTAAATCCACAAAAATCGGAACAACCTCAAACAGCTTGCGATTGAAACGATGACACACAGACTACACACGAAAAATAAGAAATCATGCAGACTGACACTTTTGGCTCCCCCGAACTGACTCTAAAACACTAAGTTTGACACAAATGGAAAACTGACTCCAGCCGTGGGTTGCCTCCCACGAAGCGCTCTTTTATTAACGTCCTTGAGCTGGACGATACCTGGACGGTATTAGGAGACATCCTAACTCAGGGTCTCCTTAATGCTAGCATCGGAGTTCATGAAGTAGAGCTTCGGGGCATCTCCGTCCAGCATAAATTTCTTCCCGTTAGCGTGTATGAGCTTGGTACGTCCATCAGGAAGGTGATCGGTGATCTTGAACGGACCAAAAAGTTCTTTCGAGGGATCATCCTCTACAAGGAAGACGGTGAACGGAATGAGAATGATCGACTTCGTCTTCTCTTTAACTTCCGGCTTTGTATCACCAGGATCGGTGATCGTCGGTATTTCCTTAGGAGATGCTTTTGACTTCTCCTTCAATACTTGTTCTGGCGCCGGTAGCTCGGAATGAATTGGTGGTGCAGCTGGCTCGGTAGACGGTGGCAGAACAACTGGTCTCCAGACCATTTGAGTCTTCATTTTCTTCTGATTCCTTCTCCGCGACCTGCCAGGTTCCTTGCTCGGCGGTGAAGGAGAGGCGTTCAGTTCCTTCTTCTTTGGCGGCTTTTGAGCAGCAGATTTTGGTTTCTGCTTGGTAATCTGTCCAACATCTGCAACAACAATTGATCTAGGAACACTAGAAGAGACGTCAGTAACGGAGTTGACCGGAGTCAATTCCACAGTTTCAACAGCTAGACAATGAGATTCTTCATTCAAAGGAGTATATTTCATTCCGTCTTTAAGGCGGAACGTTATAGTGTCCTTACTAACCCTCAAAGTTAAAGAACCATTTGGAACGTTAATTTGCATTCCAGTTGTAGCCATGAAGGGTTGTTCTATGAGAATGGTAGAATCATCCTTACTAGTATCTATGATCACATAGTCAGCTAAGAACGTGAAAGGACCACATTTAGTAACAACGTCTTTTATCTCACCTCTTGGAGTTTTCAGTGATCTATCAGCAAAGACAAGTTGTATGCTAATGACACTCGATTTGACGTGATTATCAGCCTCATTTAAGCGACATTTCCTTGCTTAAGATATGGTTTTTAGGGTAGAATAATGAATATTCAATCAATTGCCCTAACTCGTGCCATTTGTGTTACCTTGGCCCGTTTCGGGTCTATTTGATGGTTTTCTAGTGTTTTTATGTTAGCCCAGGTTTTTGCTGTCAAATAAAGTAGCCAAGGACGTGTCTAAGGCATTGGAACCTCGAGGAATTGCCCCAGAATTGATCCAAGGAGCCAATCAAGTCGAAACAATTCCTGCCCGGTTTACAAAGGAATTTTTGCCGAAAAAACCCTAGCATTTTTGGCGAAAATATCAGCACAAAATCACTGATGCCAACTAAAGGAAGTTTTCGGCGAAAATGTTAAGTTTTCGACCAAAAACTATTGGACGGAAATTTACAGGAGAAATCAGTCGGCGGACAATCCAATTACAAAGGAATTTTCGCCGACAATTCTTCAATCTTTTCGGCGAAAATATTAGTCAAAATCCGGCTGAATTAGGGTTAAGTATAAATACTTAACCGGCGGCCCAATACAAAGGGGATACCTCATAATATCAATCATAATTTCCAGACCTAGAAGTCGAGAGAGAGAGAGTTTAGAGAGTTCAAAGAATCGTGGAGAGATCGTGACGCCATCCCTTCACCTCGGAGACTCGGAGCTTGGATTGAAGATTACCAGAGATTGAAGCTTCACGGATTCGTCAAATTAGGTTTTACAGTTCTTCTCTGTTCTTCCTACCTGAGATGTATTCCTTGTTTGTTTTCGATTCTCTTGTTCCTAATATGAGTAGCTGAACTCGTAGAGCTTAGATTAGATGAACCCTAAGTGACCCAGGGCTTTAAAGCGGTCACGGATCGGCGGTAATTAGATTCAAAGTTCAATCAGTTTCTCTTTGCATGGTTGTTTTGTTTTTGATTGTTTATGTTTCTTTTCTGGTTGGTCGCCTAGATTAGGTTTTTGCAAGCTAGGGTTAGTCGCCAGACATCTTCCTGCTTTGGCGCATAAACTTGTCTTACTTGATCACCTAGTTTAGATTCTTGTTAAGCTGAGGATAGAAGCGAACGCTCGCCTCTCTTTAAAACATCAATTCAAATAGTTAACCTTATAATTGGAGCGTGCCTTTCGTAGGAACTAGTTAGGGTTAATCCACTGCAAGAGTAACTCATAAATCATTAGTAATTGCACCAGTTAAGTTAAGTCGTTGCGAGAGGCGACCGTACCCGGGCGACTAATTAATCTTGGTAGTTAGAACGGATAGAGCGAACGTTCGCCGGTCTTAAACCTAAGGGTCAGGAGTTATGGTGGTGTATAGAAATTGATTGAACGAGAATTGAAATCCGCTGATCTGTTGATTGCTGTTGCCTTGGTGATCTAAGGGGTATTCGAAATCTAAGCTTGTCTATCGTCTGTCTGATCCATCCAATCATTCTCTCTTTCAATTTCATTTTAGTTTTCTTGCATCTTAGTCTAGAAGTCGTGGAACTCACACCACGCACAAAGTGTTTAAACCTGAATAAATTGCCAGCTTCTTTGAGTAGTCGATTAGAAGAAACCCTGTGGAATACGATCTACCCTAGCTTCTAGCTTGGTAGTATTTGATCACTGTTCTGCAGCTCATCAAATTGGCGCCGTTGTCGCCGACTACTTTTGATTGTTTGAAAGAAGAACTGACAATTTATTCTTATACCTTCAACCTTTCCCCTTTTTCATCACACTTCGATTTTACGCCGGTATGTTTGCTTTTGTTGCTTGTAGGTTGTTCTACATGTTTATGAACCGCTCGATCGCTCATTCTCAGTTCAAGCCGGGTAATTCTACTCCGCCGAAGAAACCGCCAGCTCAGAAGCAAGTCATAATCATTCCGCCTACATCACCTATCCCTAATAAGATTGAGGAGTTGAAGGAGAACTCCTCATCTTCATCCGCTCCATCCACTACTTCAGATTCACCACCACCTTCTCCTCCCACAGAGGCTGCTCAACGCACCATGGCGGATTACTGTAGACCAAGTGCTGCTAACTTTCGACTTAGTGTTGTTGTGCGCACAACGATGACGACCCTGACTATGAGATCACAATTTCCTTCCTGAACATAGTCTCTAGGGATCTTCAATTCGAAGGGAAGCCGCAAGAAAACCCCTGCACACATTTGGCGAACTTCCTTGACATGTGCGAGATGTTTAAGAGCGGGAATCTCGGTAAGAGCAATCTTTGCTTACGAGTATTCCCATTCTCTCTTAAAGGCAACGCCAAGATATGGCTCAGCTCAAAACCACCTGGCCACTACACCGACTGGGATAATCTAGCTCAGGACTTCATAGAGGAATACTATCCCCCTTCAAGAATGACATTCTACAAGGATAGCATCGCTAGATTCTCTCAGAAGGAAGGAGTAAGCTTATACGACGCTTGGAACTAATTCTAAGAGCTTCTCTCTGAATGCCCTCATCATGGATTCAACCAGGGACAGCTAGCCGAAATCTTTGCCCAAGGTATGAATGAAGAAACGGTTGAATGGTTCAACACTTTAGCTAATGGCAACTGCACAGCACTTGAACCAGAAGCTGCTCTTCTTCACTTCGCAGACTGCGCATCTAAATCGAGAAATTGGGAGAGACAGTTTGGAGCTGTGAAGAGCAGATCAAGATCGAAGTGCAGAAACACATGGAGGAGATCTTCGGTACAGCTAATAACTGGTCTAGAGAGGAAGTTAATTTCATTGATCAAGGCTTCACCAATGATCAAAGAGGCTACCCCGACTACCATCAGTTCAGAACACCTCCTTGACAACAGGGAAACTTCCTTGAGCGTCCTCCTTTTGGGACAATAGTAATCAAGATCCTCCCAGATTCGCCGGAGCACAGCAACGTCAAAATTTTACGTCTGAGAACATTTGGGAGAGGAAGATAGCCAAGAAGTTTGATCTGATTGCGGCAAGGCTTGATGATCACGAAGAAAGGTTTAAAGCCCAAGATGCTTTTAACCAAGGACAGATCGCACAAGGACAGAGAATAGAGAGCATGGTAAATAAAGTTGCTAACATGTTCGCCAACCTTCCTCTCTTAAAATAGGCACCGTCTCCAAACAACTCCACCATGAAGAACGAGCATGCGAAAGTCATCACAACCAGGAGCATCGAGCAAAACAGCATGGAGGGAAAGAAGGAAGCACTTTCCACTCCCTCTATGGGAGAATGCTCAGCTATTGATTCTCAATCACCACCCATACCTATCCCAGCTAAGTGCTCTGATCCTGGCCCTTTTACGTTACCTATAATCAATAATGGCATCGAAATTGAGCGTAGTTTGGTTGATCTAGGTGCATCTATCAATGTTATGCCTATGTGTTTATATAAGAAACTGAACTTAGGTGAACTACAACCTGCTAACATGCATTTAGTGTTCGCTGACAAAACTTTAAAAGAACCTAGAGGAATAATCATGGATGTAATCACTTGTTGTGGCCCTTTCCGGTTTTTCACTGATTATGTAGTGATGGATACTCAAGAGACATATTTTACCCTTATCCTAGGTCGACCGTTCATGGCGACAGCCAGCATTAACATTAATGTTCCAAATGGTTCATTAACATTAAGGGTTGGAAAGGATACTGCAACATTCCGTCTCAAGGACAATATGAAATACATTCCTAAGGGAGAATTACATTATTTAACTGTAGAAACTGTGGAGTTGGCCTCGGTCAACTTCATTACTGATGTTTCTTCTAGTGTTCCTAGCTCAATTGTTACTGTAGATGCTGAACAGGTTACTAAGAAGAAACCAGATCCTCCTGCTCCTCAAAAGCCGCCAAACAAGAAGGAACTGAAAGCCTCTTCTAAGCCACCGAGCACAAAGCCTAGCAGACCTCGGGGAAAGAACAAGAAGACGAAGACTCACATGGTCTGGAGACCAGTTGTGCCGCCACCTTCTACCGAGCCAGCTGCACCACCAATTCGTTCCGACCTACCGGCGCCGGGACAAGTATGGAAGGAGAAGCCGAAAGCATCTCCTAAGGAAATACTGACGATCACCGATCCTGGTGATATCAAGCCAGAGGTTAAAGAAAAGAAGGAGCCGATCGTCCTCATTCCGTCCACTGTCTTCCTTGTAGAAGATGATCCCTTGACAGAACTGTTCGGACCATTCAAGATCACTGACCACCTTCCCGACGGGCGTACCAAGCTCTTACACGCGAACGGGAAGAAATTCATGCTCACCGGAGAAGCCCGAAGCTCTACTTTATGAACTCCGATGCTAGCATTAAGGAGAATCTGAGTTGGGATGTCTCCTAATACTGTACAGGTATCGTCCAGCTCAAGGACGTTAATAAAAGAGCGCTTCGTGGGAGGCAACCCACGGCTGGAGTCAGTTTTCGATTTGTGTCAACCTTAGTGTTTTAGAGTCGGTTCGGGGGATCCAAAAGTGTCAGTTTGTTTGTTTTCTTATTTTTCGTGTGTAGTCTGTGTGTCATAGTGTCAATTGCAAGTCGTTTGAGGTCTCTCTGATTTTTGTGGATTTAACTGTGATTTTCTGAAGTTTGTCGGGATTGAAAAAATATTTTCAATCGTAGAGTTCAATATTTTCGGCGAAAATAGCCCATATTTTCGGCGAAAATTCTCTTTGAAATCCCACAGAGTTTTCCAAACGTTCCTGTTTCACATTTTCGGCGAAAATTTCTTAATGTTTTCGGCGAAAATTTCTTTTGAAAACCGGCAGTACTTTTTAACTAGAATTTTCGGCGAAAACTTGCACTTATTTTCGCCAAAAATTTCTTTGAAAATCAACCAACTATTCACTTTAAATCCGGATTCACCCTCTCTCTTCCCTCACTTTCTATTTTCGAACGAAACCCAAAAAACCCATCCTCTGTTTTATAAACCCGACCGCCGCCACCTTACATCGCCGCCACTGACCCAAGCCGACCGCCGCCTCCATCGCCGCCGCCGCCACACCCTTCCCCTCCCATTTCCGATCAGTTTAAGCCCTAAAACAGCCGAATAGGAGCTCTACAGCTCTAGTTCACCCAAACCCTAGAATTTTTGATTTTTCACCGATTTCTCCCAATCCATTCACTTTTAGCATCCATGGCTTCAAGGTAAGTTGTAGAACTTTTCATTGCGAATCTTTTGACATGTTGATTGCTGAATTTCGTCAGGGTTGACTTTCAGTTGACTTTTCGGTTTGCCTCGATTTGCGTGCCGACTGATTTCGTGTGAACTAGGTTAGCTGAACTTGTTGAACTGTTCTAGCATGCTTAGGGAGTGTTGTGCTTAATTTTCATATCGTTTGATCATGTGTTGCTAAGCCTAAGTCCTATTCCTTGTGAGGTTGACTTTTGAGAAATGTTGGTTTGACCATTAACTGTTTTTTATCATTTGGCTGCCTTATGTGTTCATTCTCGTTCCGATTATTGTGTTTGCCATCTGAGATCATATTATACCGTCATCCTCCGATTTGTGATAGTCTTGCCATGATTAGGGTTCGATGTTCTATTATGTTGACTTTTTGAATGTCGGTTTGACTTCTGAACTTTGATTGTGATAATTCCATTCTGGCTGTTCCTAAGCATGTATTTTATTGTTTGTGATTACCGGTTAAAGCTGTTTTGCTTACCCCCACTCGGTTTTCCTCATTTCTTTGTGAAATTGAGTTTTTTCGACTAAGTCTGGGGTAGGGTTTTAGTTTGACTAATCTGGTATGTTTTCTTGTTTAGGAACACCACTTATGAGCGCAGGACCAAGCAGAGACTTGACGCCTCCTCGAGCTCCAGAGCCCCCGCTCCCGTCACACCGCCAATCAGGGCCCTCCGCCAGCTTTCCCTGACCGTGCTGGGTACCACCGCACCGTTGCTCGCCTACCCCCGCACTACTTTGCACGCTACCAGCAGTTTGAGCACACCCGTGGAGCTGATGTTCGCCCTCTTTCCATGGAGTCGCTCTCAAAGCACGATGATGACTGGTACCGGAACGTGCTCGATGCACTGACCCATGCCATCTTGCTGGAGCTGACCACGCTCGCCGCCGACTTCCCAGACATCGCTCTCTAGGAGTTTTGGGCGACATTCGAGCTGGACGAGCACAGGAGGAGGCAGCATAGGAAGGTTGTTACCTTCTATCTAGGCGGGGTGCACATGGAGCTCACATATGATGAGTTTGTAGCTCATCTAGGCATTCCCTACAAGCATTACCACAGTCATCACCTCGGCTGGGACGACGACGACGACGAGGAGTACCATGCGCTCTGGAGCCACATGACTGGAGTGCCCGGCAATCGTCTCACGGACCATAACTCAGTTACGTCCCTCTCTCACCCTCTCTATAGATACATTCATATGGTTTGGCGTAGATCGCTATTATATGCTCCAGAGAAGGACCGCCACCATATCAGCAAGGAGGAACTTCTGCTTCTTCGCGCCATCCGGGAGAGCTACCCTCTTCACCCCGGATGGGTGCTTGCTCGCATCATCCGCCAGAAGACCAAGAGGAGGACGCCACCTCGCTCACTCCTGGGAGGCAACTTCATCGGCCATCTCATCATCTCATTCGGCCTCAGCCACGAATATGGCCCGAACATCCCACGCCACAGAGTACGCACCGTTGGAGGAGATTTGGCGGTCGAGTACGACCTCGAGCTAGACCTCAGTCCCCAGGTAGCAGCAGATCCTCCCCTCCAGAGCGAGGATGAGTTGGAGGAAGACGATGATTCTGAGGAGTCCCAGCCTCAATACGAGCCAGAGTTTCATGACCATACTCCCTCGCCACACCATCAGGCAGGGTATGTACACCAGTCGCCGCCAGCCATCCCAGATCCATATCAAGCACCTCACCCCGCAGACATTGGTGAGCTGTATGAGCGACTGCAGGAGTGGCGCATCACCGACAATGCCACTCAAGAGGCGAGATGGACTATTATGCAGCAGCATATGAACCGCGCTGCTAGGCGGTATGAGGCACAGATGGAGTGGCAACGTCAGCTCGGCGATTTCCTCCACTTCCCACCTCCCGGCGCGCCTGACCAGCAGTGACTGGGTTGTATCCTCTTTCTTGTCCCTTCTTTTTATTTATTCTTTTCGGATTTCGATCCAACTTTTTTCTGTGTGGATCTGGGGCACTTGTCCCGGTTTCCTTTTTATGTTTCATTTGTCTTTGTTTTGTAAGCAGTAGGGAGATTCCCTTTGCTTCGCTTGGGTAGATTCCCTCCGCTCCGAGGACCGTGCTCATCCCCTACACCAACCATCTCAGTCCAGGTCCTTCTATTTCACTCTGAACTCTAGAATTAGTCCTGTGAGGACACAGTCCGATTTAAGTGTGGGGTAGGATGCTAGAAAACCTTGCATGAACTTGATTGCCCTTGATTGTGTTTTCTGTGTGCCTCGTGATTCCATTCCAGTCTCTCTAGCATTAGAATGGCTCAGTTCTTGATTTTTGATGTTATGTTGTTGTTCAAACTTTCATAATGATGCTTAGACTGCTTAACCTAGAACTTGAGAACCAACTTGTATGCTTTGATGCTAAATTGCCTGGTTAGAATAGAATTTTTAAAATCATACTTGTAGTTTGTAGCCTTGATTGCATGAAAATGACCGAATCCGACTAGCAAACCAACTGTGAGCTTTTGATCCATTGCACGTAACTTGCAATTTTAATTCTTTTTGAGTGGTTTTCTGTTTGCTTGAATGAGTTAGAATTTGCATGAGACCTACTCGAGACCACACGATGACACGAGTTCTAGAATGATAGGGGCACCTAGATTCAGCTACTAAGCCATATAGCCTACCTAACGATAAAATCCATTAGGTGTAGACCCTTGAGCTTGGCTTGTTCTTTCGGTTCGATAATACATTATAGCCATTTCCCATTCTTTCATTCCCATTGATCCCCTGTGATTGTAGTTCTAGATTGACCTACCGGAAGTCGATTTGTGGTAACCTGCCTATAGCCATTAAACAGGTGGTCTTAGCTATTATGTCCAGATGTGTAAACCCCTCTAGCAACTAAAAGAAAGAATCGGCACAAAAGAAGAAAAAAATTGAAAAAAAAATGAAAAGAAGAAAAATCAGAAAAGCCAAAAAGGTTTCAAGTTTTTAGTTCAATAAAACGTTCTTCTCCCTACAAATGGAAAAACGAAGTCAAAAGAAAAGTCAGAAAAAAATTGTGTAAAGAAAAATAAAAAGTGCTAGGTTGCTTGAGGGTATCATAGGACGAGCGTTCACTATTCCACCCGTATCTGGTTAGACGGTAGGAAGCCATAGGCTAGATTCGAGGGAAGTTAGTCGAAAGCTACACCGCACAAGCCATCATCATACATTCCCATCATCCATCGCATCATAAACCCAAGTAGTGTAGAATTCGTTACAGTCCTAGCAGGGAAGTCTTTCTTGACTAGTACTCATGTTGTCACAGTGGTGGAGATGTGGTTGAAATGCAAACTTATGACAGAATTCAGTAACAGAAAATGATTGAGAGCAGAAACACGTCCTTAAACACAGAGAGTGAGAGTTTCCATTATACTAAATATATCCTGTGTGAGGAGTCTGGTCGGTCAGGTCAAATTCGTGCATAATTGGTTGCTACTACTTGTCGTGTGCAGATTATTAGTGAGACCAGGTAGTTTGGCTGATCATTATGCATGTTAGGTTTCTTGTTCTAGGATCTATCTGTCTAATAATTCATTGTGTTTGATTGAACTCCAATTTAATCGATCTTCTCATTTGTGAACATGAGCGTTTCTATTCAGTTGGCTTGAGGACAAGCAAAAGCTTAAGTGTGGGGTATTTTGATGACACTCGATTTGACGTGATTATCAGCCTCATTTAAGCGACATTTCCTTGCTTAAGACATGGTTTTTAGGGTAGAATAACGAATATTCAATCAATTGCCCTAACTCGTGCCATTTGTGTTACCTTGGCCCGTTTCGGGTCTATTTGATGGTTTTCTAGTGTTTTTATGTTAGCACAGGTTTTTGCCGTCAAATTAAGTAGCCAAGGACGTGTCTAAGGCGTTGGAACCTCAAGGAATTGCACCGGAATCGATCAAAGGAGCCAATCAAGTTGAAAAAATTCCTGCCCAGTT
Organism: Linum lewisii; assembly: GCA_034768395.1. Taxonomy (NCBI): domain Eukaryota; kingdom Viridiplantae; phylum Streptophyta; class Magnoliopsida; order Malpighiales; family Linaceae; genus Linum; species Linum lewisii. Next base: position 28,617,002 of record CM068304.1, read on the forward strand.
TACAAAGGATTTTTCGCCGAAAATACCCTAGCATTTTCGGCGAAAATATCAGCACAAAATCACTGATGCCGACTAAAGGAAGTTTTCGGCAAAAATGTTAAGTTTTCGACCGAAAACTATTGGACCAAAATTTACAGGAGAAATCAGCCGGCGGACCATCCAATTACAAAGGAATTTTCGCCGAAAATTCTTCAATATTTTCGGCGAAAATATTAGTCAAAATCCGGCTGAATTAGGGTTTACTTAACCGGCAGCCCAATACAAAGGGGATACCTCATAATATCAATCATAATTTCCAGACCTACAAGTCGAGAGAGAGAGAGAGTTTAGAGAGTTCAAAGAATCGTGGAGAGATCGTGACGCCATCCCTTCACCTCGGAGACTCGGAGCTTGGATTGAAGATTACCGGAGATTGAAGCTTCACGGATTCGTCAAATTAGGTTTTACAGTTCTTCTCTGTTCTTCCTACCTGAGATGTATTCCTTGTTTGTGTTCGATTCTCTTGTTCCTAATATGAGTAGCTGAACTCGTAGAGCTTAGATTAGATGAACCCTAAGTGACCCAAGGCTTTAAAGCGGTCACGGATCGGCGGTAATTAGATTCAAAGTTCAATCAGTTTCTCTTTGCATGGTTGTTTTGTTCTTGATTGTTTATGTTTCTTTTCTGGTTGGTCGCCTAGATTAGGTTTTTGCAAGCTAGGGTTAGTCGTCAGACATCTTCCTGCTTTGGCGCATAAACTTGTCTTACTTGATCACCTAGTTTAGATTCTTGTTAAGCTGAGGATAGAAGCGAACGCTCGCCTCTCTTTAAAACATCAATTCAAACAGTTAACCCTATAATTGTAGCGTGCCTTTCGTAGGAACCAGTTAGGGTTAATCCACTGCAAGAGTAACTCATAAATCATTAGTAATTGCACCAGTTAAGTTAAGTCGTTGCGAGAGGCGACCGTACCCGGGCGACTAATTAATCTTGGTAGTTAGAACAGATAGAGCGAACGTTCGCCGGTCTTAAACCTAAGGGTCAGGAGTTATGGTGGTGTATAGAAATTGATTGAACGAGAATTGAAATCCGCTGATCTGTTGATTGTTGTTGCCTTGGTGATCTAAGGGGGATTCGAAATCTAAGCTTGTCTGTCGTCTGTCTGATCCATCCAATCATTCTGTCTTTCAATTTCATTTTAGTTTTCTTGCATCTTAGTCTAGAAGTTGCGGAACTCACACCACGCACAAAGTGTTTAAACCTGAATAAATTGCCAGCTTCTTTGAGTAGTCGATTAGAAGAAACCCTGTGGAATACGATCTACCCTAGCTTCTAGCTTGGTAGTATTTGATCATTGTTCTGCAGCTCATCATATGCTAGTTGGTTTAAGTTCTCCTAGGTTCAACTTTTCAAATAAACTCATAGGCATAACATTGACAGACGCGCCTAGGTCAACCAAACTACGTTCTATCTCAACATCATTAATAACTAGAGGAAGCGTGAAAGAACCAGGATCAGAACACTTAGCTGGATATGGCGATGAAGGCTTCTTGCTACGAGCTGTAGGATATCCTTCTTTACCTCCCCACATGCTAGTCTCGATCCGTGCGTTCGGCAGCAATGCTCTTGGAAAAGGAGGCTTCACGTAGTACGAAGCACGAGGAGGGTCATACTCCTTAGGCGCCTCCTTTGGTGCTTCCTTCTTCCCTAGAGCTTCATTGGTCCTGCATAAAATAGAAGAAGCATTAGTAGATGAGTTTGTTGGTTCTTGAACAGATACCATCTTAGCTTGCTCCTTTCTCGGATTTGGCTCGGTTTGGCTCAGAAGTTGGCCAAATGGTCGACCAGATGCTACAGCCTGCTCAATTCTTTAACCGGATACGATATGTTCTTGGTTGAGAAGAGCTTGGGCCTTGAACTGACTGTCATGATCGTCAAGTCTGGTGATGATCTGACTAAGCTTCTTATCCAATTCACTGACGTTGTTTTCCCTCTGATGTTGTTGCTCTGTATAGGTGTTGTTCAAGTATTGATTCTAGCGATTGCCAGGAGCAGTTCCATAGTTACTCGGATTACGGTGCGGCGGCTGATAGACACCTGCCGGCGGATGATTTGGCTTCTGATCTTGAGCTGGACCAGCTGGTCGGCTGTTCTGGTTCTGGTTGGCACCGCATTGTAGGGAGGTCTGTCTTGATAATTCCCCTATTGCCTGAAATTGCGGTAGCCAACATAACCATTCTGATTGTTGCTGAAGCCCTGTTGAACGAAATTGACTTCTTCGGCAGACCAGACTTCTATTTTACCAAAATTCTGGCATCGGCCTCCATTATGCGCATAAGCTCCACACCACTCGCAATCGGCAACGTAGACAGCGGCTGCCAGCGGATTGATGGGTGTAGAAGACTTTTTCAGATGCTTCTCTACTTCTGCCTTGATAGTTGCTTCGAGATCGAGCTTGCTTCTTGATCCTTCAGATTGTCGTTCCCAGTTCCTCGACTTGGAAGCACAGTTCGCGAAATGAAGAAGAGCAGTGATATGCAAGATTTAACTCACAACTATCAAGGTCGTATTCCACGAGGGCTCTCTCAAAAGCTAATACTCACACGGTTCATGGATGGTCTATTCATTTAAAATTGGTTTTAGTTTGAAAAGGAAATAGAAACATAAAGGAAACTAAACAAGAAAGCAAAACAAAACGGTGCAAATCAAAGGTAAAGGAGGTTCACTTGGAAAGATAGGTTCATCATGCTCAAGAAGAACAAAAGCACAAACAAGCCAAACATGATCGAGGTTGCAATCGAATGACCACGCAAATCCCTTCTATAGACTCAATGCACTCTCGTCGCACTAAATCCCTATCCTAGAACAACTCAACCTAGGCTCTCGCTCTCAAGCTAAGTAATTAAGGATGCATTAAAGGTGTTTGATGAAATGCCAAGCTACAAAACCCTCTCCTATGACTCTATGACCACTAGGCTAGACACCACACTCTCATGTCAATGTCCTAACACTAAGAGAATCATCAAAAGATAATCAAAGTTCAATTGAATGAAAAACCTAATGCACAACCAAGTGTTCAATAAAATTGCACAAGTGAGAAATCATGCAACTATGGTTGAATTGAGATGATCTAATCTCTTAGAACACACTCTCTTCAATCCCTAGACCTACAATCCATGTAATCTAAGCAATCTCATGCATTACATCACAAATAATAGACCAATCAAGCCATAGCCATCAATGGAATTAACAACAAGTCTAGAGATCATCTTCTTACAATCCAAGATCAATCATGGCAAATTTGTACAATCAACCTCTATCCTAGCACAACTAATCTATCAATCCAAGGAAACCTAAGAAATCAGCCACCCATGGCCAAGGAAATGAAGGAAAGAGAAAGAAAGATGATCACCAAGAACACCATGGCAATCCTCCTCTTGCAAGCTCCTCTTCCAAGGTTATGGGCTTCAATTCAAGCTCCTCTACTTTGATTTGCACCTTGCTCTAGGGTTGTGGATTGGAGATGAGGAGAAAGTATTTGAGAAGTTGAGAGAAAAGGGCTTTGATGAAGTGTGAAATCTGAATTAATGAGTTGTTCCCCAAAATTTCCATCTCTCTCTCTTTATATAATACGCTGAAATTGCCCTGGATTTTCGGCGAAAATCCTACAAGATTTTCGCCGAAAATGTCTTTGAGAACGGCTTTGGTTTTCTTCACAGATTTTCGGCAAAAATTCTACAATATTTTCGCCGAAAATGCCTTCATAAATCGAACGTCCATCTCCTGTAAGTCGGTTTTCGGTCGAGAACTTAGAGTTCTCGCCGAAAACTTCTTCAGTTGAAGGGTGCATTTTTCTCGATTTTGCAATGTCCATATCTCCTCCGTCCTAGCCCCGAATGACCTCCCGTTTGATCCTATGTGCTCCTTGTCACCAGTATTCAATGCCAAATTCTGAAAATGCAATGAAAACAATTCTAATAGACATATAATTGGCCTTAAAGTGGCAACCAGACAACAAAATAGCACTTTGCATAAAACTTCAATAAAAGCATATTAATCATAGCAAAATGAGATCAAACATGGGGAATCCTTACGCTAATCAAAGGCTTAAAATGCACCAAATATAATCACATCAAATTCCCCTATGACTAAGCTTTGCTTGTCCTCAAGCAAATGAATTAGAAAACATCCAAGTTCACAAATGACAAGATCGGTCCCATTGAAATTCAAGCAATAACAATTTGGCTTAAACTGTTCCACGAACAAACTTAACCTACACATTCAAGAACATCAACCAAACAAGTCTAGACCTCACTACTAACTGCACACTTGGGATACAGAAAAATCGACCACGACAACACCAACTCTAATCAAAAGGACTTGACTCGTGAAATGGAACGAATAAGGCGGGGGGAACGGAGAATTTTTTAGAGTGATGAGTGATCATGATGTGGCTATCGACTCGACTTCATCCGCTTCTAGACCGCTCTTTACAAACTCGGGCATATGATCAAATGTTACAATTGAGACTTTTTTTTCTTTTCTTTCCATTTCCACTTTTTTCTTTCCATCCCCTTTTTTTCTTACTGCATACTAGTGCTCGATCCAACACTTCACTTAGGTGTTGAACCTGCCTAGCTCACAGCTTTTGCCTTTGCTAGTGCTCAACCCGACACTTCACTTAGGTGCCGAGCTTGCCTAGCTTAGCTTTTCTTTTCTTTTGAACATTTTCTTTTGACATTGGCCACTTGATCCTTAGCCCTTTACAACTTCCACACAAGATTTCGAATTGGATTCTGTCTAATCTCAAGCCACAATCACGAGGGATCAAAAAGCGAATAAAACATGGACAAAAGGGTGAAAATTTTGATTGCCTTCATCATCTTAGACCGGTGTTATCAAGTGGTACAAAAACAAGTATCAAACCAATCAACCAACATACAAGAGTGATAAAATCTCTGTTCTGGCCTAGACTCATTTTATATTAGCTCTAACATGCTGGTTAGAGGTTCTAAGTGGAACAGTCTAAACATCTTTGTGAAAGCTTGAAGTCAATTAAACACCAAAAGTCAAGAACTGAACGATTCTACAATAGAGGAAATTGACATTCAATTAAGATCATGCAACTCATCAAACATAGCCTTAGACTTTTACTGACAATAATCACACCAAACCTCAAACTCCCCTACGACTAACATGAGCATTGTCCTCAATGATCAAGAGAGAGAGGGTAAGGTGGAACGAAGTTACCGCGTTGGTAGAGAGTAGCATAGGACGCAATAGTAGTGAAAGGATTCCACGATGATCCTTGGTGAAGAGTGATCCCAATTGCTTGTCAAACCTTAATCAAAAAGCTAAAACAACACAAAAACCTCAAACAACAATTAAAAGCAAAAAATTAAAGATAACATGGGGTGCCTCCCAAGAAGCGCTTGGTTACCGTCTTAAGCTCGACGATACCTGTGTTATGGTGTCCAACTTAGTACCTCCTTGATGTCAAGTAGCTTCTTCCATGATGAAAGTTGAGCTCCAAGAAACATCTTGGGAGAATGGTAGACTAGCCAATGCACAATGATGCTTGTATAGCACTTGATACCTTGGGATGGCTTGCTACCTTTGAGTTCCAAAACTTGAGGAAGAAAGTATGGTAGGGGGCCACCATTGAGCTCCATCGTCTCCAAGTTGGTGATGCCACTTGAAGAGTCTTCCGGTTCAAACATGGGCGGCTCCTCTTCCATTATCACTTTAGGGGGAGTAGAGATGCATGTCTCCTTGGGTTCTTGGCACAAATACTTCATGACCAAGCAAGAAGTTCGAAGGGCACTCACAATCTTTGGTGGTACCACAATAGGGTGGTGTTGTTCACTCTCGTGCTCCACTCTTGGTACCACCTCTTCTTGAAGAGTCTTCGCAACGTGTCTCACCTCCTCTAAAGTGTCATCATCCTCAAGTCTCCTTGGTTCTTCTATCCCCACATCATCGTTACTTGGTGTGTCCATGGGAAAAACATGCTCTTCAATCCCCTCCACTACCAAATCTTCTTCCGTGTCAAGCTCTTCCGGTTCACAAGTGTCATCTTCATCATCATAAGCATGCTCCAAATGATTGGGATGTCGTTCATTCTCAAGAATCTTCGTGTCGAGCTCTATGTTTTGGGATAAGCGGTTAACTCAGTTTGCATTATGCTCCGCAATTTGCAAGATCTCTAGCATGAAAGGAGGTGGGAGAGGTTTCTCATGACTCACGAATTCCTCTTGGGGAGACTCACCTTCTTCTTCTTCCATGACTAGCACTTCCGGTTCAAAGGTGTCGGAGATGAGCTTCACACTTTGAGTTAAACGATCCAACCGAGCCGCATTATCTTCCGCAATTTGCAACATCTCCTCAATTGTGGGGGGAAGGTGGAGGGTCTTGTTCATACTCTAGAGCTTCCTTGATGAGCGTCACGCCTTGAGCTAAGCGATTAAGTTGGTTCGCAATGTCTTCCGCAATCTTCAAAGCTTCCTCAAGCGTGGGAAGAGATGGAGGAGGTTCCTCATAGCTTACGAACTCCTCTCAAGGACGCTCACTTTCCTTCACCATTTTCAAGAGCTCCTTTATCATAGAAGAAGGTTGAGAGGGTTGCTCATAGCTTGTGAACTCCACTTGAGGACGCTCGCTTTCTTTAACCATCTTAAAGAGATCCTCTAGCATGGAAGGCGGTGGAGAATGTTGTTCATGACTTGTGAAATCCTCTTGATGATACTCCGGCAAGACTCGATGGTAGGATGGAGATGGATAGGGACATTGCTCATTCCACATGGGTGTTGAAGCTTGTTGTTCTTGACCCCACCATTGGCTATCTCCCTCACAAGTTTCTTGGTAGTAGTTGGATGAAGTAGGATGCCCATAGTATGGGTTAGGAGATGGATTCCACCCTTGATAGGTACCATAACCATTACCTCCATTCCACGAGTTCATCTTACTTGCAACCTTGCTCCCATGAATTAGATAGGTGGAGAAAGGGCCTACAAACACGCACAACAAACACAACCAAGTAGTACAACAATACGGGATAACAAATCCACAAAAAGAAATAACAAAGAAGCAAAACTAAAACGGAAGGAAGTGAATAGAACAGTCCACTACTAAATGCTTTCAAAGGATTGAGAAAGTTCCCCGGAAACGGTGCCAAAAACTTATATGCAAGATTTAACTCACAACTATCAAGGTCGTATTCCACGAGGGCTCTCTCAAAAGCTAATACTCACACGGTTCATGGACGGTCTATTCAATTAAAATATGTTTTAGTTTGAAAAGGAAATAGAAACATAAAGGAAACTAAACAAGAAAGCAAAACAAAACGGTGCAAATCAAAGGTAAAGGAGGTTCACTTGGAAAGATAGGTTCATCATGCTCAAGAGGAACAAAAGCACAAACAAGCCAAACATGATCGAGGTTGCAATCGAATGACCACGCAAATCCCTTCTATAGACTCAATGCACTCTCGTCGCACTAAATCCCTATCCTAGAACCACTCAACCTAGGCTCTCGCTCTCAAGCTAAGTGACTAAGGATGCATTAAAGATGTTTGATGAAATGCCAAGCTACAAAACCCTCTCCTATGACTCTATGACCACTAGGCTAGACACCACACTCTCATGTCAATGTCCTAACACTAAGAGAATCATCAAAAGACTAATCAAAGTTCAATTGAATGAAAAACCTAATGCACACCAAGTGTTCGATAAAATGCACAAGTGAGAAATCATGCAACTATGGTTGAATTGAGATGATCTAATCTCTTAGAACACACTCTCTTCAATCCCTAGACCTACAATCCATGTAATCTAAGAACTCTCATGCATTACATCACAAATAATAGACTAATCAAGCCATAGCCATCAATGGAATTAACAACAAGTCTAGAGATCATCTTCTTACAATCCAAGATCAATCATGGAAAATTTGTACAATCAACCTCTATCCTAGCACAACTAATCTATCAATCCAAGGAAACCTAAGAAATCAGCCACACATGGCCAAGGAAATGAAGGAAAGAGAAAGAAATATGATCACCAAGAACACCATGGCAATCCTCCTCTTGCAAGCTCCTCTTCCAAGGTTATGGGCTTCAATCCAAGGTCCTCTACTTTGATTTGCACCTTGCTCTAGGGTTGTGGATTGGAGATGAGGAGAAAGTATTTGAGAAGTTGAGAGAAAAGGGTTTTGATGAAGTGTGAAATCTGAATTAATGAGTTGTTCCCCAAAATTTCCATCTCTCTCTTTATATAGTATGCTGAAATTGCCCTGGATTTTCGGCGAAAATCCTACAAGATTTTCACCGAAAATGTCTTTGAGAACGGCTTGGCTTTTCCTCACAGATTTTCGGCGAAAATTCTACAATATTTTCGCCGAAAATGCCTTCATAAATCGAACGTCCATCTCCTGTAATTCGGTTTTCGGTCGAGAACTTAGAGTTCTCGCCGAAAACTTCTTCAGTTGAAGGGTGCATTTTTCTCGATTTCGCAACGTCCATATCTCCTCCGTCCTAGCTCCGATTGACCTCCCGCTTGATCCTATGTGCTCCTTGTCACCAGTACTTCAATTCCAAATTCTGGAAATGCAAAGAAAACAATACTAATAGACATATAATTGGCCTCAAAGTGGCAACCAGACAACAAAATAGCACTTTGCATAAAACTTCAATAAAAGCATATTAATCATAGCAAAATGAGATCAAACATGGGAAATCCTTAGGCTAATCAAAGGCTTAAAATGCACCAAATATAATCACATCAAGCAGCTTCCAGTGTAAGTGTAGTGCAATTTAGCTAGGGAATTGACCCATTTGGCAGATTCTTCTCGAAGACCTCGAGCAAAGATTTCAGCTAACTGCCTCTGCTCAAAACCGTGATGAGGACAGTTGTAGAGAAGTTCTTGAAATTGATTCCAAGTTTCATATAAGCTTACTCCTTCCTTCTAAGAGAATCTGGCGATGCTGTCCTTGAAGGCTGTTGTTCTGGCAGGAGGAAAGTACTCTTCGACGAAGTCTTCAGCAAGAGTCTTCCAGTCGGTGTAATAGCCAGGTGGTTTGCCACTAAGCCACCTCTTAGCTGCGCCTTTCAGAGAGAATGGGAAAGCTCTCAAGCAAAAAGTGTTCTTGTCGAGATTTCCGTTCTTGAAAGTGCTGCAGATATCAAGGAAGTCTGCTAGATGCGTGCACGGATTGTATAGTGGCCTGCCATCAAACTGTAGATCCCTAGAGATCATAGTCATAGTCAAGAATGGAATCTTGATCTCATAGTCAGGATCTCTTTCAATCCGCGGCACGGCGATAGAAGATCGAACGCTAGTCGCGCTCGGCTTGTTGTAGTCAACTAGACTCTTCGGTGCAACTGGTGGTGGTGGTTGAACGCCTGGTGGTGGTGGTGGTAACTGATCATCCATGGTAGGAGATCGAGGAGGTGAAAGTGACTCGGTGTATGAAGCGGATGAAGATGATGGTGAAGATGGAGATGAGGAACTCTCCTTCAGTTCCTCGATCTTGATCGGAGTGACGGATGGAGGTGGATTGGTGAAGCAGAACTGCCTAGTCTCTCTACACTTTTAGCCGTGTCGTCCTTGGCAGTTTGAGAGCGCGTGAGTGGGTGGCGGTGCATACACCTGTGAACAACCTACAAATAACAAAAACAAACACAACCAGTGTAAAATCGAAGTGGATGGAAAGGTGAAAGATGGAAAGTAGATGAATAAGATGCCAGTTCTTCTTTCGAACAATCAAAGAAGTCCCCAGCAATGGTGCCAATTTGATGAACCGTCTTAGAGCGGGTATCAAATAACTACCAAGCTGGAAGCTAGGGTAGATCGTATTCCACGGGTCTTCTAATGATTGACTACTCAAATATAGAGGCAAATTACTCAGGTTTAACACGTTGCGCGTGGTGTGAGTTCCACGACTTCTAATTCTAAGAAATGCACGGAAATTAAAAATTAAAACTGAAAATAGATTGAAAGATTGGTTGATTAAACAAAGATGACAGACAAGCTTAGACTTTGAATCCCCCTTCGTTCACCAGAGCATTGGCAATCAACAGATCAGCGGATTTCGATTCTCGTTCAATCAATTCTAAGACACCACCATAACTCCTTACCCTTAGGTTTAAGACTGGCGAACGTTCGCTCTATCCGATCTAGCTACCAAGATTAATTATACTTAACCCTAATACCGCCGGATTTTGCCTGGAATTTTCACCGAAAACCTAGGGAGTTTTCGCCGAAAATTCCTTTGTAAATGGGATGACTGCTCGGTTGAATTCTACTGTGATTTTCGGACCGCCGGTTCTCGGCGAAAACTTGGTGTTTTTGCCGAAAAGTTCTTCTTGTAAGCTCTGCCGATTTCTTCATGAGTTTTCGCCGAAAACTCCAAGGGATGTTCGCCGAAAACTTCAGTGTAAATGGGAGCAGGATTTGGTTCAATTTGATTGACTCCTCAGATCGATTTTGGTGCGATTCCTCGAGGTTCCAACGCCTTAGACACGTCCTTGGCTACTTCATTTGACGGCAAAAACCTGTGCTAACATGAAAACACTAGAAAACCATCAAATAGACCCGAAACGGGCCAAAGTAACATAAATGGCACATGATAGAGTAGTTGAGTGAATATTCGCTATTCTACCCTAAAACCCATGTCTTAAGCAAGGAAATGTCGCTTAAATGAGGCTGATAATCACGTCAAATTGAGTGTCATCAGTGATGCATGAAAATGGTGAGTGTAAAAGGGGATGAACTTTACTGTGAATGTGCTTGATTGCTATTGATGATTGTCGTGGTTGATTGTTGTTGTTGATTGCTATGATATGGGTTGGGTGTGGACTGAAATGAACCGATTAATGGATTGACATAGAAATGAGAGTTAGGATGATTAGGAAATGAGTGCAAGTGCCTTGATGTTATGAATTGCCAACTGTGGATGTAGGAGAGTGGCCCTGCCAATGTGGGGTCGCTCTGAATAAGAGGAACAGGTGGGTGACCCCTAGACTCACGACAAGGCTTCCCCTGTACTTGCAGGTGGGGGTGGCCGGTGAGCTAGCTGGTTACCTTGTTTGATTGTAATGTGTGTGCTGTGATTATGATAGGAGCATGGAAGACGTGATGTGTTGTGAACTATGATCTGTGATTAAAATGTGGTCGATGTGAATTGTGTGTTGGTAGTGGATGTGATGTGTTGAGTTGGGAATGTGATGTTGAGAATTGTATGTGAAAATAGAACTGGAAGGAGCCCACACTACCCCACCCGAGATACTGGTTGTTGAGTCTGATCCATTAGGGTGGATCCCATTGACATGGGTGTCAAGGGAGTTGATGAGATTGATGATGACGATGGATATTGAGAACGCGTTCCCCATGCGGTAGGGGAGCGCAAGGACTTCCCATGCGGTAGGGAAGTGCGTCGGCCGGCCGGTGGTGGTGTGGATAACTCCTTGGCGCCTAATAACTCACCTAGATAATATGGATGTGTATGATTGTGTGCTTGCTAATGTGGTTGTGCCTGATTGATGAATGTGTTGTGATTGTGCTATATTCTCATGGGCGATGCTTTGTTTTGTTATCATTCTGCTATAGTCATGCTTGAGAATGAGAACTGACCAACGTGATCACCTAGACTATTTTAGGATGTTAAAAGCTGGAAGGGGATAAGTCTTGGTTCCACTGTTGGATGTCTTGTGGGGAGTTTGGAACCGCTCCATAGAATAGGACAGCGTGTAGGTAGGCTCGGTGGGTTCACTCAATTTCAATAGGAAATTGATCCCTTTTCCCCTTTCAGGATCTCGTGGCTAGTAGAGGTGGCTGAGGAGGTAGAGTGCGAGGTTGATTTCGTGAAGTTCTGGACGGAAGCCATGAGGTGAAGACTGGGATCACGTGGAGTTGACTTTTTTGTTCATTTCAGTTGACAATGGGATTTTGGGGGTTTTCATGTATTTTCTGATTATGTTGGATTTGGAGAATTTATGATGGTTTGGGTTGTATTCGGATTTCAGTTTCACTTTTTATGGAGGCCTCTCATGTTTTTACTGTCTTTTCACTACCGTCTATTTCACCGTTTTACTTTTGTTTTGCCTAGTAATGCTTGTGATCGGTTCAACCACGGGTTTTTTCGGGTTGATTCAGGACGAGTGTTACAAATGGTATCCGAGCCTGGTTTGTCGCTGCTGTACCGGTCAATCATCTTCTCTCTTTGGGAAGTAATTAACCTCGTTGGGAGAGAGGATGAGACATTGGTACGGGACCGATTTTCTAGGGGTTCTTTGTCAAATGGATTTAAATGGGTGGGATGCTTTGAAACCAAGTGGTGAATTGAGTTGTTTGAAGTTTCTTGAGCGGTCAATTGAAATGTTTAATGTCCTCCTGTAGTGAATCCAGTCAAGCAAGGGGAAGTAGGTCCACGGGGAACTCGGGTTTTGGAGGAGGAGCTCCTAGGTTTCAACCAAGTCTGTTGAAGGGATGGAATTTTGGAGAGTTCAGTGGGGAAGCAGCTGATCCTGAGGTGGCAGAGCAGTGGCTTCGAGAATGCGAGTACAAGTTCCTGCAGATGGAACTTGAGGAGGGGTTGAAGGTGCAAGCAATGACCTTTCTGCTTAAGGGTCACGCCCTGAATTGGTGGAGGTCGATGCCACAGAGTCGGGTGGTTCCGCCAGAGATGGAGTTGGATGAGTTTGTGGAGGTGTTTCGCGACCAGTTCTGTCCGGATCTTTGGCGTGAGGAGAAAGCCAAGGAATTCATGAGTTTAAAGCAGGGGGAGAAGTCCGTTTTGGCATACTACATAGAGTTCACTTCTCTCTCTAAGTGGTATGATGAGCGGGCCAACCGGAGAGGAAGCTCATTAACAAGTTCAAGAATGGGCTGAGAGTGGAGATCCAGGGGGGAGTCACCACCATTGATATGGGGAGTTTGGTGTCGGTTAAAGTGGCGGCGTTAGAAAGGCAGAGGTTGGAGAACCGTAAGAAGGAGGAGAGGAAGAGGAAGGCATCTGCCCCGCCTGCTCTTTCGACCACCCACAGCTACCCGGCCAAGAGAGCTCAGACTTCCTTTTCTAGACTTAGGGGTAGCCAGTCGACTCCGTCGCGGGGTGCATTGACTTGTTTCACCTGTGGCCGACCCGGTCATAAGAGTGTAGCTTGCACTGCTGATGACACTCGATTTGACGTGATTATCAGCCTCATTTAAGCTACATTTCCTTGCTTAAGACATGGTTTTTAGGGTAGAATAGCGAATATTCAATCAATTGCCCTATCTCGTGCCATCTGTGTTACTTTGGCCCGTTTCGGGTCTATTTGATGGTTTTCTAGTGTTTTTATGTTAGCACAGGTTTTTGCCGTCAAATAAAGTAGCCAAGGACGTGTCTAAGGCGTTGGAACCTCGAGGAATTGCACCGGAATCGATCCGAGGAGTCAATTGAGTCGAACCAAAGTCTGCCCGGTTTACAAAGGAGTTTTCACCGAAAATACCCTAGTGTTTTCGGTGAAAATGCAAGAACAAATCGACTGATGATCATCAAAGGAAGTTTTCGGTGAAAACCCCAAGTTTTCGCCGAGAACAATTGGACCGAAAATCACAGGAGAAAAGCAGCCGGCGGACCATCCATTTACACTAAGATTTTCGGCAAAAATTCCTTAACATTTTCGGCGAAAATATCATGCAAAATCTGGCAGTATTAGGGTTAAGTATAAATACTTAACCGGCGGCCCAAATGAAATATACCTTAGACACAACAATCATAATTACCAACTAATGCCGAACTTCAGAATTCTCTCAAGTTCTTGAGCCGAGAGTTTAGAGTCCGAAGAGCCGGAAAGAGATCGTGACGCCATCCCTTCCATCTCGAAGACTCGGAGCTAGGATTGCAGTTTACCGAAGATTGAAGTCTGCCAGAGTCGTCTTAATTAGGTTTTTCAGATTCTTTTCTGTTCTTCCTCTAGATGATGAACTCTTTCTTTGTCTTTGATTCTTTTGTGATAAACATGAGTAGCTAAACTCTTAGAGCTTAGACTAGATGAACCCTAAGTGACCCAGGGCTTTAAAGCGGTCACGGATCGGCGGTGATTAGATTCGAAGTTCAATCAGTTTCTCTTTCATGTTTGGTTTGTTCTTCATTGTTCATGTTTCTTGTCTGGATTGATCACCTAGATTAGATTCTTGTTAAGCTAAGGATAGAAGCGAACGCTCACCTTACTTTGGAACACCAAACTCGAACAATTAACCTTATAATTGGAGCGTGCCTTTCGTAGGAACCGGTTAGGGTTAATCCACTGCAAGAGTAACTCATAAATCGTTAGTAATTCCACCAGTTAAGTTAAGTCGTTGCGAGAGGCGACCGTACCCGGGGACTAATTAATCTTGGTAGCTCGAACGGATAGAGCAAACGTTCGCCGGTCTTAAACCTAAGGGTAAGGAGTAATGGTGGTGGCTTAGAATTGATTGAATGAGAATCGAAATCCGCTGATCTGTTGATTGCCAATGCTCTGGGGAACGAAGGGGGATTCAAAGTGTAAGTTCATCTGTCATCTCTGTTTTAATCAACCAATTTCCATTATGTTCTTCGTTTCAATTTTAATTTTTCTGCATTTCTTAGAATTAGAAGTCGTGGAACTCACACCACGCACGAAGTGTTTAAACCTGAGTAATTTGCTAGTTTATTTGAGTAGTCAATCATTAGAAGGCCCGTGGAATACGATCTACCCTAGCTTGTTAGCTTTGTTAGTTATTTGTTTGAACCCGCACAACGATCTTAGGTTCACCAAATTGGCGCCGTTGCCGGGGACTTCTTTTGATTGTTTGAAAGAAGAACTGGCAATTTATTCTTCTACTTTCCATATTTCATTTTCCACCCACTTCGATTTTACACCGGTTTTGTTGTTTTTGTTATTTGTAGATTGTTCACAGGTGTATGCATCGCCGCCCTTGGACTCGCTCTCAAACTGACAAGGCTAAGAGTATAGAGAGACCAAGCAGTTCTGCTCCACCTCGACAATCACAGATTCCAAGGAGAAGCAGAATCAATCCACCTCCATCCATCACTCCGATTAAGATTGAGGAACTGAAGGAGAGTTCCTCATCTCCATCTTCACCGTTACCGTCACCTACATCCGTTTCATACACCGAGTCACTTTCACCTCCTCCATCTCCTACCATGACTGATCAATTACCACCACCACCACCACCAGGCGAAAATCCACCACCACCGCCTGCACAGAAAAGTCTAGCTGATTACAACAAGCCGAGCGCGACTAGCGTTCGATCTGCCATTGCCGTACCGCACATTGAAGGAGATCCTGACATGAGATCAAGATTCCATTCTTGACTATATCTCTAGGGATCTACAGTTCAAAGGCAGGCCCCTAGACAATCCGTGCACTCATCTTGCAGACTTCTTTGATCTCTGCAACACTTTCAAGAACGGAAACCTCGACAAGAATACTCTTTGTTTGAGAGCTTTCCCGTTCTCTCTGAAAGGCGCTGCTAAGAGGTGGATTACTGGCAAACCACCTGGATATTACACTAATTGGGATACTCTAGCTCAGGACTTCGTTGAAGAATACTTTCCTCCTGCCAGAACAACAGCCATCAAGGACAAGCATTGCCAGATTCTCCCAGAAAGAAGGAGAAAGCTTATATTCCAAGAACTTCTCTACAACTGCCCTCATCATGGATTCGAGCAGAGGCAGTTAGCTGAAATCTTTGTTCGAGGTCTTTGAGAAGAATCTGCCAAGTGGGTCAATTCTCTAGCTGAAGGGGATTGCACTACGCTTACACCTGAAGCTGCTCTTCTTCATTTTGCAAACTGCGCTTCCAAGTCAAGGAATTGGGAGCGACAATCAGAAGGATCAAGGAGCAAGCTCGATCTCGAAGCTACTATCAAGGTCAAAGTAGAGAAGCATCTGAAGAAGTCTTCCACACCAATCAAACCGCCGGCAGCTTCTGTCTATATTGCTGATTGCGAGTGGTGTGGAGCTTGCACTATAACTGAGGTCGTTGCCAGAATTTTGGTAAGACAGAAGTCTGGTCCGCCGAAGAGGTAAATTTCGTTTAACAAGGCTTCGTCAATAATAAGAATGGTTATGCTGGCTACCGCAACTTCAGGCAACAAGGGAACTATCAAGACAGACCTCCCTACAATGCTGGCGCCAACCATAACCAGAACCAGAATAACCACCCAGCTGGTCCAGCTCAGGATCAGAAGCCTAACCATCCGCCGGCAGGTGTCTACCAGCCGCCGCACCGTAATCCGGGTAACTATGGAACTGCTCCTGGCAATCGCCAGAATCAATATTTGAATAACACCTATCCAGGGCAGCAGTACCAGAAGGAAAACAATGTCAGTGACCAGGACAAGAAGCTTAGTCAGATCATCACCAGACTCGATGATCATGACAATCAGTTTAAAGCTCAAGCTCTTCTCAATCAGGAACAGATAGCAGCCAGTCAAAGAATTGAGCAAGCAGTGAACAACATCTCGAGCATGCTAGCATCTGGTCGACCATTTGGCCAACTTCCAAGCCAGACAAAGCCGAATCCGAGAAAGGAGCAAGCCAAGATGGTAACAGTTAAAAAATTTACTAGCTTATCTGCTGATGCGTGTTCTGTTTTACGCAGGATCGCTGAAACTTCAGAGAAGAAGGAAGCACTAGAAGTGGGGCCTAAGGAGGAAGATCCTCCTCTTACACCATACGTCGTGAAGCCTCCTTTTCCAAGAGCATTGCTGCCGAATGCAAGGACCGAAACTGGCATGAAGGGGAATAAAGAAGGATATCATGATGCTCGTAGCAAGAAACCTTCCTGTCCATATCCAGCTAAGTGTTCTGATTCTGGTTCTTTCACTCTACCTCTTGTCATTAATGATGTTGAGATAGAACGTTGTTTGGTTGATCTTGGCGCATTTGTTAATGTTATGCCTATGAGTCTATATGAAAAATTTAACCTAGGAGAACTTGAACCACCTAGTATGCAACTTGTCTTTGTTGATAGATCACTTAAAACCCCTAGGGGAGAGATAAAAGTCGTTGTTACTAAATGTGGTCCTTTCACGTTCTTAGCTGACTTTGTTATCATTGATACTAGTAAGGATGATTCTACCATTCTCATAGGACGACCTTTCATGGCTACTACTGAAATGCAAATTAACGTTCCAAATGGTTCTTTAACTTTGAGAGTTGGTAAAGCAACGGTCACGTTCCGCCTTAAAGACGGAATGAAATATAATCCTAAGAATGAAGAATTTCATTGTTTAGCTGTTGAAACTGTGGAGTTGACTCCGGTCAACTCCAGTACTGATGTCTCTTCTAGTGTGCCTAGATCAATTGCTGTTGCAGGTGCTGGACAGGTTATCAACCAGAAACCGAAATCTGTTCCTCAAAAGCCGCCAAAGAAGAAGGAACTGAAAGCCTCTTCTAAACCACCGAGCACAAAACCTAGCAGACCTCGGGGAAAGAACAAGAAGACGAAGACTCACATGGTCTGGAGACCAGTTGTGCCGCCACCTTCTACCGAGCCAGCTGCACCACCAATTCGTTCCGAGCTACCGGCGCCAGAACAAGTATGGAAGGAGAAGGCAAAAGCATCTCCTAAGGAAATACTGACGATCACCGATCCTGCTGATATCAAGCCGGAGGTTAAAGAAAAGAAGGAGTCGATCGTTCTCATTCCGTCCACTGTCTTCCTTGTAGAAGATGATCCTTTGAGAGAACTGTTCGGACCATTCACGATCACTGACCACCTTCACGACGGACGTACCAAACTCTTACACGCGAACGGGAAGAAATTCATGCTCACCGGAGAAGCCCTGAAGCTCTACTTTATGAACTCCAATGCTAGCATTAAGGAGAATCTGAGTTGGGATGTCTCCTAATACCGTCCAGGTATCGTCCAGCTCAAGGACGTTAATAAAAAAGCGCTTCGTCGGAGGCAACCCACGGCTGGAGTCAGTTTTTAATTTGTGTCAACCTTAGTGTTTTAGAGTCGGTTTAGGGGAGCCAAAAGTGTCAGTTTGTTTGATTTCGTATTTTTTGTGTGTAGTCTGTGTATCATAGTATCAATTGCAAGTTGTTTGAGGTCTTTCCGATTTTTGTGGATTTAACTGTGATTTTTCTGAAGTTTGCCGGGATTGCGAAAATATTTTCAATCGTAGAGTTCAATATTTTCTGCGAAAATGACCCATGTTTTCGGCGAAAATTCTCTTTGAAATCCCACTGAGTTTTCCAGACGTTTTTGCTTCACATTTTCGGTGAAAACTATTACACATTTTTGGCAAAAATTCATTTGAAAACCGGCAGTACTTTTTAACTAAAATTTTCGGCGAAAACTTGCACTTATTTTCGCTGAAAATTCCTTTGAAAATCAACCAACTATTCATTTTAAAATCCGGATCCTCTTCTCTCTCTCCTCACTCTTATTTTTGAAACCAAAAACCCATCCCCTGTTTTCAATCAAACCCGCCGACCGCCACCCTTATTTTCGCCGCCGCCGCCGCCGCTCCATTCCCCTTCCATTTACGATCAATCCAAGCCCTAGAACAGCCGAATCGGAGCTCTACAGCTCTAGTTCACCCAAACCCTAAAATTGTCGATTTTTCACCGATTTCTCCCAATTCCTTCATTTTTAGCATCCATGGCTGCAGGGTAAGTTGTAGAACTTTTCATTACGAATCTTTTGACATGTTGATTGCTAAATTTCGTCGGGGTTGACTTTCGGTTGACTTTTTGGTTTGCCTCGATTTGCGTGCCGACTGATTTCGTGTGAACTAGGTTAGCTGAACTTGTTGGACTGTTCTAGCATGCTTAGGGAGTGTTGTGCTTAATTTTCATATCATTTGATCATGTGTTGCTATGCCTAAGTCCTATTCCTTGTAAGGTTGACTTTTCAGAAATGTCGGTTTGACCATGAACTGTTTTGATCATTTGGCTGCCTTATGTACTCATTCTCGTTCAGATTATTGTGTTTTCCATCTGAGATCATATCATACCACCATTCTCCGATTTGTGATAGTCTTGCCATGATTAGGGTTCACTGTTCTATTATGTTGACTTTTTGAATGTCGGTTTGACTTCTGAACTCTGATTGTTCTAATTCCATTATGGATGTTCCTTAGCATGTATTTTATTGCTTGTGATTACCGGTTAAAGCTGCTTTGCTTACCCCCACTCGGTTTTCCTCATTTCTTTGTGAAATTGAGTTTTTCGACTAAGTGTGGGGTAGGGTTTTAGTTTGACTAATCTGGTTTGTTTTCTTGTTTAGGAACACCACTTCTGAGCGCAGGACCAAGCAGAGACTTGACGCCGCCTCGAGCTCCAGAGCCCCCACTCCCGTCATACCCGCCGTCCAGGGCCCTCCACCAGTATTCCCTAGTCGTGCTGGGCACCATCGCACTGTCGCTCGTCTACCCGACTACTACTTTGAGTGTTACAAGAAGCTCGAGCATGTTCCGGAAGCTAATGTTCGACCACTTTCCATGGAGTCCCTCTTCGATCATAATTAGGACTACCACCGGAACGTGCACGACGCCCTGGCACCGGCCGACCTCCTAGAGCTGACCACCATACCTTCCGACTTTCCAGACGTCGCCCTCCAAGAGTTCTGGGCCACTTTTGATATGGACGAGCACAAGAGGAGGCAGAGCAAGAAGGTCGTTTCCTTCTACCTGGGCGGGGTGTACAGGACCCTCACTTATGATGAGTTTGCAGCTCATCTAGGCATCCCCTACGAGCATTACCACGGTCATCACCTCGGCTGGGCGAACGACGAGGACGACGGGGAGGCCTACCATGCACTCTGGAGCCACATGACTGGAGTTCCTGGCTATCGTCTCACGGACCATAACTCAGTTAAGTCTCTCTCTCACCCTCTCTATAGATACATTCATATGGTTTGGCGTAGATCGGTATTATATGCTCCAGAGAAGGACCGCCACCATATCAGTAAGGAGGAACTTCTACTTCTTCGCGCCATCCGAGAGGGCTACCCTCTTCACCCCAGATGGGTGCTTGCTCGCATCTTCCGCCAGAAGACCAAGAGGAGGATGCCACCTCGCTCACTCCTGGGAGGCAACTTAATCGGCCAGCTCATCATCTCCTTCGGCCTCAGCCATGAATATGGCCTGAACATTCCACGCCGCAGAGTACGCACCGTTGGAGGAGATTTGGCGGTCGAGTACGACCTCGAGCTGGACCTCAGTCCCCAGTTAGCAGCAGATCCTTCCCTCCAGAGTGAGGATGAATCGGAGGAAAAAGATGATTCTGAGGAGTCTCAGCCTCAGTACGAGCCAGAGTTTCATTACCATACTCCCTCGCCACACCATCAGGCAGGGTATGTACACTAGTCGCCGCCGGCCATCCCAGATCCATATCAGGCGCCTCACCCACAGCCTCACTAACACCCCGCGGATGTGGGAGAGTTGTATGAGCGACTGCAGGAGTGGCGCATCACCGACAACACCACTGAAGAGGCGAGATGGACTATTATGCAGCAGCATATGCACCGTGCTGATAGGCGGTATGAGGCACAGCTGGCGTGGCAACGTCAGCTCGGCGATTTCCTCCACTTTCCACCTCCCGGCCCACCTGACCAGCAGTGACCGGGTTGTATTCCTTTTATGGTCCTTTCTTTTTATTTATTCTTTTCGGATTTCTATCCAACTTTTTTCTGTGTGGATCCGGGACACTTGTCCCGGTTTCCTTTTTATGTTTCATTTGTTTTTGTTTTGTAGGCAGTAGGGAGATTCCCTTTGCTTCACTTGGGTAGATTCCCTCCGCTCTGAGGACCCGTGCTCATCCCCTACGCCAACCATCTCGGTCCAAGTTCTTCTATTTCACTCTGTGAGGACACAGTCCGATTTAAGTGTGGGGTAGGATGCTACAGAACCTTGCATGAACTTGAATGCCCTTGATTGTGTTTTCTTTGTGCCTCGTGATTCCATTCCAGTCTCTCTAGCGTTAGAATGGCTCAGTTCTTGATTTTTGATGTTAAGTTGTTGTTCAAACTTTCACAATGATGCTTAGACTGCTTAACCTAGAACTTGAGAACCAACTTGTATACTTTGATGCTAAATTGCCTGGTCAGAACAGAATGTTTAAAATCACACTTGTAGTTTGTAGCCTTGATTGCATGAAAATGGCCGAATCCGACTAGCAAACCAACTGTGAGCTTTTGATCCATTGCACAAAACTTGCAATTTTAATTCTTTTTGAGTGATTTTCTGTTTGCTTGAATGAGTTAGAATTTGCATGAGACCTACTCGAGACCACACGATGACACGAGTTCTAGAATGATAGGGGCACCTAGATTCAGCTACTAAGCCAGATAGCCTACCTAACGATAAAATCCATTAGGTGTAGACCCTTGAGCTTGGCCTGTTCTTTCGGTTCGATATACATTACAGCCATTTCCCATTCTTTCATTCCCCGTTGATCCCCTGTGGTTGTAGTTCTAGATTGACCTACCGAAAGTCGGTTTGTGGTAACCTGCCTATAGCCATTAAACAGGTGGTCTTAGCTATTATGTCCAAACATGTAAACCCCTCTAGCAACTAAAAGAAAAGAATCGGCACAAAAGAAAAAAAAATTAGAAAAAGAAGAAAAGAAGCAAGTTTCGAAAAAAATGAAAAGAAGAAAAATCAGAAAAGCCAAAAAAAAGTTTAAAGTCTTTAGTTTAATAAAACGTTCTTCTCCCTACAAATGGAAGAACGAACTCAACAGAAAAGTCAGCAAAAAATTGTGTAAAGAAAAATAATAAAAGTGCTAGGTTGCTTGAGGGTATCATAGGATGAGCGTTCATTATTCCACCCGTGTCTGGTTAGACGGTAGGAAGCCGCAGATTAGATTCGAGGGAAGTTAGTCGAAAGCTACACCGCACAAAGCCATCATCATACATTCCCATCATCCATCTCATTATAAACCCATGTAGTGTAGAATTCGTAACAGTCCTAGCAGGGAAGTCCTTCTTCACTGGATACTCGTGTTGTCACAGTGGTGGAGATGTGGTCGAATTGCAAACTTATGACAGAATTCAGTAACAGAAAATGATTGAGAGCAGAAACACGTCCTTAAACACAGAGAGTGAGAGTTCCCCATTGTACTAAATATTTCCTGTGTGAGGAGTCTGGTCGGTCAGGTCAAATTCGTGCATAATTGGTTGCTACTACTTGTCGTGTGCAGTTTATTAGTGAGACCAGGTAGTTCGGCTGATCTGTATGCATGTTAGGTTTCTTGTTCTAGGATCTATCTGTCTAATAATTCATTGTGTTTGATTGAACTACAATTTAATCGATCTTATCATTTGTGAACATGAGCGTTTCTATTCAGTTTGCTTGAGGAGCAAAAGCTTAAGTGTGGGGTATTTTGATGACACTCGATTTGACGTGATTATCAGCCTCATTTAAGTGACATTTCCTTGCTTAAGACATGGTTTTAGGGTAGAATAGCGAATATTCAATCAATTGCCCTATCTCGTGCCATTTGTGTTACTTTGGCCCGTTTCGGGTCTATTTGATGGTTTTCTAGTGTTTTTATGTTAGCACAGGTTTTTGCTGTCAAATAAAGTAGCCAAGGACGTGTCTAAGGCGTTGGAACCTCGAGGAATTGCACCAGAATCGATCCGAGGAGTCAATCGAGTCGAACCAAAGTTTGCCCGGTTTACAAAGGAGTTTTCGCCGAAAATACCCTAGTGTTTTCGGCGAAAATGCAAGAACAAATCGACTGATGCTAATCAAAGGAAGTTTTCGGCGAAAACCCCAAGTTTTCGCCTAGAACAATTGGACCAAAAATCACAGGAGAAAAGCAGCCGGCAGACCATCCATTTACACTAAGATTTTCGGCGAAAATTCCCTAACATTTTCGGCGAAAATATCAGGCAAAATCCGGCGGTATTAGGGTTAAGTATAAATACTTAACCGGCGGCCCAAATCAAATATACCTTAGACACAACAATCATAATTACCAACTAATACCGAACTTCAGAATTCTCTCAAGTTCTGGAGCCGAGAGTTTAGAGTCCGAAGAGCCGGAAAGAGATCGTGACGCCATCCCTTCCATCTCGAAGACTCAGAGCTAGGATTGCAGTTTACGAAGATCGAAGTCTGCCAGAGTCGTCTTAATTAGGTTTTTCAGATTCTTTTCTGTTCTTCCTCTGAATGATGAACTCTTTCTTTGCTTTGATTCTTTTGTGATAAACATGAGTAGCTAAACTCTTAGAGCTTAAACTAGATGAACCCTAAGTGACCCAGGGCTTTAAAGCGGTCACGGATCGGCGGTGATTAGATTCGAAGTTCAATCAGTTTCTCTTTCATGTTTGGTTTGTTCTTCATTGTTCATGTTTCTTGTCTGGATTGATCACCTAGATTAGATTCTTGTTAAGCTAAGGATAGAAGCGAATGCTCGCCTTACTTTGGAACACCAAATCGAACAATTAACCTTATAATTGGAGCGTGCCTTTCGTAGGAACCGGTTAGGGTTAATCCACTGCAAGAGTAACTCATAAATCATTAGTAATTCCACCAGTTAAGTTAAGTCGTTGCGAGAGGCGACCGTACCCGGGCGACTAATTAATCTTGGTAGCTAGAATGGATAGAGCAAACGTTCGCCGGTCTTAAAACTAAGGGTAAGGAGTTATGGTGGTGTCTTTAAATTGATTGAATGAGAATCGAAATCCGCTGATCTGTTGATTGCCAATGCTCTGGGGAACGAAGGGGGATCCAAAGTCTAAGTTCGTCTGTCATCTCTGTTTTAATCAACCAATTTCCATTCTGTTCTTCGTTTCAATTTTTAATTTTTCTACATTTCTTAGAATTAGAAGTCGTGGAACTCACACCACGCACGAAGTGTTTAAACCTGAGTTATTTGCTAGTTTATTTGAGTAGTCAATCATTAGAAGGCCCGTGGAATACGATCTACCCTAGCTTGTTAGCTTTGTTAGTTATTTGTTTAAACTCGCACAACAATCTTAGGTTCACCAACTGCACGCGGTGGTGGTTCAGTCCGTTCGGGAGAGGCACCATCTGGGTTACCCCTGTGTGACACGTGCAGGAAGTGACACTTTGGAGTTTGCCATCTGTTGGCGGGTGTGACCTGTTTCACTTGTGGGCAACGTGGACATAGGAGTCTGAACTGTCCAACCAGGAGAGCCACTTTGACTCAGTCTGTGGGATCGGTGCAAGGACCCCGAGCGCCTTCAGGGAATTATGGAGGGAGAGGTGCAGGCAGTTTTGGACGTCGAGCTGTGAGTGCTGGTCGAGGAACTGGTGCTAATGCCATGCCAGTTGGATCTTGAGGAGCTGGAGGAGACTGAGGGCGGTTGTATGCTCTCACCAAAGGCGCGGCAGAGAATGCGAACGACGTGGTAACCAGTATGATCTCGAACTTGGATCTTTTCGTTCACGCTTTGTTTGATTCGGGTCCACCCATTCTTTTGTATCTCATAAATGTTTGAGTATCTTGGGTGTTGTAGCTAGTAGTATGGGTGTTAGTTGGGGTGTTAGAACTCATTTGGGGACTTCTGTTCGGGTAGATAGGGTGTGGAGAGGTTGTAAGGTGTTAGTGGGAGGTGTAGAGTTTTTGGCTAATTTGGTGGTGCTTCCTTTGAACGAATTCGACGTCATCCAGTTCCTGGATTGGTTGTTTCAGGTGAGAGGCATTGGTCAGGTGGTGTTCAAGGGTGTTAGGAAGAGGGATTCTGCACCTATGGGAGTAATTTCAGCAATGCAAGCTTTCTCTCTGATTCAAGAAGGGTGTGAGGCTTTGTTGGTGCAAGTGTTAGTTAAGCAGAATGAGGAGTTGGAGAAGGTGCCGGTGGCTAGGGAGTTTGCTGATGTGTTTGAGGAGTTACCAGGTGCACCGATTGAGCGTGAGGTGGAGTTCAATATAGAGTTGGTTCCTGGAACTGCTCCCATCTCCATCCCACCCTATCGAATGGCACCGGCTGAATTGAAGGAGTTGAAGGAGCAATTTCAAGAGCTCTTCGATAAGGGGTTCATCCACCCAAGTGTATCTCCATGGGGAGTACCGGTGTTGTTTGTGAAGAAGAAGGATGGGTCGATGCGGATGTGTATCAACTATAGGCGGTTGAACAAGGCAACAATTAAGAACCGCTATCCACTCCCAAGGATAGACGATCTCTTTGATCAATTGCAAGGGGCTGAAGTGTTCTCGAAGATAGACTTGAGGTCGGGTTATCATCAGTTGAAAGTGGAGGACGGGTCGGTGCCGATGACAGCCTTTAGGACTCGCTATGGGCACTATGAGTTCCTTGTGATGCCCTTCGGCCTCACAAATGCACCGGCCGCGTTCATGGCACTCATGAACAAGGTTTTTCACAAATATCTGGATAAGTTCGTGATAGTGTTCATCAATGATATCCTCATTTATTCTAAGAATCAGAAGGAGCATGAGGAGCACTTGAGGATTGTTTTCCTAAAGTTGAGGGAGCAGTAGTTGTTCGCAAAGTTTTCGAAGTGTGCTTTTTGGTTGGAGGAGGTGTTGTTTCTCGGTCATGTGGTTTCTAAGAGAGGAGTGGAGGTAGATCCGAAGAAGATAGAAGCGGTAGTTAATTGGTCTCCACCAAAGGATGTGTCGCAACTAAGGAGTTTCTTGGTTTGATTGGGTATTATCGAAGGTTTGTCAAGGGATTCTCTACCATAGCCTCTCCTCTACATAAGTTGTTGACGAAGGAGTCGAAGTATGAATGGAGTGAAGTGTGCCAGAAAAGCTTTGAGGAGTTGAAGAAGAGGTTGACTTCAGCTCCAGTGTTGACCTTGCCGATAGAGGGTGGCGAGTATGTGGTATTTAGTGAAGTGTCCTTGCAAGGCTTGGGTTGCGTGCTGATGCAGGATGGGAAGGTTGTTGCTTATGCCTCACACCAACTTAGAGTGCATGAGGTGAACTACCCTACCCATGACTTGGAGTTGGCTGCAGTGGTGTTCGCCTTGAAGTTGTGGAGGCATTACCTGTATGGTGAGACATTCAAGATTATGACCGATCACAAGAGTCTTAAGCATCTTATGGATCAGAAGGAGCTGAATGGTAGGCAGCGGCATTGGGTGGAGCTCTTGAAGGATTATGATTGCACCATTGACTACCATCCTGGTAAGGCTAATGTGGTTGTGGATGCATTAAGTCGAAAGGAGTTGGTAGATCTTAGAGCTTTAAGAGTGGAGATGCAGTTGGATGATGTGGGAAGTTTGCTTGCTAAGCTCAGCATTAGGCCTATGTTGAATGATCGGATTGGTGAGGAGCAACTCAAGGATGCTACTCTGGTGGCCATTCGGGAGGAAGTGGAGAAGGGTTTTGATAATGGGTTCAAGATAGTTGAGGGGTTGTTGAAGTGCAAGGGTCGTGTGTGTGTGCTGGATGTGGAGGAGCTGAGGAAGGGGATACTAGAGGAGGCTCACTCGTTGATGTATGCTATGCATCCCGGAACGACTAAGATGTACAATGACCTGAAGTTGAGCTTTTGGTGGCTGGGGATGAAGAAGGACGTGGCTCGTTATGTGGCGACTTGTTTGGTTTGTCAGAAGGCGAAGGCGGAGCATAGAGCTCCGAGTGGATTACTTCAGTCTCTACCAATTCCGGAGTGGAAGTTTGCGGACATCACCATGGACTTCGTGTCGGGTTTTTCACCGACTAGAGAAGGGAAGGATGTCGTGTGGGTAATAGTCGACCGCTTGACGAAAGTTGCTCATTTCATACCCATTCGGTTTAAGCCAGGTGTGGAGGAGTTAGCCAAGTTATATATAGAGGAGGTGGTAAGGTTGTATGGGGTTCCCCAATCTATCGTCTCTGATCGTGATCCGAGTTTCACGTATCACTTTTGGGAGGGGATGCATACGTACGGCGTTGGGAACTAAGCTCAAATTCTTGACATCGTATCATCCTCAGACTAATGGACAATCGGAGAGGACGATCCTTACCTTGGAGGACACTACAACAGAAAGGTGATTTACTCGCAGGCGACCGGGCTGCCTGCCACTAAGCTAGTGGCAGGCGGGGTGGGCTTAGTGGCAGGCAGCCATGTGGGCTGCGAGTAACAGCAGGCCTGCCAGCTGTTAGTGGCAGGCAGCCTGCGAGTAACAGCTGCCTGCCAGCGGTTACTCGCAGGCTAGCCTGCCACTAACAGCAGCCTGCCATCAGTTACTCGCAGGCGCGCCTGCGACTAACATCAGCCTGCCACCTGTTACTCGCAGTCGCGCCTGCCACTAACAACAGCCTGCCAGCTGTTAGTGGCAGGCCGCCTGCCACTAGCAGCACTGCCTGCCACTAAATCAACAAATGACTACCCCCAAATCAGCCGCCCCTGTCATTTGCGCAACAAATTTTTTCCTTTCTCCTTCTCTCTTCTCTTCTTCCTTTCTCTGAATTCTACGCGGATTTGAAGTTTCTAAGGTACGAAAAAATTATCTAAACTCTCTTCCTTGTTCAATTTCATCTACTTCTTCATGTTCTCTTCTAATTTGAACGTCCGCTGTTGTTTGTTTGTCGAAACGGATTAGTGTTACGGATTTCAAGCCAACAGATTCCTGATTTCAAGCCAATGGATTAGGGTTCATCTTTGCTCGTCGAAACGGATTACAGTCAGTACCTAGGTATTTCCATGGTTTATTAATGTTGTCTTCTGATTTCTGAGTTCTAGTCATTTCAGATTCTCGAACCGAACGAGTTCACCCAGTAATTTGTTGCATGACACTTTATTTTTTTTTCAGGACGCAGCTGTTCACCCATAATCGGTGTTTAGCTCTCTCATTCCCCAGAATCAGTCCAAAGGTTCTGCTTCTCTTGAAAAGCTTGTCACCAATCCCCAGAATCGGGTTTATGATTGTGTATGATCTCGTTGAATTATATTCATTGTTTTAAGTTATTTTGATCTCAATCTGTTTGTAGCAAAGTTTCGGTTGTTGGTCTTTGCCGCTTATTCCTCGACTCATTATCCGAGTTATCATCAATTTCCAGGTACGCTACTTTAAGTAAAATTAGTTTCCAAGTCCTGAACATGATTATGTAAAAGGTTTGATATGCATGCAACTTGATGATAGATAGAATTTGATTTTAATATAAAGAATATATAAATCTAATTACTATATAAACTGAATATGCACAATTTGAACTACAATTTTTATCTACTTGTATATTAGAACTAAAATTTATGAATTTTAACACAAAAATATATGTTTATTATTAATTAATGTATGTGTACAAAATATATGCATGTAATTGATTATGCTTAAAGGAGTTATGATTTTGAGCATGTAAATTTGTTTATAAAATACGCATGTAAATACCTACTAAGCATTTATATGCAAACTTAACAAAATATTCATTCAATATACAAAATTTAATAAAAATTTTATGCATGTAATTGATTATGCACTTGAAGGAGTTTAACCATGTAAATTTGTCAAAAAAGTATGCATGTAAATATCTACTAAGTAGTTACTATTTAGCATATGCAACCTTAACAAAATATTTAATGAATAAACGATATTAATATTTTAAGAAATATATTTAGCAACTTATGTCAAATTAAGTTGGTAAATATAATATTTTAGTATTTAATATAATTAGGAAAACTTAGCTTAAAGCTAAGTTATATAGACTATTATTATTTTGTACATTTTATCATGACTAGTAAACAAATCGATACTAATTAACACTTAATATATAGATGGACAAGTCTTGGATTCGAAAGCCGCGACATACTCATGAGTATTACGCTGGCGTTCAACAATTCCTCGACTTTGCAATCTCCAATGCAGTAGATGGAGTGAATATACTCTGTCCTTGTCCGAAATGCAACTTCAAGAAGTTGATGCCACGGAACGAAGTTAATCAGCATTTGCTAGCAAAGGCGTTTCCCTCGTCATACGATGTATGGAATTTACATGGAGAGTTAATCACAGATTTTGGTGCCTTCACTGCCATGGTTGAACCTGAACCAGTCGCTCATGAAGAACCAATTCCTCCATTACTGGTTGAGGATATACCAATATCTGAGTCAGACTTGTTTCAGAACATGGTGAATGATGCATTTGAACAACGTCCATCGGATGATCAAGTGCCTCAAACGGGTGATGAACCAATGCCAGATATACCCAACATGCAACCAGATGATGAGTTTTTCCGAGCTTTGCGGGATGGTGAAGTACCATTGTATGATGGTTGTACCAGTTTCACAAAGTTGTCGTTCATGATCAACTTATACCACATTAAGTCTTTACACAAGATCAGTGATAAAGCAATGTCGAAGATACTGGAGTTGCTTCGCAAGGCTTTTCCTACGGCCAAAATCCCTTCATCCAATTATGAAGCGAAGAAGACAATTAAGAGTCTTGGGTTGTCCTATAACAAGATTGATGCATGTAAGAATGATTGCATATTGTACACTGGAGAAGATAGTGAAGCGAAGGAATGTCGAGTGTGTGGGGTTGCTCGATTCAAGGATGAAGGAAACAGTGCGGGTGAGAAAAAATCAAAGCCTCTACCTGAAAAAATATTTCGGTATTTTCCGTTAATACCTCGGTTGAAGAGGTTGTACATGTGTCCTTACACTGCAGAAGATATGACCTGGCATGCGACAGAAACTAGAACTGATGATGGTATGGGTAGACATCCTAGAGACGCAGATGCATGGAAAAGTTTTAGCGCCAAGTACCCTGATTTTGCGGCTGATCCCCGAAATGTGAGACTTGGGCTTGCAACTGACGGTTTCAATCCATTTGGAACCATGAGCATAAGTCATAGCACTTGGCCGTTTGTGCTAATACCATATAACACTCCACCTTGGTTGTGTATGAAGCAGACAGGCCTTATGTTATCTGGCATTGTTCCTGGTCCTATGATGCC
The DNA here is from genome assembly GCA_034768395.1 of Linum lewisii. Taxonomy (NCBI): domain Eukaryota; kingdom Viridiplantae; phylum Streptophyta; class Magnoliopsida; order Malpighiales; family Linaceae; genus Linum; species Linum lewisii. Next base: position 28,646,836 of record CM068304.1, read on the forward strand.
TGGAAATGACCTAGATGTCTTTTTGCAACCACTAATTGAAGAGTTGCAAACATTGTGGATTGGAGTTGAAGCTTATGATTCGGTGAAGAAAGAAACTTTCACATTGAGAGCAGCATTGATCTGGACCATTAGTGATTATCCTGGTTTGTGTAACTTATCAGGATGGAATACACACACTGCACTATCGTGTCCGACATGTATGTATGATGCAGAACCACTTCGACTCAAAGCTTCGGGTAATAAACCATGTTTCATGAGTAGTCGGAGGTTTTTGCCAATGAATCATCGGTTTCGATCACAAAAGTCGAAATTCAATGGGAAAGTCGACAAAAGGAATCCACCGAGGGTGTTGACTGGGACTAATATTCTGGGACAAGTGGCAAATATTGATATTACATTCGGGAAGACACAACCAAAAGAATCAGGACCAGCACCGCAGTGGAGGAAAAAAAGTATCTTCTTCAACCTTCCTTACTGGGAATTCAATTTGTTGCGTCACAATCTCGATGTGATGCACATCGAGAAAAATGTATGCGAAAAATTTTTTGTTCACATTGATTCCAACTGACAAGAACAAAAAAGAAGAAGACCACTTAGCTGCTCGATGGACATGAAAGAAATGAAGAATAGAAGTCCAAATTGTGGCCTTTGGAGTGATGGTAATAACCTGTCACTGCATGCCTCATTCACTTTGGATTAGAAGGAGAAAATTGAAGTTGCCTAAGCTTGAAATGTTTCCAGTGGATAAGCTAGCAATATCGCGTGTGTGGACCTGAAAATGTAAGATTAGGTTGAAGCCCAATCGCTTTGCTTCATGTTGTTATCTCGAACGCATGTGTCTGACAAGAGTTCTATCGATTGGCTCGTTTAGGAATGACTTGTGATCAATTAATAGAGCTTGACAAGCTCCAGAAGGTTTGTCATAGCTTTTGCAAGGGATTTTTCACCGAGCTTTTTCAACGTCATTTGCATTAGTTTTGCACTAGTTGATGAATTCGACGTGAGACAGTTCAAGGATTACCAATCGAAAGTAATTATTGTTGGTCACGTCTTGCCATGTGTAATTACAGAGTGGCTTGAAAGATGTTCCCATTTAGGTCTTGGAATGAAACGGTTTGTTGGCAATAGAGCACTCCGAAGTTCAATTGCGAAGGTGGCTGACAAGAGTGTTCAACTTTCATTATTGTATTTAGTGATGATTTGAGACTAGATACAATCGACCAATGCAGGTCGCGTTGAGCAAAAGTTCAGTCATGATGCTCAATCCTTTTTCGAGAGGGTCCTAATGGAAACGGAGAATCATTCAAACTCTCACAATTGGAGTGGACTCAAGCGTTTCATTATGTGTTAGTGAATAGTCCAGCAGCACAACCATTGTTGAGGTATGAATTATTATCATATTCATCCTTTTTACAATGTCGCTGATATTAATTTGAAGCGAAATTCAATGGTTGTTTAGAGAATGTGAAGCAGAAACTAGAAGAGAAATGGGTGGAAGGCGTGCAAATGAAACTGCAATAAATAAAGCTGTGCACAAAAGAATTGTAGGATGGGTCCAAAAAAAGGTATTCATTTATGATTCCAAATACTTTTCTTATGCTATTAACAAAATCAGATTCTTAATATAGCATATCATAAACAGATTTTTGACCAATCAGCAAGTCACAGTGATGATTTGATGACACTAGCTAGGGGACCAAACGTGCATGCAAGACGTTTCACTGCTTATGACATCAACGGCTTTCGCTTTCGAACGGTTGATCGGGAGCACGGCAAAAAAACTCAAAACAGTGGTGTTGCGGCAAAATTTGGCACTGACAGCGTCTCCAGCTCATCTGATAACAATCCAATACGCAGTGACATCTGGTTCTATGGGAAACTTGTTGATATTGTGGAATTGGATTATTATTCACGAACGATCACATTATTCAAGTGCAAGTGGGCTGATACTGTTACTCCAACATGGGTGAGGAGAGATGCACTCGGAATAATGATGGTCAACTTCAGTCACTTGCGAGATGTCGGTGACAGAGTTGAAGATGAGCCGTACGTAAGCGCAAGTGATGCACGTATGGTCTTCTACGTGAATGACACACTTGAGCCTGAATGGTGTATACCGGTTCACTGCAAGCCAAGAGATACATACGAGATGGGAGAAGAGGGAGCTATTTCGCATGAGTGTTGCTTATCGTTAGCTCAACAACAGTTACCTGTAACTGACACCATCCCCGATATGCAAATTGTGGGAAGTGGTGTAATTAATTTTGAGATTGAATAGAATTGTGTGATGTTTGTGTGGTAATGGATTGATTTTGAGATTTTGAGATTGCAAATTATATGAATTATGCAGACATTGAATATAAAGAATTTGTCATTTGGTAATAACAACTTGTCCTATTTCATCTCTTAGTGATGGCTTCTGGTAGTGATGATGGCATGCCTCATTCTCCTACCCGGTCTATCCCTACCCCGACTCCCCTTGGTACCGACTCTTCTTCCTCTTCTTCTAGGGAGCGATACACTCATGAGCTTACTATCATCGGTTAGTATTAACAGTTCATAACAATACATCTAATAGTTAGTTGGTAAAATGTCTTTATCCATACTTAGCTTTTGGATTAAAATTGTGCAGATCGAGGCGGTCTAACGAAGGTCCTGAAATTCAAGTTCAAAGACCACCGTCGTATCACGAGCGACGGAAACAAGATTGTGTTCAACCTGAGCAACATGGGAGCTAAGCCAAGTGGACGATTGTTGTCATTCATGGGAATGTACGTTGGAGAGTGTTCAAGGATTTGGTCTTACTATCCCATTTATCCAGCCACTTGGAAGCATGTGTCAGAGTCGGTGAAGACTCGTGCCTTCGAGCAGTTCTTTTTGGTAAGATATGAAAAAACTAGCTAATTAATTACTGGCTAATTTTGTAATTCAAAATTTAAGTACAAGTTCTTGATTTTTGTTTCAGGGGAAGTTCCACTGCGATACAACCCTCATACCAGCTGCTCGAGCATACTGGGATCACAAAGTCTCATTAGCTTGGGCTAGATCGAGGCTTGACGCGTGGAAGGCGAAGAAGAAGTATGCTGCCGAAAACAACCTTCCGTACGAGTGGGTTAAGCAAAACCCCCCTGCAGGCTGTCCAGAAACTGATTGGTTGGCATACATGAGACACGTGGATAGTAAGGAGTTCAAGGTAATACATGCATATTTAACCAAGTTAATGTGAATCACGTATTTGTTAAATATTGAATCGTTCACATTGTTTTGGTTTAGGATGCGGTTGCAAGAAACAAGGCTAATCGAGCATGCCAAGAAGAAAATCACACTGGAGGGTCCAGACCGTGGGGTCTCTACATAGAGGAGGAGGCGGAGAAGACTGGTCAGCGACCTTCAAGGGGGCAGATCTTTATCAAGTACTATAGTTGGCCGAATGGAGAACCAAAGAGTGCTCATGCTGGCGCAATAATGGTAAGAAAATTGAATAACCACTATTCTAATAAGTGGAACTTTTAGAGTGTTCACTAATGTTGGTTGGTTTGATTTGAAATTATAGGAGACTATCCGCCAATTGGAGGCGGCTGGTGTCTCGACGGAGTGGGGCCCAAATGATGCATTTGCCCAAGCCCTTAACAAGCCAGAACACCGAGGGCACGTAAGGATGTTTGGTCGGCATGCTAGTAAGAGTCGGGTAATTATATTTAAACACTAAAACTAGAAATATGATTTAATTGTATTGTTCACCAAGTACTTTTATGTTTTTAGGTCTTTGGGACAAGTGCTGAGTCATCTACGTCGGCCACTGGTAGTATCTCTTCCCGGCCCACACCAGCTCGTGCTCATGATGCAGCATATGATAAGCTGAACCGGGAGCTGGTTGACACTCGGTCAGAGCTAGAGGCCACTCGGTCAGAGCTGACTGCCACACAGGATGGGCTTGCTGATGCTAATCGCAGGCTGGCATCACTGGAGCAGATGATGTCGCAATTCGTGAGCCAGTCTCAGACTCAGCCCCAGTCTGCTAGTGGATCTGCTCCAGTTGTGCCTCCAGTTGTGCCTCCAGTTGTGCCTAATGTAGATGATATCTCCCACTGGTTTGAGGCCCCGGATGTTGGACCTGATTTTATCCAGCAGCTTGCTATGGTATGTGTACAAAAGTCAGTAATTACTTATGTAATGTTTTTATATCTCTCACACATATCTGTTTTTGTCTGTGTAGAATGGTGGTGGTGGTAACCGTGGTGGTAATGGTGATGGTGCGTACGTGCATCCTTGGGATATTGTGTAGTTTGTTTGTTATCTATTTGTACTATTATACTGTATTGTACTGTTTGTTAACTATTGTATTATTGTACGTGCATCATCTGGTACTCTGTGTGTATGAATTATGTATTATTACTATTGTACGATCATTATTTGATATTTCGTAATGTTCTTTGTTGAATGATTTGAAATTGTTTTTAATTTTGTTATCGTGGTCATTTTAATCGGTCCAGCCTAACAAACCAATCGGTCCAGCCAGCAAACCAATTGGTCAAACCAACCAGCCCAGCCCGCCCAAATCGGCCTAGCAAGCCCAACCGGCCTGGCCCAGGTAGGTGGGTAGTGGCAGGCGCCTGCCACTAAGCTCAGTGGCAGGCCACAAAGTTAGTGGCAGACGCCTGCCACTAAGCTTAGTGGCAGGCCATTGGTTAGTGGCAGGCGTCTGCCACTAAGCTTAGTGGCAGGCCATTGGTTAGTGGCAGGCGTCTGCCACTAAGCTTAGTGGCAGGCGCCTGCCACTAACCACCTGCCTGCGAGTAGCTTACTCGCAGGCGGGGCCTGCCACGTGTTGAGCTTCCTCGCAGCTGCTTTACTCGCAGGCCGCGTCGTGCTTAGTGGCAGGCCCCGCCTGCGATAAGCTCTGTGTTTAGTGGCAGGCTGCCTGCCACAAAGCACGACGCGGCCTGCCACTAAAACGTCCGTTTGTTGTAGTGGGAGTTGTTGAGGAGTTGTGCCATGGAGTTTCAAACTCCTTGGACTGAATTGCTACCTTTGGTTGAGTTCGCCTACAATAACTCGTACCATAGTAGTTTGAAGACCGCTCCTTTTCAGGCTTTGTATGGGAGGAAGTGTAGGACGCCATTGTGTTGGGATGAAAAAGGTGCGAGGGTGTTGTCGGGTCCTCAAGTTGTGCAAGAGACGGCGGATCGTGTTAAGGTTATCAAGGATAGGTTGAGAGCGGCTCAAGATAGGCAAAAGGCGTATGCGGATGGTCGTGCTAGAGAGCTGAGTTTTGATGTTGGAGAGAAGGTATTTTTGAAGCTGTCGCCGTGGAAGGGGCTGATGCGTTTTGATAGGAAGGGGAAATTGGCGCCTCGGTACATCGGTCCTTATGAGATTTTAGCCAAGTCGGGTCTGGTGGCTTATGTGCTGGCATTGTCGAATGAGCTGGAAAGGATACACAACGTGTTCCATGTGAGCATGCTTAAGCGGTATCATAGAGACCCTTCGCATGTAATTCAGCCAGAGGAAGTGGAGATTGAGCAAGACTTGACTTGTGAAGAGAAGCCGGTGGCGATAGTGGATAGGCAAGTGCGGGTTTTGAGGAGTAAGCAGATTCCGCAGCTCAAGGTGGTATGGAAGAACCACGAGAGCGAGTCGGCTACTTGGGAGACAGAGGAAAGTATGAAGAGGCGGTATCCGGAGTTAGTAGAACCTTCTAATTCAGGTATGGTTTGCCCTTTAGTGAGGCTGTCTTGCCGTTGTCTTGGTGGTGTTGGTATTAGGGGAGCGATGGGATGTTTGATGTTCCGGGTGGCATTGAGAATGATGGGTATTGGTGTAGGATTGATAGGTAGTTGAGGTAGGGATGTGGCGTTGTCGCTAGGGGATTTTGGGAGTCGATATGATATTTAAATTGCTGCATTTTCTGCTATGTTTAGATATCATGTTGGTAGGATGAGTTAGGGATGATTTCGGGGATGAAATCCTTGAAGTTGTGGAGACTTGTAACATCCCCGCCCAACCAAACGGGTTGAGACTCAAGTTCGGGTGACCAGTGTGCTGGAATCAGTGCTAGGGAGGTCCCATTGAGGTTCAGGACGTTCGGGATTAAGTCGGGTTGAGGATACAAATGAGAGTGCTGGGCTGTGAACAACACACGCCGTGTGTTGTAACACACACAGATACACGTGCACTAATTCGTGCAATTCTCGTCGAAAGTTCCAGTGTAAGACACACGGCCGTGTCTTGTAGAAACACGCCGTGTGTTATGAAACATGCTGTGTGTTATGAAACACGGTGTTTTTCTTGACCTGACATAAAAGGACGGATTCTGCATTGAAATTCTTAACTTCTTTTCCCTTTCTCTCTCCTCGAAAAAGCCATTGACGAACCAAGTTCAAGCAAACTTCAAAGGGTGATTCCGGGAGCTGTAGAGGTCTGAATTGAGTTCCGTTTGTTGCTATGGATTCGTAGCAATGAGGAGAGAGATTGCTAACCTCCATTTTGGGTTTCTGGGTGTAGGTCGTGAGCAGTAAGGAAGGTTAAGGCTACGAGTTTGGTGGTTGGGAAATCCAGTTTCTGAGGAATTAGAAGACGATTAGGGCCTCGTCTTCTATTCCAGGTGAGGGCTTAGCGTTGGGTAGGTAGTTTGGACAGAGTGAGGAGTTCCAATTTCGACTTAGATTAAACCTAGGTGATGCATCAAAATGGTGAGTGTAAAAGGGGATGAACTATACTGTGAATGTGCTTGATTGCTATTGATGATTGTCGTGGTTGATTGTTGTTGTTGATTGCTATAATATGGGTTGGGTGTGGACTGAAATGAACCGATTAATGGATTGACATAGAAATGAGAGTTAGGATGATTAGGAAATGAATGCAAGTGCCTTGATGTTATGAATTGCCAGTTGTGGATCCAGGAGAGTGGCCCTGCCAATGTGGGGTCGCTCTGAATAAGAGGAACAGGTGGGTGACCCCTAGACTCACGACATGGCTTCCCCTGTACTTGCAGGTGGGGGTGGCCGGTGAGCTAGTTGGTTACCTTGTTTGATTGTGAGTGTGTCCTGTGATTATGACAGGAGCATGGAAGACGTGATGTGTTATGAACTATGATCTATGATTGAAATGTGGTCGATGTGAATTGTGTGTTGGTAGTGGATGTGATGTGTTGAGTTTGGAATGTGATGTTGAGAATTTCATGTGAAAATAGAACCGGAAGGAGCCCACACTACCCCACCCGAGATACTGATTGTTAAGTCTGATCCATTGGGGTGGATCCCCTTGACATGGGTGTCAAGGGAGTTGATGAGATTGATGATGACGATGGATATTGAGAACGCGTTCCCCATGCGGTAGGGGAGCGCGAGGAGTTCCCATGCGGTAGGGAAGTGTGTCGGCCAGCCGGTGGTGTGGATAAGTCCTTGGCGCCTAATAACTCACCTAGATAATATGGATGTGTATGATTGTGTGCTTGCGAATGTGGTTGTGCCTGATTGATGAATGTGTTGTGATTGTTCTATATTCTCATGGAGCGATGCTTTGTTTTGTTATCATGCTGCTATAGTCATGCTTGAGAATGAGAACTGACCAACATGATCACCTAGACTGTTTTAGGATGTTAAAAGCTGGAAGGGGATAAGTCTTGGTTCCACTATTGGATGTCTTGTGGGGAGTTTGGAACCGCTCCATAGAATAGGACAGCGTGTAGGTAGGCCCGATGGGTTCACTCAATTTCAATAGGAAATTGATCCCTTTTCCCCTTTCAGGATCTCGTGGCTAGTAGTGGTGGCTGAGGAGGTAGAGCGCGAGGTTGATTTCGTGAAGTTCTGGATGGAAGCCATGAGGTGAAGACTGGGATCACGTGGAGTTGACTTTTCTGTTCATTTCAGTTGACTATGGGATTTTGGGGGTTTTCATGTATTTTCTGGTTATGTTGGATTTGGAGAATTTATGATGGTTTGGGTTGTAATCGGATTTCAGTTTCACTTTTCATGGAGGCCTCTCATGTTTTTACTGTCTTTTCACTACCGTCGATATCACCATTTTACTTTTGTTTTGCCCAGTAACGCCTGTGATTGGTTCAACCACGGGTTTTTTCGAGTTGATTCGGGATGGGTGTTACAGTTATAAGCAAAACACAATCTGCATTTATAAAAGGACAAAGTATTGGTGATAATATACTTATGGCCCATGATCTTGTTAACGGCTATCATCTAAAGCACATCTCTCATCGTTGTACTATTAAGATTGATCTTCGTAAAGCTTTTGATTCGGTTAATCTATCTTATGTCCTAAATACTATGTTGGCCATGTGATTTCTTGTGAAGTTTGTTGACTGGTTCGGGGCTACTTTTCTAGTGCTAGGTTGAGTGCAGGATTAATGATCGATCAGTTGGCTATTTCAAAGGTGTTAAGGGGTTAAGGCAAGGTGACCCTCTATCGCCAGCCTTTTTTGTTATAGATATGGAAGTGTTGCATTGTTTATTCTGTAAAGCAGCTGAGCAATGAAAGATTCCTTTCCATCCAATGTGCAAGAAGGTGAATATCATCGACTTATGTTTCGCGAATGATCTTATGGTTTTCACTAATGCGACTGCTGAAGGGGTGTTGGAGATTTATAAAGTGTTTCAAGAATTTTACCTGCTTTCTGGGCTACAATTAAACCTTGAGAAAACAGAGGTCTTTTATAGCCGTTCTGTGCATCAGAATATTCATCAAATAGTCTGTGACCAAACTGGGTTTGCTGAAGGTTATCTCCCTGTTCGTTACTTGGGTGTCCCACTTGTTTCTGGGAAGATTAAGGCTAAAGACTGTGAGGTGTTAATTGATAAAATAAATAGTAAAACCAGAGGATGGAAAGTAAGTACGTTGTCTTATGTTGGTCGTCTCCAATTGGTCAAATTTGTACTCACTTCAATGAGTCAGTTCTGGATGGCTATCTTTCTTCTGCCCAAATCAATTATTACGGCAGTAGAGAAGATTTTCAGTGACTTGCTCTGGAAAGTTACTGAAGGGGGTCGTAAGAAGGCAAAAGTTGCATGGTCAAAGCTCACTTTCCCAAAGAGTGAGGGAGAGCTTGGCATAAGAGATCTTTCGATTTGGAACATCAGCTGTGTTATTCGACATATCTGGAGTATCCTTGCAATTGCAGGCATTGTAGTCAAAATCACAATTTTGATCTTAAAATCTTACGGTTTTATGATTTCATAAGTCTCTAGCGATCCTGATTCCACACAAAATCTATGGATCGTGAAATCTCGATCAAAATCTTAGAATCTTATAAAATCAATGATTTTTCTTGTATTTTACGATTTCACTTTCTAGGGGAAATTATTAGTTTCTACAACTACATGTACGTTAGAACAAAGAAAATTAAATCCCATTGGTTTTGTTTTGATATTTGATTAGTTAAGTTAGAAGTTATAACTAATAGATGTCCAAATTATAATTATTTACTTCCTCGAATGTCCGCTTAAGAGTTGACATTCACTATTCTTTTCTTACCTAGACTTTTCAAAGTCGGGTAGTGTTTTTTTTTTTACCTCACCAACTCAAAAAATAACTTAGATATAAAACATGAGAATACCTGGTTTAATTACATATTTATACTTAATATGTTGTTGACTTAAATGTTTCGTCAGTGGTTCATAGAATCTTACAATTTTACGATTAAAAACTACGATTACGATTTCACCCATGTTTTCGATTTCACGTGGAATCCCAATTTTTTACTACATTGGTTGCAGGTTCAATTTAGGTGGTGTGGACTACTCTGTATAGACTTAAAGAGGGTGATATTTGGCACTGCACTAGCAGACCGTACCACTCCTGGTTCTGGCGAAAGATTTTGAAAGTAAGGAAGCATGCCTCTGCTTGTTTCTCTTTTGATGCTGATGGGGATATATTGTGGCAAGGAAAACTCATGTTGAACTTTTTTTGTCTCTAAGGATTATGCCTCCCTTCGGCCAAGATGTCCTTTGGTAAATTGGGCTGAATTGATTTGGAAAAAACCTTGCATTCCTAAGCATTGTTTCATTAGTTGGCTAGCTATTAAAGGTAAGATTACTACGAAGGAGATCATGTCTCACTGGGGGCTTGCCACCGACATCTCCTGCCTGCTATGTGAAAATGGTATTGATGAGATCTCACATCTTATGATTACTTGCCCATATTCTAGTGCTGTGCAGCAGCTCCTATTTGGCAGTTCTTCTGAAGCTAACTCCTGGAGTGAAGAGATTAATGCTTCTGCTAGGAACAGTGTTCCAAAAAGTGTGATTAAGTGTCCTCCTAGGCACAATTAAGCACTAGGCAACAACTCAGCACCTTGCTTTTGTTGAAAGCGTAATAAAAAGCGGTGACAATCGCTTAAGCGCCGACTTTTTTTATTAAGCATAATTAATAACCATCAAATGGTGCGTTCTAAAAATGAGGCCAAAATGTCCAAAACCCTAATTTCCCAACTTCTTCTCTTTCTTCGACTGAAGTGAAGCAACATCTGGTGTTTCTTCACTCTTCTTCACGAATTCTTCTTCTCTTCTCTGCTGCTTCTTCTTCAATCTGACCGGTTGGTTGCTGCTTCTTCTTCTTTTTCAATGCGGCCGGCTCGTCGCTCTTCTTCTTCTTCAATCCGAATTGGCTGCTGCTACTGCTGTTCTTTTTGTTCAATCTGAATCGGCCGGTTGCTGCTACTCCTTGTTCTTCAATTGTTATGTTGTTCTGCAATCAGCTCCAACTGTTCTTCTTCATCATTCAGCTATTGCTACTGCTGGTAGGTTCCTTCTCCCATGGTTTCCCATTGAGTTGCTCTGTTTTTCTCTGCCTTTCTGAATTCCATAACTCCCTTACTGTTTGTTTGAAGGTTGGCAAAATATATGTTTGTTTGAGTTGGCAATTTGGTATAGATATCATGGATGGGGAATTCAGTTCAGCGGCAGCGACAAATGCCGAGGGTAACACTAACATTGTTGCCCTCGAATGAAATTCGTCTGATATAGTGTGGCAGTATGGTACATTGGTTGATCCTCCAAACAAGGAAAAGATAAAGTGCAATTTTTTCAAGCATATTAGCTTCGGAGGTATTTACCGACTCAAGCAACATATTGCTGGCAATAACAATATAGTGTCTAAATGCCCTTCTGCACAAAAAAGAAGCTCAACAAGCATGCTTGAAGACATTCAAAGAGACGACAAAGAAGAAGAGGGACAAGATGCTTAGGGAGCAAGGTGTGCGAGAAGATGTTTTTGTTTCTTCTGAAGTAGGACAAGAAAAGAAGCTATTTGTATTGGTAGCTCGGAGCCTCACACATTAGGGCCTCTCAACAAGTGGACACATGCAATAAATCCTAAATTGTTTGCATCATAATCACTTCAACAACAAAGGATCCATCAAGCCTTGTGGGAGGAAAGAACACTCCAAGTGCAACAATACATTGCAAGATGGGTATATACTCATGGTAAGCACTAGCACATAACTGAATTTGCACAATGTTGCTTGCTAGATGCTAATTTGTGTCTTAAATTATATTGTAGCCATTGCATTTAATGCAATTGACAATGACGAGTTCAAGCAAATGGTTGAGGCTATTGGTATATTTGGTCCTGGATTGAAGCCTCCTTCTCAGCATGATCTCCGAGAGTCATTGTTGAAATAAGAATTTGCACGAACGGAATCTTTGCTTAAGGAGCATGATGAAGAGAAGGAGAAGCATGATTGTTCACTTATGAATGATGCTTGGACAGATATGAAGAGGAGAAGAATCATGAACATAGTCACACATTGGGCTGAGGGAACAAGTTTCATAAAGTCTAAAGACACGTCAGGTATTGCACATACAAGTGATGTCATTTTTTACTTAGTCAACAGTGCAATTGAGGAAGTTGGAGCTGAGCACGTAGTGCAAGTCGTGACGAAAAATGCTTCCAACAATATGGGAGCGAAGGCACTCTTATTGACAAAAATCCAAACAGCTTTTGAGCTCCTATGCTACTCACACTATCAATTTGATGCTCCGTGGAATTGGTAACCTACCAAGGTTCAAAAAGGTACTTGATCAAGCTAAAGGTTTCACAATATTCATATATAGCCATCATTGCACCTTGGAATGCATGAGATCATTCACCAAGAAGAGAGAAATCGTTCAGCCAGGTGTGACTCGATTTTCATCTCAGTATCTTACTTTACACAATATGATGCAGAAGAAAGGTGATTTGAGGTGGATGGCGGTGGATAAGAAGTGGGATGATTTGAAAGATGTTCACAGCAAGAAAGGGAAGGATGCAACAACGACGATGCTTAGTGGGACCTTTTGGAATGGTGTGAACCTTTGCTTGAAAGTTTTTGAGCCACTTGTGAAAGTTCTTTGAATGGTTGATGGAGATGTGAAGCCCTCTATGGGTTTCGTGTATGGATAACGTGTGATGGCAAATAGGGAGATTCAGGAGGCTTTTGGCAATGTGGAGAGTCATTAGAAGGACGTCATGGCTATTGTCAACAAAAAGATGAGTGGCAGGCTTGATGCACCATTGCAATTGACTGCATATATGCTGAATCCACATTATAGTTATTTCGACTCATCGATCTTTGATGATTCAGACATTACTACGACCTTCATGAATTGTGCGGAGCAATTTTAAAGTGGTGGTGATGATGATGTACTCGATCAAGTTGTCAACTTTGAGTTCACAAAGTTCCAAAGAAAAGAAGGGCTAGCCTCACATAGGCTTGCGAAGACGTGGCAGAACTTTGATTATTGTAACACCCATACCAAACCGACCCAGGTAAACCCATAGTTGAACCGGTATGAGTATTACTCAAAAGAACAAAGTTGAAATTAAGTAGAAAACGACTAAGAAGGAGAGATGCATTAACTCTTATTAAATGTTCAAAATTCAAAAGAGGCCTCCATAAATAACCGATAAAAACTACTAACAAAATAATCCAAAATCAACATCCCAAACAAGGGTATAAAACTCCCCAAATACAAATGTCAACTTAAACTGAAATAAATAATAAATATGTCAACTCCGAGTGGCTGCCGATCTTCACCTCATAGCTTCGCTAAATAGACTTCTCGAACCCGACGAAAGCACCTCACCAACACCTCACAACTAGCCACGAGAACCTGAAAGGGGAAGAGGGGGTATCAGTTTCCTATTGAAACTGAGTGAACCCACTGGGCCTAACTATGCGTTGTCCTAAGCCAAAGGAGCGGTTCCAAACTCCACACAATACATCGATAGTGGAACCCAACCCAACCTTATTCCGAATTTTAATTCCCTAGAACATTCTAAGTGATCATGTAGGTTTAGTTCACAGTTCTCATCCACAAGTAGTAACATCAGTAGCAACATAAGCGGAACAGCAATTAAACAATCCGTGCGCATATCAACACAACTCACAAATCGCCACAATCACACACAAACATCCAAGCACAACAATCACAAGTTGTTTCTAGGTGAGTTATTAGGCGCCATAAGGAGTTTATCCTGCACCACCACTACCGGCCCGACGCACCTCTCTCCCTTGGAGAGGTCCAAAGATGCATCCTCTCCCTTGAAGGATACAACGAGACCTTTCCCTTGAAGGAATCGTAAATAAGACTCAACAAACAAAATCACACCTTTCCCTTGAAGACGTGACCGAACCTCTCTCCCCTGGAGAGGAACTTAGCACCCATAGTGCAGTTTAGGGGCCAGTGCAGGCTCCTTCAGTTTCTATCATTCTCATTCTCAAACATTCACATCAAGATGACAACCATTGATAATTCACTCTTTCCACAAATCACATAATTCCACCAACTTCCACATTCAGATACTCCATATTTCATGTTTTAATCATATTGAGGGTAAACGGCTAGCTTGTCGGCTACCCCACCTGCATAAGAATGCAGGGGAAGCCATGTCACAAGTCTAGTGTTAACCACCTATTCGTCATGTTCAGGACGACCCCAGATTGGCAGGGCCATCCTCCTGCAACCACATACAGTTATCATACAGTTACATTAAATTCCGAATTCAACCTATCTCTCATTTCTATCCCAATTCAGAATGAAATTCAGTTCATCATAATTTCCTCCGCACAACAACACAACATCAAACACAGCAATACAACATCGCAGTCAAGCAAGTCTGGCAATCACAGAATTTAAGAGCCCCTTTTACTCTCTTCCATTTTCATGCAAATCCCTAAGTTTATCTAGGTCAATTACAACTCCTCACATGACCAACCACTATCTAACAACACTAACCCCTCACCTGGAATAGAAGACAAGGCTCTAAACATCTTCTAAGACAATTCTAATTTTTTCCTGCGTTTGGAGGCTTTGTTTGAGTTGTTTGGTGTCAAATTCTTGATGTTAAATTGATTGATGATTGCTCAAGTTTCTAAATTTTGTTTTTGGTCGAAATGGGAAGTTTGAAATCAAAGAACAGATTAAAAATATATTTTCACATGAATTTGAAAAAGGATGGAATTTCTGCCAGGTCTCCACCGTGCAGGTGGCGCGCACTCCACCAATGCGCCACGACCTGTGCAGATTTCTACCTTAAATTCGAATTATTTTCCCCTCTTCTTCTCTCTTCCTATTTCTCTGGTTATTCTTCTTCATCTTCTCTTCCTCTCTTCTTCCAGAACCCCTAATCCATAAACCCTAGCCCCCGAATCATCCATACACCCCTCCTAACCCAAAATTCACCTTCTCCAACCCTTTAAATCACTCTTTCATCCCCTCTACCTGAAACCCCTAACCAATATTCTCTTTCCATCCTCCATTGAAGAAGCTATTCAAGCTTGAGCTCTTCCCCTACCAAAATCCTTTCCACTCAGCCCCACCATAAAATCACCACCAATCCTCCCCAAATTCGTTTTCCCTCATCCCTCCACCTTCTCCCACGAATTTACCCCTTTTTTTCCTCATCCCCAATTTTGGAAGAAGAAGAAAAGTCAATCCTCCTTTGACCACGAATTGCTCTTTCCATTTGAGGTTGGTTTGCTTATTCTTAGTTTCTCTTAGCTTCAATTATCGTTAATGACTCTTATGATGTGAATTATGTCATTGTTAATGATTGATTGTTGGTTAGGAGCATGCTAAGGTTGTCATTCTTGAATTTTGGGATTTTTGTGAGTTGAAGAGCTAGGATTATTATGTATGAACTTGATTCTTAGACTCTTTGATCAATTGTCTTGTTGGATTAAACTGAGTGCATGATTCTAGTGATTCGGATTGATTGAGATTGTATTTTGCATGATGAATGAAATTATTCTAGAATTGTTAGCATGAATGTCAGTTTTATGCCTACTTTGTGTTTCAAAATTTTAGGTTGGACGTTCTATTGCGCATCCAAGGTACACACTCCATTTCCCTTGATTTAAGATGGTGATTTGAACATTCTGGTGGCTTGTTCTATGCTTGATTGATGATTTTCAAATATTTGCCTCACTTTGACTCGATTTTTGCCATGTTCTTTAATTGATGATGACTTGAATTTTTGTGTTCTTGTCTCCAATTGATTTGGCATGATGAATTCACCAAAAATAATATCATCTACATAGACTTCGACAAGAAGTAAGTAGGATTTTTCAGTTCAGAAAAGGGTGTTATCGACACTTCCACGAGTAAAGCCTTGATCAAGAAGAAACTGACTCAGCTTGTCATACCAAGCCCTAGGAGCTTGCTTTAACCCGTACAAAGCTTTGTTGAGTTTGTAGACATAAGTAGGAAAGTCACTATCTTCAAATCCAAGAGGTTCAGCAACGTACACCTCTTCCTTGAGATCACCATTCAGAAATGCACTTTTGATGTCCATTTGGTAAAGCTTAAATCCATTAATGCAGGCAAAAGCACACAACATTCTAATAGCTTCAAGTCTAGCAACTGGAGCAAAGGTCTCATCAAAATCAATTCCTTCTTCTTGATAGTATCCTTGAGCCACAAGTCTTGCTTTATTTTTGGTAACATTCCCAAGTTCATCTGTCTTGTTTCTGAAGACCCATTTAGTGCCGATAATAGACCTATCCGGTGGAGCAGGAACAAATGACCACACATTCATTCTTTCAAACTGATTGAGTTCTCCATTCATGGCAAGGATCCAATGTTCATCCTTGAGAGCTTCTTTAACATTCTTTTGTTCAATTAGAGAAACTAAAGAACTTTGAGAAGACATGGAGCGAGTGATAAGACGAGTGTTGGGATCTCCTATCACTTGAGTAGGAGGATGTCTTCTAATGATACGCTGAGGAGCCAGAGTTTCAACATTGTTTTCAACTGACTGACTAAAGGTTTCTTGAACCTTTTCATCTGAGATTTCACTAGTATCCTTAACCTCTTAAACGGGATGAAAACCAAAATCAAATTCATCATCATCCGAGTCCTGAGTATCATTACTTTTGCAGACAGATTCATCAAAGATCACATTGATTGATTCTTCAACCTTAAGAATTCTTTTGTTATAAACTTTGTAGGCCTTGCTGCTGCTAGCATATCCCATAAAAATCCCTTCACCTGATTTAGCATCAAATTTTCCAAGTTGATTTTTGGAGTTAAGAATAAAGCACTTACATCCAAAGGCTCTGAAATATCCAATATTTGGAGTTCTTTTCTTCAACAAATCATTGGGAGTCTTCTTTAATCCAGAACGGATTAGGGCTCTATTAGTGATATAGCATGTTGTGTTAACTGCTTCTCCCCAAAAGTTCTTGGGCAGATGATAATCATTGAGCATTGTCCTTTCAATTTCAATCAGGGTTCTATTCTTCCTTTTGTTGAGGAGTTTTAGTAGCAGAAAAAGTATGAGTAATACCTTCTTCATCAGTGAAGTTCCTGAATTTTTCATTGACAAATTCACCATCGTTATCGCTCCTGATGGACTTGACTTTTAAATCAAGTTCTCGTTGTACCTTGATAACAAAGGTTTTCAATTTATTTGTTGTTTCATCTTTTGTACCAGGAAGATAGATCCAGCAGTACCTGGTGAAGTCATCAACCAAAACAAAGCAAAAATATTTTTCGCCAATGGTCTTAATGTTGGCAGGACCAAACAAATCACTACAGGAAACTGACAATTTAACAGCGGCAGGAATACAATTTAACAGTGGCCATGGCCGCCGTTAAATAACTTTAACAGCGGCCACAGGCCGCTGTTAAATTGGCCAATGTAAAAAACAATTAACAGCGGCAAAAAGTGGCCACGGTTAAACTGAATATTTTAACAGCGGCCATGGGCCGCTATTAAATTAGTTCTCCTATTAAATTAATAGCCGGAGCCCCGGCGATAGAGCCAGAGCTCCGGCGGCAGACCATATTCCAGAACGCATCTCCGGCGGTGGGTTCCTGACTCGAGGATGAAGCAGCGGTGGCCGAGATGATTTAGAAAGTGGAATGAAGACGCGGCGACGACGGATGAAGGTTGACGCGGCATCGACTTCTGGACAACAAGTGGAATAAAGACGCGGCGGCGACAGATGAAGGTTGACGCGGCGGTGACTTCTGGACAACAAGTGGAATGAAAACGCGGCGGCGACGGATGAAGGTTGACGCGGAAGTGGAGGTGGAAGGATGAAGGTTGACGGCGACAACGACGGAAGCATGGAAGAAAGAGGTTGATGGTGATGTCGACGGACGGCGGCTTGGATTTAGATTTCCGACGAAGAGAGTTGAGAAATTGGAGAGGAGTGGAAGAAGGGGGTTGATGGCAGCTTGGATTCAGGAAATCGGAGAAGAAGGAGGTTGATGGCGGAGGGAATCGTGAAATCGGAGAAGAGTGGAAGAAAGAATTGGAAGGCCGAGATTAAAGAGTGTGTTTCTTTAGTTTAGATCCAACGGCCGAGATTAGCGATCTGCGTGAATAAATTTAACAGAGGCTAAGTGGCCGCTGTTAAATTACACGAATTTAGTAATTTAACAGCGGCCAAAAATGGCCGCTGTTAAACTAACATTTTCTTGTAGTGAATCCATATGAATAAGCTCAAAGGGCTTAGAAGTAGAAATAACAGACTTAACTTTGAAAGATATTCTGGTCTGTTTCCCTTGTGCACAAAGCATCATATAAAAAATCTTTACTAGAGCTGATCTTGGGAAGGCCACAAACAAGATCACTTCTGCTTAATTTACTCAGAACACTGATACTTATGTGACCAAGCTTCCTGTGCCAGGCCAGCTGATTTTCTCCTTTTACTGAGTTCAAACACATTTCAGAGACATTTATAATGTTACTAAAATTTACAAGATAGATGTTACCTTTTTGATAACCAGTGAAAAGGACTTCCTTGGTGCTAATATTTTCAGAGTAGCAGATGGATCCTTCAAACACAACACGATTAACAGAACCACAAAGCTGACTAATTGAGATAAGATTATGTTTTAAGCCTTTAACCAACATCACCTTTCTGAGATAGGTTTTCTCCTTGGGACCAATACTTCCAATTCCGACGATATCATATGTACTATTATCACCCAAGGATAGAGAGCCTTTATTGCAGGTAGTTAACTCAGTGAAGAGGGACTGATTACCAGACATATGATGAGAACAGCCACTGTCAAGAACCCATTCCTCCTTAGAAATATCAGCTTGATAACATACCTGCAAACATAATTGCTATTTGGTCTTTGGTACCCAAACTTTCTTTGTGGTAATAGCTTTAGTGATCTTCTTAAAAGACATTGAGTTCCATGAGCAATGCCTGCTTAGGTGACCAAATTGATGACAGTTGAAGCATTTGGGAGTACAAGTCCTACGTGTCTGATAGGATGAGTTATGTTGGCCATACCATCCATTTCTATGCAGAGATTTAAGTCTTTCTCTGAATCTCCAATTGTCAATGACCAGATTTCTTATTTTCCTGGATTGAATCTCTCTACCTTCTCTTAATTCTTAAACTTCTTTAAGAAGTTTCTCCTTTTCTGTTCTGACAAGGTCACATTCCTTGTTTAGAGCAGTGTATTGTTTGCTTATCCTAAAAAATTCAAGCTGAATACTTTGAATAGTTGTATCCAGCTCATCATCAAAATCATCTTCTGCAATTTGTTTCTCAAATATAGAATCATAGTTAGAATTAGAATAATAATTTTTGACAGTTACCTATTCTGTTCCTGTAATTGTTGTAGAGGATTGAGCGAGAGCCATGAATGCTTTAGCTTCGTTTTCTTCATCACTTTCTTCACTTTCATCATCACTGCAGCTCCATGTAGCTTGCATAGACCTTTCTCTTTTTAGCTGGGGGCATTTAGATTTGACATGGCCTTGGTTTCAACACTTGAAACATCCAAGCTGACTTCCAGAACCACTATTGTTGCTACTGCTGATTTGGTCTTTCTTTGACTTATAGGATCGATATGACCCCTTTTTAGAACCCCTTTCATTTTCTTAGTCCTTTGTCTTACCCTGGCTACAAAATTTTTTCTTATCTCTTCTGAGTTTTAAGAAGTTGACTAACCTGTTTACTTAAGAGAGCAAGCTCAGAATCATCGTAGCTATTGATATCTTCCTCAAAAGATTCAGCTTCAATCTTTAAGGCTATAGATTTCTTCTTGGCTTCATCAGCTTCATCTTCCCTTCTTATGACCTCTTCATGAGTGATAAGGGAACCAATAAAATCATCTATATTCATAGTGGCAAGATCCTTTGATTCTTCTATAGCTGTAATTTTAGGCCTCCATTGCTTCGGCAAGGACCATAAAAATTTTCTTATGAGATCCTCATTCTCATAGTTTCTGCCAAGGCCATCCAGCTTGTGAACAACATTTTGAATCATGTTATACATTGATGTAATGGTCTCACCTTGATTCATCTGAAATAACTCAAACTCATGTTTGAGCATATTGATTCTGGACATCTTGACTAGAGATGTACTTTCATAGGTGACTTGTAGTTTATCCCATATCTCCTCTGCAGACTTGCATCTAGAAACCCTGGTGAGTTTTTCATGACCAAGAGCACAGAACATTATGTTCATTGCCTGTGAGTTTTGTTGAACTTTCTTTATGTCATCATCATCCCACTTGTCCTCATCTGTTTTGACATCTAAAGGGCCTTTGATAACAATTTTCCATAGCCTGGGATTGACTGTTTTAATAAACAACTCCATTATGTTTTTCCAGTATCCATAGTGTGTCCCCTCAAACTTTGGAGGTCGATTCTGAGAAAAACCATAAGCAAGGAAGACAGAGTTTTCTTGGCTAGTACTCATAATTTCTCTAGCAAAACGTAACAAAATCAAAGAGTTACTTTCTAAGATCAATTACTGTCAATCGTTTGATTGAAAACACAATGACCGGCTCTGATACCACGTGATGTAACTCTTGTAAGGATCAGCAGATTAGGAAGGTAGAGAATGAGAGCTCTTAGATTCCAGAACCTGAACACCAGCACAGTTTCAGTGAATGATAACTGAAACTGATAAACACGAAAATGAAAGTGCAGAAAATGTAAAGGAGACACAGAATTTTTAACGTGGTTCGGCAAACAATGCCTACTCCACGTCCCAAGGGAAGTGATCCCTTGAGAGATATTTTGATTCGAATCCATGAATCTGAGAGCCTTGAGCTTGAGTGTTACACCCTTGATTTCTCCCGAAAATCAATCAGCTATACTAACCCAGTTTCCCACTGAATAACTAGCTACAGAACAACTCAGAACTCGAATCTTGTAGAACACTCTATCTCTCCGATTACAAGTGTTTTTCAACCTCTACCAATAGCTATAAACAAAGCCAGTTATATAGGAAGAGCAGCTGAAGGAGGAAGAGCTGTTGGGGAAGGATTGAGCCAAATCTCCAGCCAAGTAAGATCAAGAGTTACCAAGAATGGCCTTCAGTTTTCAAATCAGAAACTAGCCGTTGGAGACAATCTTCAGAGACTTCAATACTTGCTCTCTTTGAGAATACTTTCGCTTTTTGAATGATCTGTCAACAAACCTTGAAAAGGAAATAGGCTGAAGCTTGAGAGGAGTGTGTCATAGTCAGCTAATAAGGATTGAGACCTTAATAGTATTCTTGCGGGTCTAGCTAGGTTTGGCTTACTCAGTTCTAAGAGAAGTGTTCAAATTGGTAGGACAAACAAAACATACACACTTCGCAATCACAATCTCAAGACAATGTAGGCTTAAGCTATAACAAACTAACTCAAGCCCGGGCTCAAAGAGCATGGAAGTAGGGATTGACAACAAGTTGTTCAAAGCGCGCACAAAGACAAAATACAGGTTGGATGAAATGGGAGAGAGATAAGGGTCAAGCAAGTTTCCCCTTTCGGGTTCATGAATCATGATCACACAACTTTGGACAAAAACAGTTCTAACAAGCCAGATAAGATCTTTCAACTCAACATCGACATGAATCCTAAGCTCATGGGTCAAGACAATTAGGACTCAACATTAACCACTAAAAAAGGGCATTGGTCACCATTTACATTGAAAGTAGAATGCGCACAAGGCGTTCGATGAAATGATTTTAGGTCTTTAAACCTAAAAAGTCATAGCGAGTTATTATGCAATTATGATCAATTATATGCATAACAATGAAATGCAACACTCCAGGAATCAATACTTGAATCAAGGCATTACTAAGTAAAAAAACAACCCTAATCATGCATCTTTGTAAGAAAAACAAGAAATAGGAGATGAAGAACACATAGATCTGAATTACATCTAAACTTGAATTAAACCAAAATAAATCCAAAGTATAAGAGTGTAATCAATCATCAGCCCCCTAAGGTTCCACTCGTTGAACCCTAGGGAGTTTTGTTACAGTAATACATGATGAAGATCTGAGAAATACGACCTAGAAAGAAAGAAATGAAAAGCTCCACCGATTTCTTCGTGTCCGGATGAATCTGGATCTTCATCTACTATTTTGGTGATGTGGGAAATGAGAGATGATGATGGAGAGATGATTTCTGGACTCCGATAGGGTTTTATAGGTGCTGGAGGTCAGAAGTGTTTATCGAAAATGAGCTAGGAACGAAGTCTGGCAATTAGGTTTCCAAAAACCATATTTATAGAACTCTACCCAGGGCGACGACGTGTAATGGTGTGCGTACATGCCGTTTACACGTCAGTTGCATGCCGATGATCGTTGACGCTACGCTAGCTTCTTTTCCTTCCTTAGCGTAGCGTTGTGATTACGCTAACCCTACCTAATTAAAACTTCAGAATGAGCGTCTAGACTCCAATATGACTACCGTTTGAACCTGTGGCTTCGTATCAACGTTATCTAAATAACGGTATTAACTGAAAACTCAAAACGTGAAAATTGTTTTTGAAAACGTGAAAATGGACCATAAAGGTCCCGAGAGGCTAATTGAGACGAATAATCATAAAGTTGATCAAAACCATCCAGATAATAACATTAACACTCATAAACAACTCGATTATGAATAAAATATGGGAGATAAAATGTGACATATTTATATCCATTAGCCGCCTCGTAATCCGCGTGTTGGATTATAATTTTGATTCACTTTTGATGCACCATTTAACTACATCCAGAAGCAACTTCACAAGATAATTTGTAACACCGGCCCCGATTTGCCTGGGTCGAACCCATTGGTTAGACCAAGAATTGGTTGTACTAGCGATAAGTCAAAACAAAATAACCAAAACAAGATCAGTGGAAATAAAATCGATAAAATATAATCATTAAAACAAAATACAGGGATCCCCACTTAAATAAATTTCAAACCACAAACACCCAAAACCTCTTAACACCATTAAAAAGTAAATCACATTTGAAAATTCCCCCAATCTGTCAACTGCGATGAAAATACATGAAATGACATCCTCGTCCTTCGTCACGACCTTCAGTCTTCTAGATCAAATCCTCCGCCATCAACCAATGACTGCTGCTCCAAGCTCAACTCCTACTTCTAACTAGAAAGAGAGACTAGGAGGAGATCGGTTTCCTAATGAAACTGAGTGAACCAGTGTGTTTAACTATGCGCCGAACTACCTAGGGAGCATCCTAGACTCTCGCAATGACAAACAACAGTGGAACCCATCCTTTCATCTAGTTCATTTTAACAAACTAATAAGACAATTCTAAGTGATCAGTCTATTCCCTCTACCTCTATTCCCATCATGCAGCACCCCAACAACAACAATCATAAATAATCCAACACAAATCCAGAATTAATAAATTGAATATCACGTAAGCACACATCATTCCATGAAGTACAAGAATTAACATCAACACGGTCCAACAACACATCACATATCAAATCACAATCACATCCAACACAAGACACACACACAAGTTCACTTTTCGTTTGACTAAGTGAGTTAATTATGTGCCATAAGGAGTTGTTCCCCCGCTACCACACTGGACATCACATCCAGACGCATCCTCAACGGATCATTCCCTGAAGGAGTATTCATTCCGACGCATCCTCAAGAGGATCCTTCCACGAAGGAGAAAATCAACCGACCTTGGCAACCCAACCAAGGGATTCACACTAGTGAATCAGACTCAATCACAACTAGTATTTGGGATGGACGTTGGCTCCTTCCGGTTTTATCATTTAATTTAATTTAATACCACCACATCAATTACCACACGTCAACAATACAATTCCAATAAACCAATTCAATTCAACCAATTCCGTTCCACCAATTCCATGTCCCAACTCCTTGTCCTAATTCCTTACCACAAATCACACACACTTATCATGGGAGGACTGCTAGCCTAACCGACCACCCCACCTGTAATAGTAAAAACAAAGGTGATCATGTCGTAAGGTCTAGGGCCACCCTCCTGTTCGTCGTTCATAGGACAATCCCACATTGGCAGGGCCATCCTCCTACAACCAACATTTCACAATTCCAATAATCTTCATATATATATATTGCACAAACAGAGATTAAACTCTCATATCTAACCACCTAGTCAAACCAAGTATCCAATCAATTCAAACCAGGCAATAACACATCAGCACTCAATAACCAAAACACACAAGTAACCATTTTCAACTCTCCGATTCATGCATCCCTATTAATCACTATGTCGGGTTTTAATTCCTCACGTCTCTACCTATCGACGCTAATGCCTCACCTTAGCTGAAGAGAATCCCCTCACTTATGTCTGGAAACGTCCATCTCATCATCTTGATTCCACAGGTTTTGACATTTCGTCGAACGGAGATCTAACGAAGGAGTTACGCCTGAATCTCTGAAACACCAACAAAAGCTTCCACACAGAATTGCCAAACAAATCTTTAAGGCCAATTCCCAAATACAACACAGGCTAACTGAAATTTCACAGAGGTCACTTAACTTTATGAAAGGTACTGAATGGTCCCCATGGACGTTCGCATTCTGGGAAATGGACCTACTAGGGCCCTTCCCCGAGGCAACAGAAAAGCGAAGTACTTGGTGTTCGCGGTTAATTACTTCACCTAATGTATCGAAGTAGAACCTCTAGTGACCATAACCATTGAACAGATCCAGAAGTTCGTGATAAAGAACATAATCTATATATTAAGCTTACCAAAGGGATTCGTGTGCGATCATGGGACACAATTTGACTGTGAGTCATTCCTCATTTTCTGCCAAGGGAATACAATAATCATTCAATTAGTGTCTGTAGCATACCCACAGGCCAATGGTCAGGCGGAAGCAGTAAATAAGCTAATCTCAATGGATTGAAAAGAAGAATCTACCACGCCAATGTCAAGTGGGTAGTGGAGTTTCCATATGTACTATGGGCACACAGAACCTCTTACAAAACCGCCACATGTGAGACGCCATACACACTGGTATACGAAACAAAATCACTACTCCCACTAGAATCCAAGTATACAGGGAAGAATAGAATGATGAATATTTTGAACACAACCTCAACATGTTGGAAGAAAGAACGGAAAGAGCTCAAGTCTGATTGATCACTGAAAAGGAACAACTGGCAAGAAGGATAAACACCCACCTTCGCCCGCACCACATAGCCGAAGGAGACCTGGTAGTTCAGAAGATATTCCGACTAGTGGATCATGAAGGATAGCTAGGGGCCAATTGGGAAGGACCCTACAGGGTAAGAAAAGTAATAGGCCCCAACAAATTCAAGCTCGAGAAAGTAACGGGAGAAGCAATCTCCAAAACTTAGAATGCCATACATTTGAGAAAATATGCAGTGATGCCAAGTGAAGAGTAGTAGAAAGTACCATAGCGATAGAGATAACACCTTTTCTTTGCTTTCATAGTTTTCAGATTGTAATAAAGCAGTCACTAGATGCGCAAAGGTTATAATAAAGATTGTCTTCAGAAATTACTTAACAAGCATAAGCCCCAGTTACGCGTCCAAGAATATTCTCCAAGTTCTCCATAAACGTTATGGAAGTGTTCAAGCTTTCTCTGCAAAAAGGAACACTTACACCAAAGGGATGAGTATAACTTTCTCCACGAAAGACAAACTCGCCTCCGAAGAGCAGACTAAACATTGTGGAAGTTTTCAAACTTTCTCCGCAAAAGGAACACTTCCGCCACTTAAAAACACCGGAGGGATGAGTATAACGTTCTCTGCGAAAGACAAACTCGCCTCTGAAGAGCGGACTAAATGATGTGGAAGTGTTCAAACTTTCTCTACAAAAGGAACACTTCCATCCCTTAAAAAAAACCGAATGGATGAGTATAACTTTCTCCGTGAAAGAAAAACTCGCCTCCAAAGAGTGGACTAAATGTTATGGAAGTGTTCAAACATTCTACAGAAAAGGAACATTCCACCCCTTAAAAACATCAAAGGGATGAGTATAACTTTCTCCGCAAAAGACAAACTCGTGTGGACTAAATGTTGTGGAAGGTTCAAACTTTCTCTGCGAAAGGAACACATTCACCCCCTAAATACGCGAAGGAATGAGTATAACTTTCTTCTCGAAAGACAAACTCACCTCCATAAAGAAAAGAAAAAATGAAGAAAACATTCACACAAATAGAAGGAAACGTCGTGCATTTACGCGCCATGGGAATGCAAAATAAACTTTATCTAAATGTTACAGAGATGTTCAATGAGTGGTGATGACACTCGATTTGACATGATTATCAGCCTCATTTAAGCAACATTTTGTGATGATTTTATCTCGTTTGGGTGATTTTAAGTGAGTTTATTCTCCTTTCGGCCTTTAGGGCCATTTTACGTCATTTTGCATATTTTTGATGTATTTTAGTTAACAACAGACGTTGGAAAATCAAATCGGGAGTAGAGCATTGAGTGACATATGTTTCTAGGCTCATTGGAGTGATTCGGTCGAAGGAAAAAGGCCAAACCACAAGGAACGGACCGGATTTGAAGAAAAACTCAAAGTGCTGCGTTTTAGAGCTTACACACCGTGTAAGCTCTAAAACGCAGCACTTTGGGTTTTTCTTCAAATCCGGTACACTGTGAGCTTACACGCGGTGTAAGCTCCATAGATGGGAAATTCTAGCCTTTTCCAACAAGGAAAGGGTTTTTGGGGGTATTAATAGACCTTTCGAAGCCAGATTTTAAAACATTCAATCTTGGATTAATTTCCACGACTTAGAGAGTTAGAGAGAGAGAGTTCGAGGAGCGGGGAAGAGATCGTGACGCCATCCTTCCATCTCGGAGAACTCAGAGCTAGGTGATGCTGCAGTTTTAGCGGTATCAAATAACTAACCTACTAAAGTAGACTAGATCGTATTCCACAGGGTTTCTATTACTCGACTACTCAAAGAAGCTGGCAAATTACTCAGGTTCAAACACTTAGTGCGTGGTGTGAGTTCCACGACTTCTAATCTAATGAACAAAGGAAAATAAAAGATAGAAAAGTAAAAGGTTGACTAACAAGAAGATAGACGAACTTAGATTTCGAATCCCCCTTAGATCACCAGAGCATTGGCAATCAACAGATTAGCGGCTTTCAATTCTAATTCAATCGGTTTCTATACACCACCATAACTCCTTACCCTTAGGTTTAAGACTGGCGAACGTTCGCTCTATCCGATCTAACTACCAAGATTAACTAGCCGCACGGGTACGGTCGCCTCTCGCAACGACTTAATTAACTGGTGTAATTACTAACGATTTATGAGTTACTCTTGCAGTGGATTAACCTTAACCGATTCCTACGAAAGGCACACTCCAATTATAAGGTTAACTGGTTGAATTGATGTTTTAAAGAGAGGCGAGCATTCACTTCTATCCTCAACTTAACAAGAATCTAAACTAGGTGATCAAGGAAGACAAGTTTATGCGCCAAAGCAGGGAGATGTCTGGCGACTAACCCTAACTTGCAAAAACCTAATCTAGGCGATCAACCAGAAAAGAAACATAAACAATCAAGAACAAAACAACCATGCAAAGAGAAACTGATTGAACTTCGAATTTAATTACCGCCGATCCGTGACCGCTTTAAAGCCCTGGGTCACTTAGGGTTCATCTAATCTAAGCTCTACAAGTTTAGCTACTCATAATGATAACAGAAGAATCAAAGGCAACAAAGAAGATCATCATACAGAGGAAGAACAGATAAGAACTGAAAAACCTAATTCTGACGACTCCCGCGAAGCTTCAATCTCCTGGATCTTCAACTTTAAGCTCCGAGTTCTCCGAGGTGGAAGAATGGCGTCACGATCTCTCCACCGATCTTCGAACTCTCTAAACTCTATCTATCGACCCTAGAGTCGGCTGACTCTCAAAAGTCTGATTTGTGAAAAGATGAATAATGATTGCCTTCCTCTTTGGGCCACCGGTTTAAGTATTTATACTTAAACCCTAAGTCGCCGGATTTGTGAAGGAATTTTTGCCGAAAACCTAAGGGAGTTTTCGCCGAAAATTCCTTTGTAAATTGCTGCTTCCGGCGGCTGATGTCTTCATAACTATTCGGCGAAAACTTTATAGTATTTTCGCCGAAAACTTCAGTGTAATTCAGCTCATTCCGCCTGTGGGTTTTCTGAAGGTATTTTCGCCAAAAACTTCATAGTGTTTTCGGCGAAAACATTGTGCTGGGCAGTTGGATCTTCGGTTCTGACTCTAGTTTGATTTCTAGTTCGATTCCGGTTCACTCCTTGAGGTCTTGAACACGTCCGTGGCTACATAAATGATGGCAAAAACCTGTGCTTTAACAAAAACACTAGAAAGCCATCAAATAGACCCAAAAAGGGCCAAAGTAACCAAATCGGTAGGAAATAGGGTAGTTGAGTGAATATTTGCTATTTTACCCTTAAAACCACGTTTCAAGCAAGGAAATGTCGCTTAAATGAGGCTGATAATCACGTCAAATCGAGTGTCAACAAAATACCCCACACTTAAGCTTTTGCTTGTCCTCAAGCAAACTGAACTAGAACACACTCAAATTCACAAATGACACGAGATTAAATCGAGATTCAATTCTAACAATTTGGTTTAGACTGTTCCACGTAGAAAAAGTGACCTACACATGCAAGAACATCAATCAAACAAGTTTTCGATCTCACTAATTTATGCACACTTCAAGTAGTAGTTTTAACAAAGCTCATTTCTTGGCAAAACAATTAATTATGATTAACCGACTACGACAACAACAATTCTAATCAAAAAGACTTTAAGCTCTAGCCATGATGTGGATGTGGAGGTAGGAAAAGTGACGTGGCTATCGACTCGACTTCATCCGTTTCTAGATCTGTACGTTACATGTTCTAGCTAGGACCGATTTAAACAACGATTCATTTCAAGTTTGAACTTCTTCCGTTTAACTTATTTACTGCATACTAGTGCTCGATACCAAACACTTCACTTAGGTGTTGGACCTGCCTAGCTCACAGTATTTGTTCCTTTGCTAGTGCTCAACCCGAACACTTCACTTAGGTGTCGGGCTTGCCTAGCTTTATTTTCAGCACTTTAAAGAACTTTACATTGATTTGAACAACTCAATTACTTGATTTAACAATTTATCCACTTAATCCTAGCTAGTTATAACTTTTTACACAAGATTTCGAATCGGATTTCCGCCTAATCTCAAGCCACAATCACAGGTGAACAAATATGGAGTGAAAAACATGGAAGAAGCTAGCATTTATCATCTTAGAACGGTGTTAACAAGTCAATCAATTTAATTGATTCAAGTTTCAACTACAAGAGTGATTTATGATCTATTCTGACCTAGACTTATTTAATATCAGTTACGTCACGTTGGTTACAGGTTCTAAGTGGAACAGTCTAGACGTCATTGTTTAAAATTGAAGTCAATTTAACATCAGAAGTCAAGAATTGAGCAATTCTATGCTAGAGATTTTTCAAATTTGAACCACAGAATCATAGATAGCAAGCAAGATCATGCATAATCCTAGACTCCTACCCCACACTTAAACGGTTATGTGTCCTCACAGAACTAAGCTAGAGTAGAGAGATACGAAGAACCTGGAAGGTGATGGTCGGTGTAGGGGATGAACACGGAGAGTCCAGAGCAGAGCGGAGTAGCTACTCGAGTTCCTACAAAAACAAAAACAACAAAAAGATCAAAAGGATACCGGGACAAGTGTCCCGAATCCACACAGAATAAAAGTGGATCGGGATCCGAGAAGAAGAAAGAAAAGAAATGGAAAGGATAGAAACAACCTGATCACTGTTCTGAGGGTGGGGTGTTTGATTTTCGCGAAAACAAATACCTAAGGGGGCCTTAAATACCGGTGAAAAAAAGCACATTTTCGGCGAAAAAGGTGAAGAATTTTCGGCGAAAATCTCAGTTGGAATGAAGAAATGTTTTCGGCAAAAAGGTGGGATTTTCGGTCGAGAAGTAGAAACAGGAGAACAGGTCGGTTTTAAACACATATTTTCGGTGAAAATATGGGTGAATTTTTGCCGAAAATATTCTTGAAAATGGTCGGCAGCAGTTTTTTTTTTTTTTTTTGATTGAGGGGTTTTAAAACAGAACGACTCAAAATGAAAACAACTGACTCCAGCCGTGGGTTGCCTCCCACGAAGCGCTCTTGCTTAACGTCCTTGAGCGGGACGGTACCTGTTAGGGTCCCCAACTTAGGAGTTCCTTGAAGTCAATCGTCTTCTTCATGGACAGCGGTTGAGTGCCATGTAGCACTCCAGAAGGGTGATGCAGCCGGTAGTGCTCCAATAGATTGCGATTCTGGTTGGATGACCAGTTCTTCTCGAATTCTCCTTCTGGAGGAGGAAAGAGGTAGTACGGTATGGCATGGTCAATGAGCTCCATCTTCTCCACCTGATGCTCATCAAGAGGTCTCTCGGGATCGAGTGTGTATACTTCCAAATCCTTGACGTCTTTGATTCTTACATGCTCGTCTCTGGCTTGATCTATAGGTTGGCTTGGCGGAAGCTCAATTGAGGTTATCTCCTCGATTTCTTCGTGCTCCTCTTCAGCTTCAACTTCAAGATGGATTGGCTCTATGTCTTCATCAACCGCCACCGCCAAGGATTCTTCATCAGATGCTTCTAGCTCGCAATAGTTATGGGTGAGATTGTCATGTTCATCTTCGTACGGCTCTTGAGCATCTTCTTCCATTAGTGGATTTGGTTGCTCGAGCTCGACATCCACCATGTTACGAGCTTGTAGCTTCGAAAGGAGATCATCCAAGGCGGATTCTACTCTTACCGTCTGTTGTCGATGCTGATGAGCCAGTATATACACATCTTGGTGATTTTGTTGGTGGTGTGTAGCTTCTGGCTCTTCTTCGAAATGCTTATGAGCATCTTGTTCATTGCATCAACAGCATCGTCCATTGACTGGAGGCTGTCCACGGCGGCTTGGGTGCTTGCCATCCATTGTGGATGCTCATAAGTGTGTAAATCCATCTCTTGGGAGTCTTCAATATATGGTGCTTCATTGATGTACGACCCTTGGTACTGGTCATCCCACCTATAATCCTGCATAATTAAAACTCAAAAGCACTACCCAGGTAAATCATGGAAATATGGAGGAAAATTAAATGGTAAGGCGGAAAGGTAGAAGAATAATTTGCCAACTCTTCTTTCAAACAATTAGAAGAGTCCCCGGCAACGGCGCCAATTTGATGCTGCAGTTTTAGCGGTATCAAATAACTAACCTACCGAAGTAGACTAGATCGTATTCCACAGGGTTTCTACTAATTGACTACTCAAAGAAGCTGGCAAATTACTCAGGTTTAAACACTTAGTGCGTGGTGTGAGTTCCACGACTTCTAATCTAATGAACAAAGGAAAATAAAAGACTGAAAAGTAAAAGGTTGACTAACGAGAAGATAGACGAACTTAGATTTCGAATCCCCCTTAGATCACCAGAGCATTGGCAATCAACAGATTAGCGGCTTTCAATTCTAATTCAATTGGTTTCTATACACCACCATAACTCCTTACCCTTAGGTTTAAGAATGGCGAACGTTCACTCTATCCGATCTAACTACCAAGATTAACTAGCCGCCCGGGTACGGTCGCCTCTCGTAACGACTTAATTAACTGGTGTAATTACTAATGATTTATGAGTTACTCTTGCAGTGGATTAACCCTAACCGGTTCCTACGAAAGGCACACTCCAATTATAAGGTTAACTTGTTGAATTGATGTTTTAAAGAGAGGTGAGCGTTCGCTTCTATCCTCAACTTAACAAGAATCTAAACTAGGTGATCAAGGAAGACAAGTTTATGCGCCAAAGCAGGGAGATGTCTGGCGACTAACCCTAACTTGCAAAAACCTAATCTAGGCGATCAACCAGAAAAGAAACATAAACAATCAAGAACAAAACAACCATGCGAAGAGAAACTGATTGAACTTCGAATTTAATTACCGCCGATCCGTGACCGCTTTAAAGCCCTGGGTCACTTAGGGTTCATCTAATCTAAGCTCTACAAGTTTAGCTACTCATAATGATAACAGAAGAATCAAAGGCAACAAAGAAGATCATCATACAGAGGAAGAACAGATAAGAACTGAAAAACCTAATTCTGACGACTCCCGCGAAGCTTCAATCTCCTGGATCTTCAACTTTAAGCTCCGAGTTCTCCAAGGTGGAAGAATGGCGTCACGATCTCTCCACCGATCTTTGAACTCTCTAAACTCTATCTATCGACCCTAGAGTCGGCTGACTCTCAAAAGTATGATTTGTGAAAAGATGAATAATGATTGCCTTCCTCTTTGGGCCGCCAGTTTAAGTATTTATACTTAAACCCTAAGTCACCGGATTTGTGAAGGAATTTTCGCTGAAAACCTAAGGGAGTTTTCGCCGAAAATTCCTTTGTAAATTGTTGCTTCTGTCGGCTGATTTCTTCATAACTATTCGGCAAAAACTTTATAGTATTTTCGCCGAAAACTTTAGTGTAATTCAGCTCATTCCGCCTGTGGGTTTTCTGAAGGTATTTTCGCCGAAAACTTCATAGTGTTTTCGGCGAAAACATTGTGCTGGGCAGTTGGATCTTCGGTTCTGACTCTGGTTTGATTTCTGGTTTGATTCCGGTTCACTCCTTGAGCTCTTGAACACGTCGGTGGCTACATAAATGATGGCAAAAACCTGTGCTTTCACAAAAACACTAAAAAGCCATCAAATAGACCCAAAAAGGGCCAAAGTAACCAAATCGGTAGGAAATAGGGTAGTTGAGTGAATATTCGCTATTTTACCCCTAAAACCACATTTCAAGCAAGGAAATGTCACTTAAATGAGGCTGATAATCACGTCAAATCGAGTGTCATCACTAGGAGTTGAAGATTTAGAAGATTGAAGCTTCACGGAGTCGTCAAATTAGGTTTTACAGTTCTTCTCTGTTCTTCCTACCTGAGATGTATTCTTTGTTTGTCTTCGATTCTCTTGTATTGAATATGAGTAGCTAAACTCGTAGAGCTTTAGATTAGATGAACCCTAAGTGACCCAAGGCTTTAAAGCGGTCACGGATCGGCGGTAATTAGATTTAAGTTCAGATAGTTTCTCTTGCGTGGTTGTTTTGTGCTTAATTGTTTCCTGCGTTTCTTGTCTAATTGACGCCTAGATTAGATTCATTGTTTATGTTTCTTTTCTGGTTGATCGTCTAGATTAGGTTGTGTTAAGTTAGGGTTACTCGCCAGACAGCTTCCTTGCTTTAAAACATTAAACTTGTCTTTCTTGATCACCTAGATTAGCCTCTTGTTAAGATAAGGATAGAGCGAACGTTCGCCTTACTTTAGAACATCAATTCAACCAATTAACCTATTCATTGGAGTGTGCCTTTCGTATAAACCAGTTAGGGTTGATCCGCTTCAAGAGTAACTCATTAATCACTAGTAATTACACCAGTTAGTTTTCCGTTGCAAAAGTGAACGCACAGACGGTTAATTAATCTTGGTAGTTAGATCGGATAGAGCGAACGTTTGCTAGTCTTAAACCTAAGGGTAAGGAGTTATGCTGGTGTCTGAGAACTGAATGAATTAGCTAAATGGGTCAACTCCTTAGCTGATGGAGACTACACCACACTCACACCAGAGGCTGCTCTTCTTCACTTTGCAAACTGTGCATCTAAGTTCAGGAATTGGGAGAGACAGTTTGAAGCAGCTAATAGCCGACCAAGCCTTGAAGATCAAATCAAGATCGAAGTACAAAAACACATAAAGAAGAATTTTGGTACAACAGATGTATGGTCTGTAGAGGAAGTGAATTTTATTGATCAAGGCTTCACCAACAATCAAAGAGGTTACTCTGATTACCGTCAGTTCAGACAACCTCCTCAACAACAAGGAAGCTTCCAAGAGTGACCTCCATACAATTCCGGCAATCGCCAGAATTAGTACATGAATAGCACTTACCAAGGCCCACCTAGATTCACCGGAGAACAACAACCCCAGAGATCTGCGCCGGGAAAAACTTGGGAGGTTGATTTAGACAAGAAGCTCGACCTGATCTTGACAAGACTGGACAACCACGAAGAAAAATTCAAAACTCAAGACGCCTTGAATCAAGGTCAATCAGCTCAATTTCAGAGGTTGGAAGATCAACTCAACAACATCGCTAGCCTCATCTCCAGGGTTGTGCACTCGCCTAATTCAAAAACTGAACACGTTGAGGCGATCTATACAAGAAGTGGGAAGCAATTGACTGGTTCTACAACTCCTGACCCGGTCATGGTTCCTGATGCTATAGCCATTGACACGCCAGAGATCAAAGAGGAGGATAAAGAAGATGAGGAGGAGGTGACTGCCCTGCCTTCCTTGACAAAGCAAGCACATGCGCCATCTCTTCCTCCATATCAGCCTCAGATTCCGTATCCGAAGGCCATGAAGCTAAAGAGTCTCGACACCAAATATGAGAGATGGTATTCGGTCATGAATAACGCGGAGATCAAGATACCGATCACAGATGTTATCCTGATGATACCAGAGGTTGGAAAAGTCGCAAAGGATCTTGCAAAGAACAAGAAGAAGGGAGATTTATTTTTCGTCTCCCTCGAGGAAGAATGCTCCGTGATCCACAGCCAGACGACCACCATACCAATCCCAGCTAAGTGCTCTGATCCTGGTTCTTTTACTATATCGTTGATCATTAATGATATTGAAATCAAGCGTATTCTAGTTGATCTAGGTGCATCTATAAATGTCATGCCTATGTGTTTGTATGAGAAAGTCAATCTAGGAGAATTAAAACCTACTAGCATGCATTTAGTGTTCGCTGACAAATCTTTAAAGACACCTAGAGGGGAAATTAAGAACGTAATCACTAAGTGTGGCCCTTTCACCTTCTTAACGGATTATGTAGTTATGGATACTAGGGAGGATGATGCTACTATCTTGATAGGTCGACCTTTCATGGCAACATCCGGTATGACAATAAATGTACCTAACGGATCACTGACATTGAGGGTAGGGAAAGACACTGTAACATTCCGTCTCAAGGACGTTATGAAATACATTCCTAAGGGAGAAGCACATTGTTTATCTGTAGAAACTGTGGAGTTGGCTTTGGTCAACTCCAGTACTAATAAAAAATCTAGAGTTTCTTCAGAAATCTGCTTGCCAGGTGTTGGACAGGTCCCTATCCTGAAGAATTAGCTGTCGGCACAGAAGCCGAAAAAGAAGGAGGAGCCAAAGGCATCCCCTACTAAATCGACAAAAGTTAAAGATCTTGGTGAGATAAAGAAGGGGAATAAAGAGAAGGACGCTCCTTCAAAAGAACTGTTCGGGCCACTTGAAATTTCTGGTCATCTTCCCGATGGACGAACCAAGCTAATTCACCCAAACGGGGAGAAGTTCACACTTAACGGAGGATCCCCAAAGCTGTATTTCATGAACTCTGACTTGAGCCTAAGAGAAATCCTGAGTTGGGATGTCTCTTGATCACCATCCAGGTATCGTCCAGCTCAAGGACGTTAAGCAAGAGCGCTTCGTGGGAGGCAACCCACGGTTGGAGTTCATTTTAAATTTATCGAGTCAGTTTTTATTTATTTTGAGTCATTTTGTGAATTTTGTGTCGATTCGGTTGAGTTTAGATGATAGAAAATAGTCGAAAAAAATATTTCTTGGGTATTATTTTGGTTGAATATTTTGTTTGCAGGAAGAGGAGTGACCAATTTGCAAGAAATTGGCTAAAATTTGTATCTTAGCCCCAAGGAGAGCTCAAAAATACAGTGGGTTTACACAGCCATGTAAGCATCTGTGCAATCAGAGGTAAGTCCCTTTCCCCTTCTCATTTTTGGATTTTTCCCTCTTTCTCTCTTCGTTTCTCTCTCCCAAATCCTCCCAAAATCCTCTCAACTCTCCTATCTCCTTCCTCTTCTTTGAACCGCCACACCCACCAAACCTAACAACCACCACCGGAGGAGCTTGGACCATTGGCCGGACCCTCACCTGACTGCCGACGTCCCTCCGACCACACCACCATCAACCCGCGACACCACCCAGCGGCTAACTCGAGTTTCACCCGAAAACCCCCTCCCACAAACCAAATCGCCACCCAGCCACCACAAAAACCCATTCGACCAAACCGATGACCCACCGGCATTCCCCCTCCGTCCAGCCGACGCCGACCGCCGCCACCTCGAGTCCCGACGCCACCCGACGCACCAGACCCGACGAACAGCAACTCGAGTTGAAACTCGAACCAACTCCATATTCTTGCTTTCCCTTCGATTTTGTGGGTTTGAGTCGACATCCAGGTATGTAAACCCCCCTCCCTACCCCCATGATGCTTTAATCAATCTATTTGCCATGAAAATAAGATTTCAGGTGCTAAACTGGATTTTTATTCTTGAGCTCAAGAACCCTAATTTTTCGAAGTTGGGGTTTTGTAAAATTGACTTGATATTCATGAAATTGATGGTATAATATGTATGTATTTTGAATCGGAGGTCGTTTCGATGTCGTCTGCCCATTCAATTGCACATTTACATAGACTTTTCATACTGACATTGTCCGAAATTGGGAATTTTTGCATATGGACGAAATTGGATGAATTGTTGCTTTGTGATTGATCTTGTGATGATTATAGATATGTGTTCATGCTTGCTCCCAAATATCTATACCTTATTTTTCTCGTATGATGGATTAAGGTATAATTTTTGCATATCGGTTTCTTGAGTTGTGATCTTAGCTTGTGTGTCTTATGCGGCTGATTTGGACTTGCTTATTACATGATTATGATAGGTGTTTGATTGTGTAATGACACTTCTTTGTCCCAATTGGTTAAATGCTTAAATTTTGATCTTGCTAAGTGTGTTTAAGACCTAGATATATGCTTAGGGGATTTTGTCTTAACCTGTTGCCATATTTACTTGCAATCTTTGAACTTAGTTTCTTTGATGGTTGTGTGGTTGTCATTGATCAATAATCCCCTCTTTGCTCAAATGGATTCATAGGATTATGTTCAATTGTTAGAACACTAAACTTGGCATTTAGTGTGCTATTCTTTCAGGATGGGAAGAACTAACGACCAAGCACGAAGGGACGAACTCTGCACCTACCACTTTGCGAGGGAGCTGCCTAGATTTCGAGTGGAGGATCGAGCATAGTGGCCTCCTATCCAGAGGAAGGCTACCGCAGTCATTAGTTGCAGTGATTGAGAGGGAATTAAGGATTTTCAGTGATCCTCGTGCTTTCAAGATTTTTCTCTATTTTTCTTTTCATCCAACTCTATATTTTTCTTCTTTTATTTCTTTAATTGTGTCGGTTTGTATTGTTTTGGGTCATTGTCGAACCCTTGTGGTCGGTCGAGTCTTTTCTACTCCAACTTTTCTAATCGTGTGATGGATCCTCTCTTACTATGTTTTCAGGTTATGAACTCAGAATTCCCTATGACTTTATTCACGTCTATACCTCCGGTGTCTCGCCAGTGCCATCTCCGGCGCCCTCACGCTCATTTTAAGGTACCCCTGTACACTTTCCTTCTCTTTTTGTGTGGTCCATTGTGGACAATGTCTGATTTAAGTGTGGGGTGGGATTATATTTCTGAGGGTTGCTATTTTTGTATTTGTGAGATTTCTCTAGCATATTGCTCAATTCTTGACGTGTGATGTTAAATTGACCCCAATTTTGAACAATGACGTCTAGACTGTTCCACTTAGAACCTGTAACCAACATGTTGGCACTGAAATAAATGAGTCTAGGTCAGAACAGATCATAAATCACTCTTGTAGTTGAACTTGAATTAATTGAATTGATTGACTTGTTAATAACAAAGCTCCATAACACCTAACTAAGATAATAAATGCTAGCTTCTCCCATGTTTTTCACTCCATATTTGATCACCGTGATTGTGGCTTGAGAGTAGACAGAAATCCAATTCGAAATCTTATGTAAAAAGTTATAACTAGCTAGGATCAAGTGGCTAAATTGTTAAATCAAGAGTTTGAATTGTGAAATCCGAAAAATTTGAAAGTTCAAATTAATTTTAAGTTCTTTAAGTGTTGAAAATAATGCTAGGCAAGCCCGACACCTAAGTGAAGTGTTCGGGTTGAGCACTAGCATAGGCACAAATACTGTGAGCTAGGCAGGTCCGACACCTAAGTGAAGTGTTTGGTATCGAGCACTAGTATGCAATAAATCAATGGAGTAAGTTTGAATCTTGAAAGAAATCAATGTTTAAATCGGTCCTAGCTAGAACATGTAACGTACAGGTAGAAGCGGATGAAGTTGAGTTGATAGCCATGTCACGTCCACTACCTCCACCTAATCCGCATCATGGTTAGAGCTTAAGACTTTTTTATTAAAATTGGTGTTATCGTAGTCAGGTAATTTAAATTAATCATTTTTGCCAAGGAACGAGCTTTGTTTAACACTACTACTTGAAGTGTGCAGAAAACAGTGAGATCGAAATTTGATTGGTTGATGTTCTCGCATATGTAGGTTAAGTTTCTACGTGGAACAGTCTAAACCAAATCATTAGGAATTGAATCTCAGTTTAACCTATCTTGACATCTGTGAATTTGGGTGTGTTCTAATTCAGTTTGCTTGAGGACAAGCAAAAGCTTAAGTGTGGGGTATTTGATGACACTCGATTTGACGTCATTATCAGCCTCATTTAAGTGACATTTTGTGATGATTTTATCTCGTTTGGGTGATTTAAGTGAGTTTATTCTCCTTTCGGCCTTTAGGGCCGTTTTACGTCGTTTTGCATGTTTTTTATGTATTTTAGTTAACAACCGACGTTGGGAAATCAAACCGGGACTGGAGCATTGAGTGACATATGATTCTAGGCTCAATGGAGTGATCCAGGTCGAAGGAAGAAGGCCAAACCACAAGGAACGGACCAGATTTGAAGAAAAACTCAAAGTGCTGCGTTTTAGAGCTTACACGCCGTGTAAGCTCCCTAGACGGGAAATTCCAGCCTTTTCCAAAAAGGAAAGGGTTTTTGGGGGTATTAATAGACTTTTTGAAGCCAGATTTTAAGATATTCAATCTTGGATTAATTTCCACGACTTAGAGAGATAGAGAGAGTTCAAGGAGCGGAGAAGAGATCGTGACACCATCCCTCCATCTCGGAGAGCTCGGAGCTAGGAGTTGAAGATTCAGAAGATTGAAGCTTCACGGAGTCGTCAAATTAGGTTTTACAGTTCTTCTCTGTTCTTCCTACCTGAGATGTATTCTTTGTTTGTCTTCGATTCTCTTGTATTGAATATGAGTAGCTAAAACTCATAGAGCTTTATATTAGATGAACCCTAAGTGACCCAGGGCTTTAAAGCGGTCACGGATCGGCGGTAATTAGATTCAAGTTCAGACAGTTTCTCTTGCGTGGTTGTTTTGTGCTTAATTGTTTCCTGCGTTTCTTGTCTAATTGACGCCTAGATTAGATTCGTTGTTTATGTTTCTTTTCTGGTTGATCGTCTAGATTAGGTTGTGTTAAGTTAGGGTTAGTCGCCAGACAGCTTCCTTGCTTTAAAACATTAAACTTGTCTTTCTTGATCACCTAGATTAGTCTCTTGTTAAGATAAGGATAGAGCGAACGTTCGCCTTACTTTAGAACATCAATTCAACCAATTAACCTATTCATTGGAGTGTGCCTTTCGTAGGAACCAGTTAGGGTTAATCCACTTCAAGATAACTCATGAATCACTAGTAATTACACCAGTTAGTTTTCCGTTGCAGAAGTGAACGCACGGACGATTAATTAATCTTGGTAGTTAGATCGGATAGAGTGAACGGACGGTTAACATAGACACTAGAAAACACATCAAATACACCCGAAACGAGCCAAGGTAACCAATTCGGTAAGAAATAACGTTAATGAATAGATTTCCACTAAACTACCCCTAAAATTTGTTTCAGGCAATAGAATGTCGCTCAATTGGGGCTGATAATCACGATATTTCCAGTGTGATCAAATCACCCACACTTAAGCTTTTGCTTGTCCTCAAGCAAGTTGAATTTAAAACACACTCAAGTTCACAGATGAAAAGATCAGTTAAATCGAGATTCAATGCTTCACAATGAGATTTACACCATTACACAGGCATACACATCAACTAAACAAATCGGTCTCACTATTCTCTACACACAACAAGTAGCAATCACCAATCATGCACAATTTCGACCAAACCGACCAAACTTTTTCACACAGAAAATATTTAGTACAATGGGGGACTCTCACACTCTATGTTTAGGGACATGTTTATGCTCTCAGTCACTTTCTCGACCGAATTATGTCATAAGTTTGCATTTCGACCACAATCTCCACCACGTTGACAACATGAGAAACTAGTCAAAAGGACTTGCAAGGGACTGTAATTTCCTATACTACAAGGCTTATGATGAATGGATGAAGGGTATGGTGCGGTGTAGCAATCGACTAACCTCCCTTGAATCTAGACCTATGGGTTCCTACCATCTAACCAGACCCAGAATGGAATAATGTATGCTCGTCCAAAGATACCCTCAAGCAACTACACATTTTCATTCATTTTTTTTCGACTTTGTTTTTCTCTTTTTTTCTCTATATCTAATTTTATTTTCTTCCATTTGTAACGAGAAGAGACTTTGGATTTCTAAACATTTATTGCTCTATATATTTTTTCAACAAAAATTTTTCTTTATTCTTTTCTTTTTTCGTGCAAATTTTTTTCGTTGCTTAGAGGGGTTAATATGTACGGACATACTAGCTAAGACCACCGGATTCTAGCTATTTGGTAACTCACAACAGATTTTGACTTCTGGTTAGCTAATCTTAGGCTACTACCACAAGGGATCAATGGGGTGAACAAAAACATGGGAGAAGTTGTAATGTAATACTAAACCGAAAGAACAGGCCAAGCACAAGGGTTTACACCTGAGGGATTAGTGTTGGGATGGCTTCTAGCTTAAGTAGCAATTCTAGGTGCCTCTATTATCCTATTCCTAGTGCTATCATGTGGTCTCGAATAGGTCTCATGCAAATTCTAACTCATTCAAAGTACGAGAAATCCACTCAAAAAGAAAGAAGTTGCTATTAATGTGCAATGGATCAAAAGCTTACAATTGGCTGCTAGTCGAACTCGAATAATTTTCGTGCAATTCAAGAGTGACACTACAAGTGTAATTCTATAATATATTCTGACCAAGTTTCATTTAGCATCAATGCAGACATGTTGGTTAATGATTCTAAGTTAAACAGTCTAACTATCATTGTGAAGCATTCAAGTCAACTTACTTTTCAAGTGAAGAACTGAGTTATTCTAACAGAGAAAACGCACAGGGATCACAGAGAAGCAGAGCATTCAACACAATTCTAAGATCCTACCCCACACTTGAATCAGACTGTGTCCTCACAGAACTAAAAGAGAGTAGGGTAATCAGGAGTACCTGGAGGGGGATGGTCGATGTCGCGTATGGGCGGAGAGCTTAGAGCGGAGTGAAGTAGCTATAAAATCCTATAGAAACAAAAAAAAAACAGAAAGATCAAAAGGAAACTGGGTCAAGTGTCCCGAGGCCGGGTGGTGGTGGAGGCATGTCCCAACGGTTTCTGAGCTCCTAGTGCAAGGCCATTTCACTCCTCTGCCACCACTGCTGCTAGGCTCGCTGGGCAGCCCACTAAGCTACTTCCTGCTAGTGGTGGTGCTAGGTAATTGTCCATCAAGCCTCCTGATCCGCTTGCCACGAATCATGTTGCTCCCTCCAGGTGGAGAGATCAGTCTCATAGGCCACCCGATCCTTCTGTCACTGGAGGGCGCCCCTAGAGAAGTCTGTTTTCCACTGTTGTATATCAGTAAGCAAGTGACCATACTGGTCAGCATACTGTGGCGGTGGTAGTGGTGGTACGTGGTGCTCTAGCCCCTCGAAGTCGAACGCAGGCGGGTATTGAGGCTCATCCTCACGAGGCTCCTCTCTCGACGGGGCAGTGGCAGGATCGTAGGTGGTGGAGGGAATCGCCAGGTCTAGATCGAACTCCAGAGCGAGGTCAGCGCCTTAGATCTCACACTAGATGCAAGGGATCTCCGGGCCCCACTTGTTAAGGCGGAGTCAGGTGATGAGGCGGGCCACGAAGTGTTTTCCAGGGAGTGCAGTAGGCAGCTTCTTAGCTTTGCTAAGCTTGTTGAAGAATCGCGCTAGCCACCACCTGGGGTGAAGGCGATGGCCCGGAAGAGGATTAGCTTCTCCGAAGATACATGGTGTTGGCCACGCCCTTCCTCACCTACATAACAAAGGGAACGTCTCCACAAGTAATGTAAAAATCGAAAGAGCGGGTGAGAGATCTGACGGACAGTGATGTGGCGGTGATCGGGATCCGAGTGGCCGGTGATGTGGCGCTAGAGCTCTGGGTAGGGAGGATGAGCGGTTGAGTTGATGTTCTCCCAACCATGTGTGGCGTCTGAGTAGTCGAGTCTATCGACAGAGAGCATGTTGGTGAAGTCATTGTAGGACGCATCATGGTGCATCCCTCCAAGGTATAAGGAGATGCACTTCTTGTGTTGCCTAGACTTGTGGGTGTCCAAGTCAAAAGAGCTCCAGAACTCCTGGAGCGCGACTAGTGGTTAGGCGTAGTCGATGGTGGACAATTTGAGTAGGCCCGCGAGCGTGATGCACCAAAATGCGTGAAAAGATGTTGGAAAACTTCCAACCACTCTTAAATCGTTTGTAGGTAAGGTTTGTGCCTCTGCCTGTAACATCCCGCCCAACCGGATGGTTTGGAACTCGAGTTCGGGCGATCAAGGCAACAAAATTAGTGTCTCTAGTGTCCCATTGAGGTTCAGAACGTTCGTGCCTAAGTCGGGTTGAAGTTGCAAGTGATCATGTTGTACAGTGAAGAACACACGACGTGTGTTGTAACACACGTCGTGTATCTGAGATACGCGGCCGTGCTCTAATTCCTAGCAAAGTTCGTCAAATTTGGCAGAATGAAACACACGGTCGTGTGTCTGTAAAACACACCGTGTATCATAAGTACACGTCGTGTGTTTCGACCTGAATATAAAAGATGAGTTTTGTGGGATTTAGCAACTTCTAGCTCTTTTCTCTTCCCACGATATTTCTTTTGACGAACCAACTTAGGCCAAGCTTCGAAGGTTGATTCGGGGAGCTACAGAGGTCAGATTAACGATCTATTTCTTTTTGTGTGTTCCTGGCAACGAGACGAAGAGATCACTAATCTTGATTTCTAGTTTTTTAGTGTAGGGCACAGTCAGTGAAGAGGGGAAGAGCTACGAAATTGAAGAAGGGGTTTTCATTCCTTTGGGAATCTAGAAGACGTTTAGAGCCTCATGTTCTTTTCTAGGTGATGGCTTAGCGTTGTTAGATAGTGTTGGCTCATGTGAGGAGTTATAATTCGACCTAGATGAACTTAGGGATTTGCATGAAAATGAAAAAGAGTAAAAGGGGTTAATGATTCTGTAACTGTCAGTTGGTTGTTTGTGATGCTTGATTGTTGTGTTTGATGTGTGATGTTGTGCCGAGGAGGTTGTGATGAAATGAATTAATGGCTGAACTGGATTAGAAATGAGAGGATACTTAGGTATTTGCATGAAATTGAAAGAGACTAAAAAGGGTTAATGATTCTGTAATTGTTAGTTGGTTGTTTGCGATGCTTCATTGTTGTGTTTGATGTGTGATGTTGTGCCGAGGAGGTTGTGATGAAATGAATTAATGGATGAATTGGATTAGAAATGAGAGGATGAACTTAGGGATTTGCATGAAAATGAAAGAGAGTAAAAGGGGTTAATGATTCTGTAATTGTCAGTTGGTTGTTTGTGATGCTTGATTGTTGTGTTTAATTGTGATGTTGTGCTGAGGAGGTTGTGATGAAATGAATTAATGGTTGAATTCGATTAGAAATGAGAGATAGGTGGATTGGGGTTGGGGTGTGAATGATAAGATATTGTGCAATTGTCAGTTGTGGTTGCATGAGGATGGCCTTGCCAATGTGGGGTCATCCTATGGATCAATTGGATTAGAAATGAGAGATAGGTGGATTGGGGTTGGGGTGTAAACAATATGATATTTTGCAATTTTCAGTTGTGGTTGCAGGAGGATGGCCCTGCCAATGTGGGGTCATCCTATGGCTGAATTGGATTAGAAATGAGAGATAGGTGGATTGGGGTTGGGGTGTAAACTATATGATATTTTGCAATTGTTAGTTGTGGTTGCAGGAGGATG
Organism: Linum lewisii; assembly: GCA_034768395.1. NCBI lineage: Eukaryota > Viridiplantae > Streptophyta > Magnoliopsida > Malpighiales > Linaceae > Linum > Linum lewisii. Next base: position 28,690,739 of record CM068304.1, read on the forward strand.
GCCCTAGACTCACGGCATGGCTATCCCTATACTTGCAGGTGGTGGTGGTCGGTGAGCTAGCTACTTACCCTTGATGTGTTTATGAATGGGAAACATTGTGGAAATTGGTGGATTGTGTGATGGTTGAGAAAGATGTTGATGCACACTATTAGTGCTTGTGAATGTTGTGATTGATGTGAATGATAAAGTAGAACTGGATGGATCCTGCACTGCCCCCAAATTGTCATCTCTCATAGAAGAGTGAGGTGCGGTCACGCCTCCTAGAAGAGTGGCGTGATCAGTGGTTGTTGTTGATGATGTGAGTTTGGGCCCTAGATCCTTATTATAGAAAGGATGCGTCTTGGACCCTCCTAGAAGAGAGGGTGAGTCTGGCCGGCAGAGGTGGTGCAAGGGTAACTCCATGGCGCCTAAAGAACACACCTAAAAATTATTTGTGGCTTGTGCATGAATGTGTATGATGATGTGAATCTGAACTGTTCTGAGGAATGTGCTCTGATGTTTAATTGTTGATTCGCTTATGCTATTTCTGAGGCTTTCGATTGTGGACGTGAATGATGAGTTGAACCTATGTGATCACCAAGAATGCTTTAGGATATTAAAATCTGGTTCAGGTTGAGTTTTGGTTCCACTGTCAATGTTCTATGTGGAGTGTGGAACCGCTCCTTTGGTTAGGACAACGCATAGTTAAACCCACTGGGTTCACTCAGTTTCAATAGGAAACTGATCCCCCCCTCTTCCCTCTTTCAGGTTCTTGTGGCTAATAGGTGTGGTGTTGGAGAGGTGTTATGTCGGGTTCGAGAAGTTTGTCGAGCAAAGTTATGAGGTGAAGATTGGCGGACCACTCGGAGTTGACATTTCTTTGTTTTCTTTTAGCTTCAGTTGACTATTGTATTTGGGGAGTTTTATACCCAATTTTGAGGATGTTGAATTTGGATTTTGTTCATCAGTTTTTATCGATTTATTTATTGGAGACCTCCTTCGGATTTTGATCATTTAATAAGAGTTAATGCATTTCCCGTTTATCGATTTATGCTTATCTTAATTATGTTCTCTTCGAGTGATGCCTATGCCGATTCAACCATGGGTTTACCCGGGTCGGTTTGGTATGGGTGTTACACTGCCCACTTAGATACATAATCAACGGCAACAAGAATGTACTTATTTTCGTTGGAGGGTGTGAAAGGTCCCATAAAATCAATTCCCCAAACATCAAATATTTCAACAGTTAATGATATGTTCTGAGGCATTTCATTACGGTTAGAGATATTACCTAACCTCTGGCAGGCATCGCAGTGGTGGACGAAGACATCGTAGTCAATAAATATGGTCGGCCAAAAGAATGCAGCCTCGAGCACCTTTCTTATTGTTCGGTTGCCACCGAAACGTCCACCGACTTGGCCTTGATGGCACTGGCGCATGATGTCAACAGCCTCGAGGTGGGAGACGCATTGTCGGATCATCCCATCAGTTCCAATCCGGTACAAGAATGGTTCATCCCAAAAGTAGGATTTGGCCTGCTTGGTTAGCTTCTTTCGCATATTGTAGTCAAGCTCCGGTGAGATGACGTCGGAGGCTAGGTAGTTGGCTATGATGGCAAACCAAGGTTCGTGGGTGTTGGTTCATTGCTCAGAGTTTGAGGATGGTTGATTGCCCACGGATCGATGGAGATGCTATGTACTTGTTCTTGTGACTCAAGATGCAACAGCTCATCAGGGAAGGAATCATCAATGGGAGAGATAGGGAACTTACCTGGTTGTGATTCCTCAAGACAAGAGAGATGGTCAGCCACTACATTTTCTGATCCCTTCCTTATCCTTGATCTCGATGTCAAACTCTTGCAGCAGAATAACCCATAGGATGAGGCGTGGCTTAGAATCTTGCTTCGCGAGGAGGTGGCGCAGAGTAGCATGATCAGTGTACACTATGGTATGAGAGAGCACTAGGTATTGTCTGAACTTGTCAAACGAGAACACAATAGCAAGGAACTCTTTCTCTGTCATAGTGTAATTCCGTTTAGCATCACTAAGAGTCTTGCTGGCGAAGTAGATGGGGTGGAACCTCTTCTCCTTTCGTTGCCCCAACACAGCACCAACAGCAAAATCGCTAGCATCACACGTGATCTCAAATGGTAAGCTCCAAACCGGTGCCGTGAGAATAGGCGAGGTAGTGAGCTTGGTCTTCAGAATTTCAAAGGCTTCAAGGCAAGGCTTATCGAACACAAATGGTACATCCTTCTCCAAAAGCTTAGTCATCGATAGAGTGATCTTAGAGAAGTCCTTGATGAATCTTCGGTAGAATCCTTCATGGCCAAGGAAACTACGAACCATCTTTACATAGGAAGGTGGTAGAAGGTTGGCACTCGTCTCAAGCTTGGCGCGGTCGACCTCGATCCCAAGCTTGGACACCTTGTGTCCTAAAACAATGCCTTCGGTCACCCTGAAGTGGCACTTTTCCCAACTTAGAGCTAGATTCCTCTCTTCACACTGGGCTAGCACCTTGTCCAAGTTGGCTAGATGATAAGAATTTTACCAAGGTTGTATTCCACAAGGTCCTCTCATAAGCTAATACTCACAAAATTCATGAACGGTCTAAACATTTGAAATTGAGTTTTGGTTTTGAAAGAGAACAAATTAAAAGCATGAACAATAAGGTAAAACTAACAAGTGAAATTGAGGATCAAACAAGAGAGAAGGGAGTTTAGCTTAGCAAGGGGTTTCTTCAAGCTCAAGGTTCATGAAAGCTGGATTGAATTTCAAGCAACGTTGTGTAAACTAATGACCATGAAATTCACTCAAGTAGAATCAATGAACTCTCGCACAATTGACTCTCTACTCCTAGACCAAATGCACCATGCTCTCGCTATGTGAACAAAGGTACTGGAGTGCCTTAACTTGCTCAGTGAAATGCCAAAAACTTGAATTCTATGCTAACATTCATCTAGCACAAGGTAAATGATGCAAGACACTCTCATGTCAATCATATAACACTAGTCTAGAAATCAAAAGGGTCTTTCAACCTTCAAATGAAAGAAAACCAAATGCACACCAAGTGTTTGATAAAATGACAACAAGGAAAACAAGCTCAAAATGGTTGCAATTGCATAATCCAATCTCTCAAATCATTCAATTACAATCCCAAAACCTTAGATCAACATCAATCAATCATTCTCATGTATTGAAAGACATAAACAAAATATCAAAGGACCAAGTTAAGTCCCAAGAAAAACAAGCACAAGGTCTAGGATCATCATCTTACACAAATGGCTAAGAGAAACTCAATCCATACAATCAATCCCCTATCCTAGCTTGATCCATCCCCCACTAAACTAAACCTAAGCTTAGCCTAGCATAACCATGGAAGAAACCTGAAATTGAGTAGAGGAGACCATCCTTGCTTCCATGGAGGATCTTGCCACTTGGCTCTTCAAGCTCCAATCCAAGGTGTGGAGGACTTCACTTAGCTCCTAGATCTTCAAGTTGATCACAAATGAGGAGGGAAGATGATCAAGGGAGAGAGAGATGATGATTGGTGATTAGAAAATTGAGAGAGAGTGGCGGCGACTGTGTTATAATAATGATGAATCCCCCCTGAATTATGTCCGCTTCCACTTTATATACTGCGGTGATTCTTCTTCAAATTTTTGGCGAAAACTCTTCAAAGTTTTCGCCGAAAATGTCTTCACAAATCACCGAGTATTCTTGTATTTCTTCAAAGGTTTTCGGCGAAAACTCACTAAAATTTTCACCGAAAACTCCTTCATAAATCGAATGTTGATCTTCTGGAATCTCCTGTTTGTCACGAGCCGAGGGTTTTCGGTGAGAACTCTAAGTTCTCGCCGAAAACTTCTTCAATGGAAGGGTGTTTTTTCTCGTTTTTGCAACGGCCATATCTCCTCCGTCCTAGCTCTGATTGACCTCCCATTTGATCCTACGGGCTCCTTGTCACCAGTACTTCAATGCCAAAACCTGAAAATGCAAAGAAAACAACTCCAATAGACATATAATTGGCCTCAAAGTGGCAACCGGGCAACAAAAGGGCACTTTGCATAAAACATCCATAAAAGCCTATAAATCATAGCAAAATGAGATCAAACATGGGAGATCCTTAGGCTAATCAAAGGCTTAAAATGCACTAAATAAGATCACATCAAATTCCCATACGACTAAGCTTTGCTTGTCCTCAAGCAAATGAATTAGAAAACATCCAAGCTCACAAATGACAAGATCGTTCCCATTGAGATTCAAGCAATAACAATTTGGCTTAAACTGTTCCACAAACAAACTTAACCAACACATGCAAGAACATCAATAAAATAAGTTTAGACCTCACTAATATCTGCACACTTCAAGTAGTGGTTAATTGGGATACAGAAAAACCGACCACGATAACACCAACTCTAATTAAATGGTCTTGAACTCAGGAAATGGAACGGATAAGGCGGGGGTAGGAGAGTGATGAGTGATCATGATGTGGCTATCGACTCGACTTCATCCGCTTCTAGATCCGCACTTTACAAACTCGGGCGTAGGATCAAGGGCTACATTTGAGAACTCTTTTTTTCTTTTCTTTCCATTTTCATCATTTTTTCTTCTTTTTTCTCTTTTCTTACTGCATACTAGTGCTCGATTCAACACTTCACTTAGGTGTTGAACCTGCCTAGCTCACAGCTTTTGCCATTGCTAGTGCTCAACCCGACACTTCACTTAGGTGCCGAGCTTGCCTAGCTTTTCTTTTCTTTTGAGCATTTTCTTTCCAAATTAGCCACTTGACCCTTAGCCCCTTACAACTTCAACACAAGATTTTGAATTGGATTCCATCTAATCTCAAGCCACAATCACGAGGGATCGAAAAGGTGAAGACAACATGGAAAAGGGGTGAAAATTCTGATTGCCTTCATCATCTTAGACCGGTGTTATCGAGTGGTACAAAAACACGTATCAAACCAATCAACCAACATACAAGAGTGATAAAATCTCTGTTCTGGCCTAGACTCATTTGATATTAGCTTTAACATGCTGGTTATAGGTTCTAAGTAGGACAGTCTAAACGTCATTGTGAAAGCTTGAAGTCAATTAAACACCAAAAGTCAAGAACCGAATGATTCTACAATAGAGGAATTCGACATTCAATTAAGATCATGCAAATCATCAAAACATAGCATTACATCTCTACCACGAATAATCACACCAAACCTCAAACTCCCCTACGACTAACATGAGCATTGTCCTCAATGATCAAGAGAGAGAGGGTAAGGTGGAACGAAGTTACCGCGTTGGTAGAGAGGAGCATAGGACGCCAAAGTAGAGGAAGAGTCCCATGACGCACATTGTGAAGAGTGATCCGCCTAAGTGCTTGCCAACACCTTATTCAAAGAGCTAAAACAACACTAAAACATAAAAGTGAAAAGGTAAGGATAGCATGGGGTGCCTCCCATGAAGCGCTTCTTTAACGTCTCTAGCTAGACGAAAGCACAAGGAATAAGCTAAGTAAAACCATCCCAACTCATTACCTCCTTGAAGTCGATGTCATTACCTTCGCATGGCACACGAAACTTGTATTGTACCTTACCGACTTCGGGTGGAATGAGCATGGATTTTTCGGATGGTGAGGTGGGAGCAATGGAGAAGGGACCAAACCACTTAGAGCTGAGCCTTTCATCGGGTGGCTTCTTAGTCTTGCTCGTCTCACCCATTGGTGCGGCTTCCTTGCCCTTCTCGGGTGACTTCTTTACACCTTTCTTCTAAGCCTTGGGTGGTGTCTTCGGGAGTACGAAAGGTGGAGTCTCCTTTACTTCATCCGTCTTTTCCTGCACATCACTAATGGCAAACAACTCCGCAAGACTATGACGGACAAGGTTAGTGCTATTAGTAGCCGAGGTAAGCTCATGCGGATTCTTAGGATCATGGTGACTAGCATAAGACAAAGTAAATTCCATGCCATTTGAGCGGTCAAAGATCATGCATTCATTGTCGACCCTAAGGGTGAGTCTACCACCATAGACATCAATTAAAGCACGAGAGGTCGCTAAGAAGGGTCATCCAAGAATCAAAGGCACATCGGTACCACCCATACCATCTAGAACAACAAAATCCACGAGGAATTCAAAAGCACCAACCTTAACCGACACATCTTCAACAATACCACGAGGGGATTTCATGGACTTACCCGCTAATTGAACATTCATGAGGGTTGGTTTTAGTTTCCCTAGGCCTAGCTTCTGAAACATGCAATATGGCATAACATTGATACTGGCACCCAAATCGGCTAAGCCTCTACTTATTGCATGCTCACCAATAGTGCAAGGAATAGTAAAGCTACCTGGATCCTTAAGCTTCTCTGGTGGTTGCTTAGAGAGAATGGCGGAGCATTGTTCGTTGAGCTTTTCCGAAGTTACATCCTTAAGCTTGCGTTTGTTGGTGAAGATCTCTTTCATGAACTTCGCATATTGAGGCATCTTAGTGATTGCTTCTCCAAAAGGCATTGTGAATTTCACCTTGTCAAGAATCTCAACAAACCTCTTGAAATCTTTCTCCATGGAATCCGGCTTCAAGCGAGAAGGATAAGGTGGTTTAGGCTTGTACGGAGGCACAACCGGTGCGGGTGGAGAGACCGGAGTAGCACTCTTCGTAGCCACTTGAGAACCAATCTTATTGGTAGTCTTAGAAGCTTCATTAGCCTTGGCTCCATTATCTACTACTTCAATCTTGTCCGTGTCATCATCGGAAACAACGTCTTCAACCAAAACATAGTCCTTATCTTGAGTTCTCACCGCTTTAGGTGTAGGGTCCTGGACTTGCTTACCATTCCTCAATGTTACCATCATAAGCTCCTCGGGAACCTTGGGGTTGACCTCGGTGTTGGAGGGTAGAGTGCCCGAGGGTCGCTCCGAGAGTGTTTTAGCAATATGACCCATTTGATTCTCCAAATTTGCAATTGAAGCCTGTTGATTTTTTATAAGTTAAATCATTGCCGCGTTGGTGTCCTCTTGAGATATTGAAGAACCGCCCTCTTTGTTGTGAGGTGGTTTGTTGAATCCGGGTGGTCCATCACCTCTATGATTGTACATTCCCGGTGGGGTAGGACCTTGAGGACCTTGATTTGGATGTCCACTTTGATTCCATTGATTTCCCCCTTGGTTCCCTTGCCTTGGGGACCCCCTTGAGTCCATTGACTACCGTGGTTTAGGTTACTTCCTTGAGACCATTGGTTGCCTTGATACCCTCTATAACCTTGGAATCCTCCTTGATTTCCTTGGCATTGGTACCCTTGGTTAGACTTGTTGTATCCACCACCTTGATTCCAAGGTCGGTTATAGTTACCTTGGGGGCTGAAATTACCATGGAATCCTTGACCTTGTGCGAAGCTTACCTCCTCATTGTGGTCGCCTTGGCTAAGCTCAGGAGTGGCGGAGGGGCAAGCACTGACATCGTGTCCCTGACCAACACAACATTCACAACAATATATCGAAGCAACTGGGGGATTACCCACATGAGATGATGGAACCTTAGAGGGATGCTTAGGCATACTCAGGTTACTTACCTGAGATGCCATAGCATCGATCTTAGACATGAGGAGCGCAAACATAGGGTCATCTTCATCTCGGTGCCCCGGTAACTTAGGCTTCTTCCCATAACTAGACGAATCCTTTGGTGCATCAACACTAATAGCTCTAGAGTCATAGTGAGTGTCGCTCCCATCCTTGGACCTTGGAGGTTGTTGTTGAGACCAACTCCTTGTCTTGTTGGCCATCTCCGCAAAGAGTTCTAGAGCATCCTCGGGAGTGAGCATCCTTAGATCACCTCCGGCGGCTTGGTTAATCATCCTGTATTCTCAAAATCAAGGGACCTATCAAAGATATCCGCCAAACTCCATTCGGCGAAGTTGTGATGAGGACAAGACCGAAGAAGGGCTTGGAACCTATTCCAAGTCTCATGGAAGAGCTCTTCCTTGTGTTGTGTAAAGTGGTTGATACGATCTCGGATTGCATCCGTCATATAAGGGGGAAAGAACTCCTCGAGGAAGGCTTCGGCTAGTCCCTCCCATGTAGTGAATGCTCTACTAGGTTGGTTCTTCAACCAAGACTTAGCTCTTCCTTTGAGTGAGAAGGGAAAGAGTCGGAGTCGCACACAATCCAGGTGAACTTGATCGTTCTTCACCGTATCGCATATCTCTAGGAAGTCCTTCAAATGTCTAGACGGGCACTCTCCATCTATTCCGTTGAACACCACTTCGTTATGTACCATTTGAATCATATTAGGCTTCAACTCGAAGTTTCTTGCATTTACCGGTCTTCGCACGATGCACGTGGCTGCCCCTTCGAGGGTTGGACGAGCATAATCAGCTAGTGTGCGTCTCGCACCTCTTTGCGATTGATAATCTTCATTAGTGTGATGTGAATGCACCGAGTGGTTATCTTCGTCCTCATGATGAGACATGTTGTTGCGTGTGGTGCTATGAACTAAGTGAGGAGGAGAACGAGTTGGTGGTTCAATCACGACCTTGATGCCTTGGAGTCGTGCTTGAAGACGGGTGATCCGCCTCATACACTAGTGCACGGTTCCTACACACAAATCAACAACAAATACCAACGTAATACGACAATGTGTGATAACAAGTCAAACAACACGTAACAAGGAAGCAAAAGTAAAACGGAAGGAAGTGTAAAGATCGGTTCACTAATAATTGCTTTCTTAGGAATGAGAGGTCCTCGGCAACGGCGCCAAAAACTTGATAAGAATTTTACCAAGGTCGTATTCCACAAGGTCCTCTCATAAGCTAATACTCACAAAATTCATGAACGGTCTAAACATTTGAAATTGAGTTTTGGTTTTGAAAGAGAACAAATTAAAAGCATGAACAATAAGGTAAAACTAACAAGTGAAATTGAGGATCAAACAAGAGAGAAGGGAGTTTAGCTAAGCAAGGGGTTTCTTCAAGCTCAAGGTTCATGAAAGCTGGATTGAATTTCAAGCAACGTTGTGTAAACTAATGACCATGCAATTCACTCAAGTAGAATCAACGAACTCTCGCACAATTGACTCTCTACTCCTAGACCAAATGCACCATGCTCTCGCTATGTGAACAAAGGTAATGGAGTGTCTTAACTTGCTCAATGAAATGCCAAAAACTTGAACTTTATGCTAACATTCATCTAGCACAAGGTAAATGATGCAAGACACTCTCATGTCAATCATATAACACTAGTCTAGCAATCAAAAGGGTCTTTCAACCTTCAAATGAAAGAAAACCAAATGCACACCAAGTGTTTGATAAAATGACAACAAGGAAAACAAGCTCAAAATGGTTGCAATTGCATAATCCAATCTCTCAAATCATTCAATTACAATCCCAAAACCTTAGATCAACATCAATCAATCATTCTCATGTATTGAAAGACATAAACAAAATATCAAAGGACCAAGTTAAGTCCCAAGAACAACAAGCACAAGGTCTAGGATCATCATCTTACACAAATGGCTAAGAGAAACTCAATCCATACAATCAATCACCTATCCTAGCTTGATCCATCCCCCACTAAACTAAACCTAAGCTTAGCCTAGCATAACCATGGAAGAAACCTGAAATTGAGTAGAGGAGACCATCCTTGCTTCCATGGAGGATCTTGCCACTTGGCTCTTCAAGCTCCAATCCAAGGTGTGGAGGACTTCACTTAGCTCCTTGATCTTCAAGTTGATCACAATTGAGGAGGGAAGATGATCAAGGGAGAGAGAGATGATGACTGGCGATTAGAAAATTGAGAGAGAGTGGCGGCGACTGTGTTATAATAATGATGAATCCCCCCCTGAATTATGTCCGCTTCCACTTTATATACTGCGCTGATTCTTCTTCAAATTTTAGGCGAAAACTCTTCAAAGTTTTCGCCAAAAATGTCTTCACAAATCACCGAGCATTCTTGTATTTCTTCAAAGGTTTTCGGCGAAAACTCACTAAAATTTTCGCCGAAAACTCCTTCATAAATCGAATGTTGATCTTCTGGAATCTCCTGTTTGTCACGAGCCGAGGGTTTTCGGCGAGAACTCTAAGTTCTCGCCGAAAACTTCTTCAATGGAAGGGTGTTTTTTCTCGTTTTTGCAACGGCCATATCTCCTCCGTCCTAGCTCTAATTGACCTCCCGTTTGATCCTACGTGCTCCTTGTCACCAGTACTTCAATGCCAAAACCTGAAAATGCAAAGAAAACAACTCCAATAGACATAGAATTGGCCTCAAAGTGGCAACCGGGCAACAAAATGGCACTTTGCATAAAACATCCATAAAAGCCTATAAATCATAGCAAAATGAGATCAAACATGGGAGATCCTTAGGCTAATCAAAGGCTTAAAATGCACTAAATAAGATCACATCACTAGACATTAGGAAAATGAGTCTCTATAGACGGAGAAGTCATCCATGAACACCTCCACAACATTCTCTACCCAGTCTCCAAAGATTGCAAGCATGCATCCTTGAAAAATAGTTGGAGTATTGCATAAACCAAAGGGGATCCGATGGTAGGCGAAGGTACTCACCGGACATGTAAGGTCATCTTCTCTAGGTCGTCAAGCTCAAACGGGATTTGAAAGTAACTAGACATCCCATCCAAGAAGCAGTAGAACTCATGACCAGCTAACCTTTCAAGCATTTGATCAATGAAAGGCAATGAAAAGTGATGCTTCTTGGTGACATCGTTGAGGCGTCGATAATCGATGTAGACTCTCCATCTCGTGATAGTACGAGTAGGGATGAGCTCTCCCTTGAGGTTAGGAACAACTGTGATTCCTCCTTTCTTCGGAACAACTTGGGTAGGGCTCACCCAAGGGATGTCAGCGATGGGATACATGAAGCATGACCGTCGTCGGATCGATGGGGGTGGGGTGGACCGGTCGGAGTAATGATGGTGGGCTTCTGTAGCCGTGTCGATGATTGGGAGAAGGAGGAACAATGGAGAGACCCTCAGTGGGCCGTAATCCAATGGCGGTGAGAGGCGACATCGACTGACGAAGCAGCTACATGGGAGTAGTAGTAGGTTGAAGAAGAGTGCCCATTTTGTCATTTAGTTAAGTTAAATGACTTATTTGCAGTTACAAAAACTGTGAGGATTATTTAGTAATTATAAGAATCCAATCATTAATTTCCTAATTGTTGTCAGTTTAGAATTTTGGACCGTCTTGTAAAAATTTAAATGGTGTGAGGTAATTAGTGAAGAATGTAAACATAGTTGAAATAAACATTTGATCGTCGAATAACATGTTAACTAGATCGTATAACTAGTTAACTAGTTTTGATAATTAGTTATCAGCTAATTGCACTTGTTAACTAGTTATCTAATCATGATGTTAACTAGTTAGATAACCTATTAAAAAATTGTTGTTAAATGATCAATGATAATTCATTAACTAGTTATCAACAGAATAACCTATTAACTAGTTTCAATCTTTCAACAAAAACTTTGATAACTAGTTATCGATAAAAATATCATGTTAACTAGTTTCAGTCTTTCAACAAAAACTTTGATAACTAGTTATCGGTAAAAATATCATGTTAACTAGTTATTAATAAAAATATCATGTTAACTAGTTATCAGAAAAAATAGGTTAATTCATAATAGAAAAATTTGTTGCCAGAAAAGTTGTCAAAGTCTCACCGAAAAAGTGACCGGAGATGATGGCCGATAACCAGAAAAGTAGTTAGAGACTCGTTGGCCAGTTACTTGAAATATTAAGTTTTTAATTTAAATATAATAATTAAATTATGTGCAGTGACTTAAATATTTTTAACCATCTTGATCGTTAGATGGATAAAATAGTTAAATCTATAAATTTGAAATTAGATTTTGAAGCGGCCAACTCAGCAATTTTCAAATATATCTTCTTCTCCGTTAATTTAGATTCCTAACCTGTCACCTTCTTTATGGGAAAAAACCTCTCCCGTTATTCTCTCTTCAACTAACCTATCTACACTACTTCTATATTCTCTACCCAACCAAATAAATAACCAACTTATTCTTCTCTCTTTAGATAATCCTCTCATGGAGAGTGCGGCTTGGGATCAAGGAAACTACTTCCTTGCTCCCATCAAACAAGGGCAATTTCGGTATTTTTAAAAAGTGTTGTTCAGACACCCTTTAACGCCGCCGCCAGCCGTCGCCGGTTCGCCGTCGCCGGACCTCCTCCGCCGGCCGTCGCCGGTCCGTCATCGCCAAACCTCCTCCGCCAGCCGCAGGTCCTCCGCCGCCCTCAATAAAATAATTTATATTTTATAAATATTTTGTTGTTGCTATGATTCGAATTTATGACCTCCTTCGTGAAATATTAAACTCCTACCACTATGCAATTGAGCACTTATTGATATTATATAACAATAAAATTATCTTATTAATAGTATGCAAATGGTTTGTACAAAAAATGTGCACACGAGTACGAAATATGTGTACACTAATATATAAACAAATGTGTGTACATGTGTACATAAATAAATGTAAGATATTGTGTACACGTGTACAGTGAGTATGTGCACGTATATAAATATGTACGTACATGTGTACAAAGAGTGTGTGCACGTGTACAAAGAGTGTGTGCACGTGTACAAACTAGTGTGTGCACGTGTACACATTGTGTACATGTGTACAAGATATGTGTACACGTATACAAAAATGTAAGTACATAAACGTGTGCATGTATAAAACGTGTAACACGTGTATAGAAACGTGTACACATGTATAACACGTGTACGAAAAATCTTTGCAACTGAGTACATAATTTATGTACAAAAATGTGCACGTACACAGTTTATGTACATACACATGTACAAAAAATGTGTACACATATTAAAAATGAGTACGAAGTGTCACCGAAAAAAAATTCCAGAAAAATAGGCCCGACGACGGTGGTCCGGTGGTCGAAGAAATTTTCGAAATCGGAGCTTCGATCGTCTGGAAAATTAACCGGAGAAGTCACCGGAGCTCCGGTCACCGGAGAAGTCGTCGGAGCTCCGGTCGTCGGAGTTCCGATCGCCGGAGCTCCGGTCGTCGGAGCTCTGATCGCCGGCGGTCTCCACTTAAATTAAGAAAAAACTAAAAAAATTAAATTAAATGGTGAAATGACCCTTTTACCCCTTTAATTTAAATCATTAGATCTGAAAAAATAAATCAATGGTTGAGATTGATCCTTGATGGTGTCAAGGAAGCCAAAATTGTTTGATGACAAGCCAGTGTCTCTCATGGAGCTGGATCCGGCTCTATCCCTTTCCCAAAGTTGGAAGTGTTCCAAGCTTTTTTTCAACCATTAGATCACCCTTTAATCTTTTGACCAATCCAATGGTATAGATTGATAGGGGTATTTAGGACTTTACACACACAATTTAATTTTTATATTTAAATTAAATTTTTAATATTCTACAGTGACCAGCCGGCGACTCTCCGACGACTTTTTCGACAAAGTCATGTTAACTAGTTAACACCTTTTTTGCTGTTAACTAGTTAACAGTGTTTTTTTAACTAATAACTAGTTAATATGGTTTTTAAACTGATAACTAGTTAACAGTGTTTTTTGTTGATAACTTGTTAACAGATTTTAACCTAATAACTAGTTAACGAATAATCATATAATCAAAATTTCTTCCATATAACTAACTTGTGTAAATTGGTACCTTAATTAAGATGAGGGATGTTCCAAGTTGTTTGTAGTGGTACAAGGTTTTATATAACTTGGTTGACTATATTTGAACATGATTTTGACAATGTGTGTTCCATAATTTTAATCGATTTTAACAAGTTTCATTACTTTTAAAATGGATCACTGTTCCAAAACAATAAAAGAGGAACTGTTCCGAAATGATAAAAGAGGAACTATTTCGAAATAATTTACACAAAAAGTATTGTCGTAATCTCCATAAAATCACACCGATAAATTAACTACTAATAAATAATTTTCAAAAAAGAAAGGGGAGTAAAGTTTGGGAAGAAATCGTAGGATATTGCTAAATTAACTATTATGGAAATTGTTTACCAAATAAAGATTAATACTTCTGAATAAATATTAGGGAAAGTGAAGAAAAATGGAAATTGCGATCATAAAAAAAGGAATTAATTAGTTACTAAAAATTTGTAATCTTCAAAAAACTAAATGGAGCAGAAAAAGGAATTTTTAAAAATAAATTAATTAATTGCACTTACATCTGTATCATAACTGACTTACGCAACACATCGCAAATCAAATTTTTCTGGTGCCCCTGCTCATTTCTGGTGTTCTGCGCTAGCCGTCGCCTTCTGTTCTTTGCCTCTTCCATTGCTCTTCGTCGTCTTCTTCTTTCCCTCCCTCGGCTGTGTCTCCCCGTCCGTCCCTTTCGTTGCTCCTTGTGGTTTGTGTTGTTTCCCTTCCGTATGTTAGCCTTTGGGGTCAAACGGTTGTGGCTCGATGACAGTCATGAGTTTCCCGTTGTCTGATTTACAGACTCGATTGAGTCCTGAGTGCGTCTTTATGGCGTATTTTCTTCTCTTGTGTTTCAGGTTCTGGCTTTCGGAGGTGTTGATGGGATTTTTCGTCGATCTTGGCCACGAACTCCTCTGGGGATTTCTCGCCGCCAATGACTCACAACTACCCATCGATTGGAGACCTCAACCTGCGGAACCACTCCCCAGTTGGATCCAGTGCTTTCCAGCCTCCTTCTGCTCATCCCAGATTGGCGGTCGTGGATAGGAGGCTGGTCGTTCAGGCTGGATGGATCATCGACGACGGACCGGAGTTCCGCTTCCTGGGTGGTGTCGTCGTTGGTTACCCACGTTTCACAGGTTTTTTTTTTGTAAGAACCCACGTTCCAAAGTTTTTTGGTAAGAACCCACGTTCTAAAGTTGGCTTTGATTGGTTGGTTCTTTTTGCTTTGTTTTCGGTTCAACCGGAGTTATTTTCAGGTTTTTTAATTTGGGATTGGTTGCGATTTTTTCGGGCGGTTTGTTTATGTTTGGATTTGGTTGAATTTATTTTGATTTTTTCCTCCGGCCAATTGAAGTTTGACTTTTGCTATTTAATTACTTGTTTTTGCCTCTGCTAATTTTCCTTTTATTGCATTATTACTTTCTCTTTGCCGGTGGTCATTTTGCTGGCTAACTAAGTTTCTTTTCTTTGGCTTTTTCTTCTCTTGTTGTAGTGTCCAACTTTGATATTCAACTAATTTAGGTCATTTTTTGTTGATTTTGATGATCCATTCATTTCCTTAAATGTATATTTAGGTAATTATCAAATTTTATCGATACCAAAATTGTTTTCTTCCATTTGGAGTGGTGTCAAAAGTTTGTTCACCTTATCGATTTGTTTGCCCACCCCCACCCCTTCTCCCCCACCTTCTCATTTAGTCTAGGTGATATTGGCCCTCTCTTCCGTGAGACTGCTCGACCAAAAAAAAATTGTATCATAACTGAAAATTCGAAATTAATGTAATGAAATCATTATAAAAAAGGGTGTTGCTATATACAATCCGTATTTTATGTCACGTAGTCCGTATTTTTTCAGAAATGGATTATACCCATATTTTATTTTACTAGGTGCAGTCCAAGTTTTACTTCGCACAGTCCGTTTTTACTTCGTGCAATCTAAATTTACTAACGTAGTACATATTTGAATAAATTAATTATTTTTATTATTTTGAAAGTAAAATAAAATATATATATTCAACACTACGACACATTTCATATCTAAAATTAAATTTCTAATAAAATAAAAATAATTACATTTTTTACAAAATAAATTGAATAACTATAAACCATTACATATCTTCGAAAATATCCAACAAAAAATTAAGGTTTATAGTTATTCAAGTTATTAAAACCTGGAATGCGCGAAGTAAAAACGGACTGCGCGAAGTAAAAATGAACTGCGCGAAGTAAAACCTGGACTGCGCGAAGTAAAAACGGATTGCCCGAAGTAAAACATGGACTGCGCAAAGTAAAATACGGACTGCACAAATTAATAAGGGTATAATGGTTAGTTTTTTGAAAAATATGGACTGCACGAATTAAAACATGGACTGTATATAGCAAATCGCAAAAAAAATCATATTTAAAAATCTGCAATATCTCAAACAATGAAATTACCCTTATATCCATTTAATATTGACCTTAAGATCTATAAGATTTAATCCTATGGCTCTAAGAGGTGTCCTCATATGAGGACACTGAGGGGTGTCCTAACGGTAGGAATTTCCGAATAACTAGTTAACGGGTTATTTAATTGATAACTAGTTAACATTTTTTGACAACTAGATTGTATAGTTCAAATGTTAAATTGGCGACAACCAAAAATATAGTGACTGAAATTAAGTTCAAAAAATTATGCCAATATTCCCCAAAGTTTTTAAACTGCAAATCAATAATTTAACTTACATATGTGACAAATCAGTCACTTAAATTTAACCATGTGACAAATTAATAACTTAAATTTAACCATTTGGCAACTTAGTCATTCTTCTTTAACCTACTCCTGATGCCATCGATCCACCAGCCGCCGCTCCTACGCCGATCATAGCTCCTCCGTCGCTCTCGCCTATCGTTGGCTCTACCTCTGTTACTCCTGATTTTTATTTGAATCGGAGGAAGACGAGATCCGTGACTAGACCGTCGTCGAAAGTGGTGAAGCTTCTCTGCTGCCCTTTCGCTCCCCCGTCGCTACTCCGGTTCCGCCTCCGCCGCTCTCCCCGATCGCTGGCTCCGCCTCTGTTACTCTTGATTTTTATTCGAATCGGAGGAAGAGGAGTTGAGGAGAGAGGGAAGTGACAAAATCGGAAGAGGAGTTGAGGATAGAGGGAAGCGAGTCAACCGACGAAATCAGAAAAAGGAGAGCTTTCATAGGAGCCGTTGAACTTTGGCGAGATAGTGGAAAAGCTAGGGAAAGCAATGATGGGTCTTTTTGATTGAATTGATGGCAACTATGATTAGGAGTGTGCTTTCCCGTATGAGAAATTTTGATTCCATGCACGACACGGAACAGAATTACAGCAAATCCAAGTAATATAATTGGAGATTTTTTGTAAGGCGAGGCTGTTTGGAGTTCGACGAAGGAGGTGCGGCTAGGTGGCTAGAACGGCGAAGGAGGTGCGATTGCGGCAGGGAAGCAGATAGAGGGGAAGGAAGGAGATGAGGCTCATTAGGGTTAGTTTAATTTTTCTAAAATACCAAATTTGCCCCTCTGGTTTTTTGTTGGAACTGGTCCAACCTTGAAAGTGTTGGGTCCGGATCCGGAACCATCCTCTCATTAGGAGCATGATCCAGCTCCAACCTTTTCTTGGGTTGCCGGTCCAACCCTTTCTCAGCCATTAGATCACCCTTTGACCAATCCAATGGTCTAGATTGTTAGGGGTATTTAGGACTTTACACACATAATTTAATTATTATATTTAAAATAAATAATTAAATTCCCAGGGGGACCGCCAGTGACTCTCCGACGGCCGGCCACCATCGCTGGCGACATTTCCAGCGATCGACCGCCGTCACCAGCGAGACTCCGACGACTTTTCCGGTGACCTTTTTTCTTTAAAAAAAACTAGTTAACACCTTTTTCTTGCTGTTAACTAGTTAAAAGTGTTTTTTTAACTGATAACTAGTTAACATAAGTTTTTGTTTGATAACTTGTTACCAGATTTTAACTTGATAACTAGTTAACAATGTTTTTTATTGATAACTAGTTAACATGGTTTTTTATTGATAACTAGTTAACATGGTTTTTAAACTGATAACTAGTTAACAATGTTTTTTATTAGGTAACTATGTTTTCATTGATAACTAGATAACACCTTTTTTTAAAATTAGTTAACTAGATAACACCTTTTTTAAAATTAGTTAACTAGTTAACACTTTTTTTGCTGTTAACTAGTTAACAATGTTTTTTAGCTGATAACTAGTTAACATGGTTTTTAACTGATAACTAGTAAACAGCTTTTTTGTTTGATAACTTGTTAACAGATTTTAACCTGATAACTAGTTAAAGAATAATCATATAATTAAAATTTTAACGAGATTTTTTGTTAACAGGTTATCTAACTAGTTATGTTATTTTTACCTAGTTAATTAGTTAACATTTTTAGGTGATAACTTGTTATCAGCTATCAGCATTAGTTAACAAGTTATCAAAATTAGTCAACATGTTATTCTGATGTTAACTAGGTAACTAATCGAGTTAACTAGTTAACATCATGATTTAGATAACTAGTTAACAAAAATTTTTACTTAATAACTAGTTTTTTTGTTAACATCGTAACTGGGTAACTAGTTAACCAAATTATTAGATAACTAGTCAACGAGATTATTTGATAACTAGTTTACAAGATATTTAGTTGATAACTAGTTATCAAAATTACTTAACTAGTCAACCAATCAATTATATAGTTCAAAGATTATTCCAATATTGTCAACAACATAAAATTTAGTGACTGAAACTGTAAATTTTCAAAATAGTTGTTGGGGACAACCAAAATATTTGTACATGCAAATCAGTACTTAACTGAACTTAATAAAAAATCAGTCACTAAACTTCACTTGATAACAAATCAGTCACTCAATTTTAGTAGATCACAAAATCATCCTTCTTCTTCAATCTCCCACTCCTCTATTCGGCTGAATCTTTGCTGAGAAGGTCTGTTTGCGGGAGGGAGCAGAGTCTTCTTTTCTTGATGACCTTCTAGGCTAAGGAGGGGCGAGTAGGAGGTGGGGTTCAGGAGGGGCGATCGTCGAACCTTGTGCTCGAGTACAGATCCCAAATCGTCGAATTGTTCCGGCCAACGTTCCTCTCTGTTTCTCCGCCTCTAGATTTTGGCTCGATTACAAGCACCCAGCTCGACGATTCGGAACAGCCTTCCCATGAAGGATTTCTGTCCCGTTGTTCCAACATTGTACTAGGGCTCATCAGTGACGCCCTTTTTCCAGGTTGCCGGAATTTGAATTTAGCGACGATCGGACTCGAGATGGAAGGACGAGGGAGTACGGAGAGAGGAATATGGGTTTAGCGATGAATGGAAACGCTAAGAGTTAAGATCGGAGCGATGAACATCCATAAGCTTGAGTGATTTTACTTCGGCCGCATTGTTCATAATTTTTGGGAGATGCCGCGAGCGCTGGAAAGAAGGAAGCAAGGATGTCGCCGACGAGACACCCCTCTCTCCTAGATAGAAACGAAATGTCGCGGACGTCAACGAGTTGGGTTGGGTTGATAGATGGGAGATGGAGGCGGCGGCTATGCTACATTTTTTGGAAGGAGATAGGAGGGAAGGAGAGAAACGAACTAGGGTTAGTTTATTTTTTTAAATACCAATTTTGCCCTTCCTGTCAAATGGTTGGAAGTGATCCAACCAAAAATGGTTGGGTCCAGATCTTATCCCCTGAGAGCAGCTGATCCCAGTCCAACCTTTTCCAAGGGTTGGAAACTTCCAACCCTCCTCTCAACCATTAGATCGCCGTTGACTTTTTGACCAATCTAATGGTCTAAATTACTGGGGTATTTAAGACATTTCACACATTTTTTTTAAATAAACCAGCAGGCCGGTTTAGTAATTCTGCAGGCCCAATACGGCATATTTCCATTTTTTCATGATACTGCATATTTCCTTTTATTTTTACAAAATTCTCAAATGTGAAATTAAAATTGTAACTTCTTAGATTTGAACACTAGCTCTCAAATTAAAATAACCACACACTTACCATCTAAGCCAAGTAGCTTGGCACAGGATCTGCGTCCAAACCTTTTTGGTTTGGACCGTTCCAAACCCCTTACACCGAGGGACATTTTGGGTATTTTGAAAATAGTAATTCCTATCCCTATTTCCCCTCTTTCCCATTCCTTCGTTTCTCCGCTGGCCGCCCACCGATAACTCGTCGATCCATCAGATGATGCCCATATGGAAAGAGATGTGTCTTCTTCTGGTGGTACTACAATGCTTGGTTTCGGTTCATCTTGAGAGCTCAAGAATTATATTGATTCGTCTTCTAGAGCTCCGATCTCGAAGGTTAAAGGACTGGAATTAGAAGGAGTTTAGAAGATGGATATGGATTCGTCGATGTTGTCGGAGCTCGATCGGATCCGTTGGAGTCTCCGGTGGCAACGGCGGCGGCTTTACGTCCTCCTTCGGCAACGTTGCAGCAGCCGGTGGCTTTACCTCATTCTTCTGACACTCGGAGATCCGGCGGTGAACCGCGAGTCAGCGAGAAGAGCAGCGGAACGCGGAGGCTGGCAGATCGAGTTGGAAATCGGAGGTGGGCGGCCGGCGGAGCGTGGAGGTCGGAGTAGTAACTTGATATCTCAAGGTTGAAGAAGAGTGACTTCTTTGTCACCTAGTTTAGTTGAGTGATTGGTTTGTAATTATAAAAAAATGTGGGATTTAATAGTAATTAATGAAAATCAACTATTTCACTTTCAGTCCCTCTTGTTTAGTTATAGACAGTTGATTGATTATTTAGTATTTAAAATTACTATTTCAGTACTATTGTTTATGTGTTTGATATTGTTCGAATAACCTTTAAACATAAACTGTTTGTCGAATAACGCATTAACTAGTTCGTATAATTAGTTAACTAATTATCACTCAACTAAAAATCAAAACTAGTTATCAACTAAATAACCTCATTAACTAGTTATCCAATCATGATGTTAACTAGTTAACTAATTTTAACAACTCATTATCAACTATAAATCCTGTTAACTAGTTAACAACTTGATAAATAGTAACTGAATTGGTTAACTAGTTAACAACTTGGTAACTAGCTAACTCGATCGGTTAACTAGTTAACTCGATTCGGTAACTAGTTAACAACTTGGTAACTAGTTAACTCCATTGGTTTACTAGTTAACTCATTATCTAAATCATGATATTAACT
This sequence comes from Linum lewisii, assembly GCA_034768395.1. NCBI lineage: Eukaryota > Viridiplantae > Streptophyta > Magnoliopsida > Malpighiales > Linaceae > Linum > Linum lewisii. Next base: position 28,711,591 of record CM068304.1, read on the forward strand.
AGTTAACTCGGTAAGTTAAATAGTTAACTAATTTTGATAACTTTTTATCAACTGAAAATCTTGTTAACTAGTTAACAACTTGATAAATAGTTAACTCAATCGGTTAACTAGTTAACTCGATCGGTTAACTAGTTAACTCGATTAGATAACATGTTAACTAGTTATCTCGATTAGATAACATGTTAACTAGTTAACTCGATTATATAACTAGTTAACTCGATTGGTTAACTAGTTAACTCGATTAGATAACTAGTTAACTTGATTGGTTAATTAGTTAACTCGATTGATTTACTAGTTAACTCGTTATCTAAATTATGATATTAACTAGTTAACTCGATAAGTTAACTAGTTAACTAATTTTGATAACTTTTTTATCAACTAAACATCTTGTTGATAAATAGTTAACTCAATTGGTTAAGTAGTTAACACTTTGGTAACTAGTTAACTCGATTAGATAACATGTTAACTAGTTAACTGTAAAAACTCAGGTTAACTAGTTATCAATAAAAAATCATGCTAACAAGTTAAATAGTAAAAAATCAGGTTAACTAGTTATGTTGTCATCGCCGGAAAAGTCACCGGAAAACATGTTAACTAACTAGTTAACTGTAAAAACCAAAGTTAACTAGTTATCAATAAAAAAATCATGCTAACAAGTTAATAATAAAAATCAGGTTAACTAATTAACTTGTCCTCACCGGAAAAGTCATAAAAAAAGTCGTCAAAAAAGTCACCGGAAAAGTTGCCGACGGCCGTGGCCGCGCGCGGCCGGTGAAGGTGGCCAGCGGCCGGCGAAGGTGTCCGCCACTGTCAACATTATATAATATTTAAAAATAAAAGTAATAATAAAATATTTAAATTATATATAATAATTAAATTATTTGTGTAAAGTCTTAAATACCCCTGACAAATTTGGACCATTAGATTGGTTAAAGGGTCAAACTAAATCTAATGGTTGAAATTGGGTTTGGAACTTTCCAAACCACAAAAATTCTAGACGCTGATCCGGTTCCAAGTAGCTTAATTGATTAAATAACATATTCATTCAATAATAAATTAATTTTGTACGGAGTAATAACATGTATTAGACAGACATAAAATACCACAAAATATCCAAGGGTTTTTTCACTGATAATAACTAATTAACAATTTGGTGACCATTTCACACTTAATTTAATTTTTATTTTATTTTAAATATTTAATATATCCGGTGACTTTTTCGGAGAGGCTCCGACGAATTTTTCGGCGACCGACCAACCTTCGACGACTTTTCCGGCTAGTACATGTTAACACCTTTTTCTGTTGATAACTAGTTAACACTTGTTTTCACTATTAACTAGTTAACATATTTTTTTGATGATAACTAGTTATCTACACTAGTTCATAGGTTATTTTACTTATAACTAGTTAACAAATTTTGATGATCAATTTTAACACGATTTTTTGTTAACATGTTATTTTAACTAGTTATGTTCTTCTTAACTAGTTAACATCATGTTTTAGATAACTAGTTTACAAAATTTTTAGTTCATAACTAGTTATCAAATTTAGTTAACTAGATAACTTACCGAGTTAACTAGTTAACTAGTTAACATTTTTATAAAATGATAACTAGCTATCAAAATTAGTTAACTAGTTAACTTATCGAATTAACTAGTTAACATCGTAGTAAACAGGGTTGTTAATTAGTTAACTATATAATTTAACTAATTAATAATATAAGTTAACTAATTAATAATTTTTTTTTGCTGATAACTTATTATTAAAATTAGTTAACTAATTAACTTATCGAGTTAACTAATTAACATCATTATCAGATAACTAGTAAATGTGTTGTTAATTAGTTAATGATGGGCCTGGCCTGCCAGCAATCCGAAAGCCCAGGCAGCGGCCCACGCGCAACGGTCGCCGTCGATGGTTTGGACCTAGGCGACAGTTTGGGCAAACCGGACAAAACAAGCCCAAGAGACGAAAGAAAGCCCAAGACGACGGCCCAGTACAGCGACTCTTAGGGTTTCAAGACAAAGCGGACACGTGTCGACATCTTATGGAGACTACGAACGAGTGGCCAGGATTCAGCCTTGGCGACCACGACAGGGGTACTATAAATACCCCCCGTACATCCCATAAACCGGCGGACAACACTTTGACCCAGCGGACAACGTTCCGCGGTACGTAACTCGCTTCCCTCCCATTCCTTAAACTGATCGCCTCACTCTCCCCTGAACTAACTACCCCCGTTACAACTTACGAGGTACACCACCCCTAAGAAGACCAACAGGCTTGGGCTTCTTCTATTGGGCCAGGCGACGAGGCTGGAACAATTGGCGCGCCAGATAGGGGCGATCAGGCGACTCCTCACTCAAATCCAAGGCGAATGGCTTCTTCAGCAGTTCCCACACTAGCTAATGAGAGTGGCGAAGGGGGCGATGGGATAACACCCGTCAAGCACATCCACCCAAATTCCCAGGCTCATCCAGATCTTGCAAGAAACATGGAGCGTGAATTCGAGGGCGACTCCGAGTCCCAAAGCACTATCCCTTCCGGCGATGCCTATGAGCTGTTGGAACAGCGATTCCGGTCCCTCGAGCAACAGAACGCCGAACTCACCCAAATGTTGAAAACGGTGATCGCCCAGCAAGCTCAGCCTCTCGGGGCCAACACTCGGGTCAGGCAGGACTCTCATCTTGAGGCATTACAACAATTCCTCCCGGCTACTCAAATCTCACCCGCACAATTGGTAGTGCGCCAGCCACTGTCTAGGGCGATCCTGGCCGAGCCGTTACCCAAAGGCCTGGTACCACCTAACCGGAACAGGTACGTGGGAATGAGCGACCCGGATGAACACCTACAGGCCTTCCAGATCGCCATGCAAATGCAGCAGGCAGGCGACGCCGCGTATTGCAGAGCTTTCCCGGCGACACTTGGGGGCGAGCTAGGGAGTGGTACATGAATTTACCGGAAGGCATCGTAATATCATGGGAAGGTTTTGCTAGGATCTTTTCACAGAAGTACGAGTGCAAGAAGACGAGGACGGTCCCGCTGCAGGCGTTGGTGAGCTTAAGGCAAAAGCCGAACCAATCGCTGAAGGAGTTCTTTGATGAATGGACTGGGGTCGTCCAATTCATCCGAAGGGTAGATCATGAAATCGCCGCGACAAGTTTGTTCCAGTCGACCCACAACGGCAGACTGCGGGAGTCGCTACTACAGGTCGCTCCAAAGTCGCTGTCCGACTTGGAGGCCCGAGTACAAAAAATTATTTTGATTGAGGAGCAGCTAGCAGAGCCTTTACAAGGAGCGGCGAAGAGGGAAGAAAAGCCTGTTTCAGGGAACAAGCAGGCTAGATGGTAGCCTCCCGAGAAACTGCCATACAGGAGAAGTCGCCCTGAAGAACAAAGGGGGTACCAGGAAGAAAGAGCAGATTACACGCCCCTCTCAGAGTCGCGAAGAAAGATCCTGTTGTATATGCAGCATAAAGGGAATACCATCAACTGGCCAGGGCCAATGTACACCCCAGCGGATCAGCGAAGTCGCCAGAAGTTCTGCGACTTCCACGATTCTCATGGACATACCACTGAAGATTGCAGGGAACTAAAAAATGAAATTGAAAGATGGATAAGCGAAGGACGGCTCAGGGATTTCATCGTGAGCACCAAGCGAAAAAACAAGTCGCAAGAAGAGGATCGCCGCGGTAAAGGAGAATCACAAGACAAGAAGGGTGATGTCTTCGCCCGGCTTAAGGAGCCTCAGGACAGTGAAAATGGCAAGAAGAAGCCCCGTCCCGAGGTGAATCACGTCTATCAAACCATCTTCGGCGGAGAAAGCTGCCCAACAAAGAAAGTCAAAAAGGAGGAGACACAGGAAGTAATGATGATAGATCGAGTCAGTCGCCCAATGTTGGGGTTTTCAGAGGAGGATATGACTCGGGTAGGAGGCCCAAGTTTGGAGGCGATGGTGATTCAAGTAATCACACATAATAGCCGAGTGGAGCGACTGATGGTTGATGAAGGGAGCTCAGCGGATATCATTTTCTGGGAGCTGTACAAGAAAATGAACCTACCGGCCAGCTTACTCAGGCAGAAAAAGACGACCATCTCAGGGTTTTCGGGACACACAGTCCCCATCAAAGGAATTGCCACGATGAAGATAACTATCAGGGACGGAGACTTGCAGGTCACTCGGTCCATTGACTTCCATGTCATGGATTGTCAATCCACGTACAACATGATCCTCGGGTGACCGGCACTCGCCGCCTTCCAGGCAATCTCGTCCCCAGTACACCAAGTGTTGAAGTTTGCTACCGAGAAGGAATAGGGTTTGCCTGGGGACACCCGGACATCGCCAGAAGGTGTTACAGGGCGGCAACTAAAAGCACCTGCCTCACCATAAGCTTTGAGGCAGAAAACAAAGGAGAAAGAGTTGTACCAGCAGAATTGGACGTCCCAATACCGCTCTTTGAAGAGGATGAAAGCAAGACAGTCCGAGTATCGTCCTTTCTAAGCGACGAAAAGAAGCAGGAGTTGGTTAAGTTGCTCCGAGAGTTTTCACACCTGTTTGCATGGTCACCAAGCGACATGCCGGGAATCGCTCCAGACATCATCAAACACTCTCTGGCGATTGAGCCCGGGAGTCGCCCAGTCCAACAAAAGTGGCTGAACATCTGCGGAGAAAGGCAGCAGGCGGTGGCGATTGAAGTAGAAAAGCTTCTGAAGGCAGGATTTATCAAGGAGGTGCAGTATCCTGAATGGTTGGCTAATGTTGTTCTCGTGAAGAAATCGTCAGGAGCATGGCAAATGTGCGTCGACTTCACCAGCCTGAATGATGCCTGTCCCAAGAACCCGTACCCTCTGCCCAACATAGAGCAGCTGGTAGATGCAACGGCGAACAACGAAATGCTATCCTTTCTAGATATGTTCTTAGGATACCATCAGATACCTTTAAACGAACAAGACCAAGAGAAAACGGCTTTCATGACGCCCACGGCGAACTACGGCTACCGGGTAATGCCATTCAGACTCAAGAATGCTGGCGCGACCTACCAAAGGATGATCGACACAGTTTTTGTCAAACAGCTCGGCCGAAACTTGGAGGCGTATGTGGATGACCTCTTGGTCAAGAGTGGGAAATACGATGATCACTTGGGCGACTTAAGAGAAACCTTCAATACACTACAAGAGTATTCGCTCAGATTGAACCCTTTGAAGTGTGTGTTCGGGTCGACATCAGGAAAGTTTCTGGGATATCTCATAACCAGGCGAGGAATAGAAGCTAATCCCGCACAGATCGCAGCGATTACGGCAATGACACCACCAAAGACCATGAAGGAAGTTCAAGTTTTATCTGGAAGACTGACGGCAATCAATCGATTCATTCCTAGGATTGCCGATCGCTGCGCTCCGTTTTTTGCAACCTTAAAGAATGCATCAAAGTTTGCATGGAATGACAAATGTAACAAGGCTTTCGAAGAGCTGAAGCAATTTTTAATTACCCCTCCTGTACTTGCATCTCCAAAGTTAAATGAAGCTCTATTTCTCTATATCGCAATCTCTCTAAAACTAGTTAGTGCGGTCTTGGTTCGAAGAGAGGACAAAACCGAACATCCTGTTTTTTACACAAGTAAGACTTTAGTTGACGCCGAAACAAGGTATCCGGCGATAGAAAAGATGGTGTATGCTGTGGTTTGCGCGGCCAGGAAATTGTGACCATATTTTCAGGCACATACAATACATGTGCTCACGAACCTTCCGATAAAAATGCGCTGAGATCTATGAGCTTACCAGGGCGATTAGCTAAGTGGGCTATCGAGTTAAGCGAATACGACATTCGATACTAGCCGCGAACGGCGATCAAAGGCCAAGTCCTGGCGGACTTTGTAGTGGAGGGTGCGGTGCAAGAGGATACTGAAGAAGGCGATGAGTGGATATTATTTACGGACGGCGCCTCGAGTAAGGGAGGATCGGGCGCGGGAATAGTTCTAAAATCGCCCGGGGGGATCCTCCACGAGGTGGCACTGCGATTCGCAACTAATCGAACCAACAACGCAGCGAAATATGGGGCATTGGAAGCTGGCCTACGAATCGCTAAGAGTATGGGAGTTACTAACATCAAAGTTTTCTCAGACTCGGCGATAGTAGTCAACCAAGTTAACGGAAGTTTTGAGGTGAAGGAGGAGTCGCTCCTCCCCTATTTCGATGAAGTAAAGCTACTTATATCAGAATTTAAAAGAGTAGCCATATCACAAATCGCTAGGGTGGAAAATTGCCATGCGGATGCACTGTCAAAACTAGCAACAACGACAGATTTTGAAGAAGGGCGAATGGTCAGAGTAGAGAAAGAAACAAGGATGAAGCAGTGTTTCCACATGATCAGCGGAATTGAGATAAGTGACTGGCGAACACCTATTATCCAATACTTGGATAACGACACAGTACCAAGCGACCCGTTAGAGGCGACCAAGCTCCGGTGAAAAACAGGGAGATGTACCATAATAGGGGGTGAGTTATACCGAAAATCAGCTATGGGTCCGTACTTACGATGCTTGGGAGAGGATGATGCAGCTTGGGCTCTGGAAGAGGTACATTCAGGAGTGTGTGGCACTAACTTGGGAACAAGAAGTTTAGAAAGGAACTTAATATACCAAGGCTTCTATTGGCCAACAATGAGAAAGGAAGCAGGCGACCTGGTGAAAAAGTGCCACAAGTGTTAGGAATTTGCAAGCTACCACAAGTTGCCAGCAACGGCGCTTCAGGCGAACATCAGCCCATGGCCGTTCGCAAGATGGGGAATGGATATCTTGGGCCCATTTCCAGAAGCCTCAGGAAAAAGGAAGTTCCTCATCGTGGCGGTCGATTATTTCACCAAGTGGGTTGAGGCAGAAGCGGTGGCAAGTATCACCGCTAAACAGATACAAAAGTTCGCGTTTAAAAGTATCGTCACCAGATTCGGTATACCGGAAAGTATTATCTGTGATCATGGTACTCAATTCGACTCACAAGTCTTCAAAGAATTTTGCGACGATCTAAAGATAAATCTAAGATTCGCCTCAGTCGCCTACCCACAAGCCAACGGACAGGCGGAGGCGGCCAACAAACTTATCTTGCAAGGGTTAAAAAAAGAGTGGATGGATGTAAGGGTGTGTGGGTCGAAGAGCTTGATCACGTACTATGGGCTCATCGTACGGCTTATAAAACGGCGACAGGTGAGACTCCCTATACATTGACATACGGGACCGAGGCGGTCCTCCCGGTGGAGATTTCAATCTCGTCCATATATTTAATCCCAAAAGTACTTTGCACCATCAAAATTATCATGTAAGACCTACGGGCATTAACAAATCGCTATGTAAGACCTACGGGCATTAACAAATCGCTGTGTAAGACCTAAGGTCATCAAAATTATCATGTAAGACCTACGGGCATTAACAAATCGCTATGTAAGACCTACAAGCATTAACAAATCGCTGTGTAAGACCTAAGGGCATCAAAATTATCATGTAAGACCTATGGGCATTAACCAATCGCTATGTAAGACCTAAGGGCATTAACAAATTGCTGTGTAAGACCTAAGGGCATCAAAATTATCATATAAGACCTAAGGGCATTGAAATCGCTATGTAAGACCTACGGGCATTAACAAATCACCGCGTAAGACCTAAGGGCAGCGAAACTATCAATACAACGTCTACCGACGATGAAAACGCTAAGCAATAAAGAGAGGCGTCAAAGCTATAAGACAAAGGCCAAATGCACGAGCAGAAGTTAAGTGGCAAGTGTAAAAAAAAAAAAACAAAACAAACCCAGAAGCTATGATCGGATACAGAGAAACATAGGGTCGATTGTCTGAACAGCTACAGTACAAAAAAAGAGAAAAAAGTAGTAATAACAGAAAATCAGGGGCGGGTTCCTCGGCCCTTGTTGCTGGAGTCTTTGCCACCGGATTTTGAAGGATCAGTGGAGGGGTCAAGTTCCTTACCGCTGGACGAGGGAATGGATTCAGAGGGTGGCGGCTGAACCTCCGAGCCATCGGGGTTCAAATCGGGCAAGCCACGACTACGGCGGGTAGCTATCACATACTCGGCATCTGCCGCCACCACCTCACGCTCCAAGCGATCGGCGTCTCGAAAAGCAGCCTCTTCCTCGGAGTCGACTGGGTCGGGAACCCCGGAACTGTGGCGGTTAAGGCCACGGAGGACAGCCCGAACCATCTTTTGACCAGGGCAACTCTTGGTGGGAAAAAGATGGTAAAACTCGTTACGACAGCTACGCATTACCACACGCATGCTCTCACCGAAAGAATGAGTGTAGTACGCCACAGCCTCATCGTATTGAGCCTTGGCAGCCAAGAGGTCACGATTCGCCGCCGATTGTGCCGCCAAAGAGTCATTGAGCAGCTCTTTAGCGCTATCCCTCTCAGCGGTTATCTCCTCCACCTGGGCGACTTTATCGCGAGCCTCCTCCAGCTCGGCTTCAAGGGCGGCAATGCGCTCGTTCGCAGCCTGCAAGTCCTCCTGGACACCCTCCATTTGGGCAATCCGCGCAGTCGCCTCAGCCAAGCTTTCCTTCAAGGATCCAGCGGCAGAAGTTGCTGCATCCGCTCGACGCTAGAATAAATAAATGGTGAATGATTTCAGCAAGGATCGCGAGGCGATAGGCCGGAGAAATATAAAAAAGAAGAAGCAAACAAATGAATACCTTCTCCTCGTTGTGATAACAGGTGAGATCTATGCACAAGGAGCGTAAGTTCTCTGCCTCCTCTTTCAGCTTCAGATTTTCCTCTTGCATGTGCTTACATGCAAAGGACAGATCGCCGAGCTCGGCAATGGCCTAAGCGGAGGAGCAAGCATGGGAAGGGTAAGAGGAAGTACGCAGAACTGTGGCAACAAAGTGAAACGAACAAACAGATAGACGAAGGCATTTCACAATACCTGAAGGAGCCGGCAAGAGGTCGCCCCGTGCAGATCTGGAATCTCCGAGCCTTCCCCAGGGGCGGTCACCCCCTCATAAATACCTCGGGAAAATTCCTCCGCAATATCACTCACCATCCTGGGCGATATGTGGGATGCCACTGGATGGACAACAGCAAAGTAGGGCAGGCGAAAGCGACCCTCACCCTCCCAACCGGCAGGAGCGGGGTGATCGAAAACAACATTAGCCCGCTCTATCCAGGCAGCTCGGTGGGCACGATCGATGTTGATCGCTGGCGGACGAGAGTGGTCACGAGCAGGCTCAGTGGGGCGAGGATCAAGCTCCGCGGCAGGCTCTGACTTAGGATAGGTTGGGTCTAGAGGAGAGGGAATAGGCTCGGTGGGAAGATAGGAGTCATTGTATGCAAGGACGTCCTCATCAGCAGGTTGGTCGATAGGCTCCCTCACAGGTGGATCACTGTCTGCCCGGGGTGATTGGCGACGTAAACGGCGGAGTGGGGGTTCAGCATCCTCATCCTCGACTTCTACCTCGGGTTGGGATGAAGGCGGCAGACGATTGGAGCTCTCGCCCGTCTTCTTCTTCGGCTTGGAAGCCCCAGCTTTTTTCTTCCTTTTCGAAGAAGAAAGGCCTTCTTCCGTCTCGATCGCTTTCCCCTTCCCTTTAGATTTTTCAAGGGGAGGCTGGCTGGAGGCAGGAGGGGCAGGAGGGGCGGGAGCAGACTCCGGACGCCCAGGACGAGTCTCACCAACAGGCCCGCGCGCGGCGGTGGTGAGGAGTTTGAGTGTTACCCATATATATATATGGGTAACACTTCGGTACCCTGGGGTATCGGTACCCTATCACACTAAATAACTGCCATATTGGTGTTTTAACTTTGGAGTTTGAGGGATTTGGTATAGTATTGAGGGGTTAGGATACAATGTTAGGAGTTTCGAGTTTATTTTTTGGGTTTATGATCTTTTAATTTGGACTTACAGTCAAATGTTAGAGTTTGGAATACGATTTAGAGTTTTGAGTCTATAATGTAGAGTTTGAGGGTTAAGATTTAGTATTTAGGGAGTTAGCATTATTAAGTAGCGCTCAGGGTTTATTGCAATAGGTTTAAGACTCATTATTTGAGTTTTAAAGTATAGAAATGTGAATTTTTATGTTAGCTAGGGTACCGATACCCACGGGCACCGAAGTGTGCACCATATATATATATATATATATATATGATAATAATAATAAATATAAGAGGTGGGAAGAAGTAGGCGGCGATATGAAGTTTGTGTATTCCTCAGGATGTGACTCCGGCGATTCAATCGTATAAACTAGGCAACACTAGCTAAAGAAGGGGGAGGTAACCAACGTCGCCTACGCATAAAATATACCTCCTCGTATCCCTGCCTGAGCGGTCCTTAGGCCAGAGGTGGTTGATAGGTGATGACAGTCAAGAAGGATTTGGCGACGCAGGAGTATTTCCTCGGGGGTAGGATCGAGCTCGATGTTGAAGCGGCTCGCGTCGCCGGAGGACCTGTGGGTGGAAGTAGCGAGGCCCAGTGGCGGTCCGTGTCGCTGGGGTGGAAGTAGAAAAAAGAGTGGTACCAGGTAGGGCGAGGCTTCGGAGATGAATAAGTACCCTTTGGGGAGAGATCAGGCCGACGAACAAAACTTATGCCATTTGACGTATTTTTGGCATAGTGAATTAGCTGAAATAATCGAAGAGTGGGGGCAATCTTTTTGGCCACACAACTGCATTCGAAAGTAGAGGCCGAGGCCCAACACCCGACATTGAAGGCACCAAAGCATTGAAGCAGATCGACTATGAATGACGATGGTGGAAGGCGAAGTCCGTTGGTGAAGGCCTCGGTCCAGATGTCGTGCCACCCAGGCGGGCAATTGCCGATGGTAGAAAGTCGGGAGGCCACGACGAACCCCCAGGAGGATGGCAGCATGGCGAACGGAAGAACACGGGCGACTCTCTCTACTGACCCCGAAGGAAAGTAGCCTGGGCCAACGACCGTGCGCTCATCGCAAGCAGCTCCCTGCCACATAGACCGCCAGTTGTCAATGGAGTAGGACCCAGTAACCTTGCTCATCTCAGGGTCAATCTCGACACCATGGCGAGCCCGTTCAAATCCTACTTGGTGGGGGCCCCAAAAAGGAAGGGCGGGAGAATCGTCAAAATTCTCCTCCACCGCGTCGGGGACCTGGGCAGAGGAGATTTCGGCTAGGGATGGGGGATTTAAGGGCACCCGCTCAGGGGACGGATAAGAAGGTGAAGGAGAGGGTGAAGGATCGGTACCCATGGAATAAGAATGACTTTGGTTCTGGCTATCGTCGCCGGAGCTCATGGTTCAAACAAGGAAGCAAGAAACGGAAAAGGAGGAGGAACACACGACAAGGAGATAGGACTACAATGAGAGTGAGAAAGAAAGGAGGAGTCACGTACCAGGTGGGCGTCAGGGAGCTCCAGACATTTGAAAAGGAGTAAGGAGGAGGAAAGGTCGTTTTTCCGGTCGTCGGAAGAAAGAAGGAAACAGTTGAAGCAAAGGGGTAGTAAAACAGAGGAGTGGAGCAGCAAAGAAAACGTAAAAAAAGGAGGAAGACGGTAAGTGTGGGGTTTATAAAGGCAATCAAACGGGCGGGAAACGGAACCGTCGCGATGGATGATTGGGGGACACGCGCGGCTGATGGGATGCGCTTATAGCCCCTAGGCAATGATGACCGTCTTGGAAAATACCAACGTACCCCGATTTCCCCAACTTCTCCAGCAAGTTAGAAGGGAAAAGACCGCACTGCCCCGGAAAGACGAAGAGACACACGTGCGAGAGAAAAGATAAACACAGGTGGCAGCGGCGGTAGGATGCAAAGCGACATAACAGCAGCGGTGGTAGGATGCAAAGCGACATAACAGCAGCGGCAAAGCGACGAAGTGACATAACAAAAGTGGCCAAACGTCGTAACACAAGCGATTGGAAGCCCTCATCCAAGCGAAGCTCGACTAAGGGTTTGGGGGCAATTGATGGACCCTCGTACGGCGATTATAGGATAGGCGATCCGGACTATGAGTAAGCCCTCACCCAAGTGAAGCTCGACTAAGGGCTTGGGGGCAATTGATGGGCCCGGCCTGCCAGCACTCCGAAAGCCCAGGCAGCGGCCCACGCGCAGCGGTCGCCGTCGATGGTTTGGACCTAGGCGACAGTTTGGGCAAACCGGACAAAACAGGCCCAAGAGACGAAAGAAAGCCCAAGACGACGGCCCAATACAGCGACTCTTAGGGTTTCAAGACAAAGCGGACACGTGTCGACATCTTATGGAGACTACGAACGAGTGGCCAGGATTCAGCCTTGGCGACCACGACAGGGGTACTATAAATACCCCCCGTACATCCCATAAACCGGCGGATAACACTTTGACCCAGCGGACAACGCTCCGTGGTACGTAACTCGCTTCCCTCCCATTCCTTAAACTGATCGCCTCACTCTCCCCTGAACTAACTACCCCCGTTACAACTTACGAGGTACACCACCCCTAAGAAGACCAACAGGCTTGGGCTTCTTCTATTGGGCCAGGCGACGAGGCTGGAACAGTTAACTATAATAATTAACTAGTTAACGTCATGATCAGATAACTGGTAAACAAAGTTTTTAGCCGATAACTAGTTCTCAAAACTAGTTAACATGTTACTCAACGACCACATTATATAGCTATAAGGTTATACCAACAATATCTTTTGCATTTAAATGTTTACAAAATGGCTTAAATTCTCAAACCATCAACAATATATTTTTCAGTGACTGAGAATGTAACTTTCAATAATTCTAAAACATCCCAAATTATTTGTAACTGCAAAGAAGTTACCTAACTTAACTAAGTGACAAATCAGTCATCTAACTTAACTAAATGACAAACTGGTCATTCTTCTTCAACCTACCACTGCAACAACGTAGTTGCTTCGTCCGCCGATGCCGCCTGTCACCGCCACTAGTTTATGACCCACATAGGCTCTCCCTCATCGTTCCTCCTTCTCCCAATCATAGGCACGGCTAAAGAAGTCCACCATCGTTACTCCTTCGAATCCACCCCACCCTCATTTGATTCTCACCATCGATTAGACGACGTCGCTGCTCCAACGACGACAACACTGATTTTATCATCTCCGACGAGGATGCTGATTCTATTATCCCGCCGACGACGACGAAGAAGCGTTTGCTCGAATCAGATCCATGGTGGCAGTAGATGCGGCGGACGACGGGAGCTCGAATCAGATTCATCCTTATTTTAGGGATTTGGCCACTGATTTCGTTTCTAGTAAGTTTTCAAACTTCTGCCACCACTGAATTCGACTGAAATCGGATCGGTGAAGTAGTTTCCGAAGCCAATGGAAAAGCTAGAAGGAGGATGACGATGCGGCGGGTGAAGAAGAAACATAGCATATGGTTATTTTCCAAAATACCAAAATTACCCCTCCGGGTATAAAGGTTGGACCGGTCCAACCCAAAAGGGTTGGGCGTGGATCCGATTCCACGCCTGAGGCCTCTATACGTGAATCGGCTCTCTCTGTCCGACCCTGCAGCAATTCCAGAATGCTATCTTCCTCATACTACAACTCTTCCTCTCTTCACCCTCTCTACAACCGTCATCCCATCTCCGTCTTCTCAATCTCCTCCTCCTCCCTCCTCCCTCGCCACCGTCCCCAAGACTCCCCCGACTCCCCCTCCGGAGACACCACTCCCGACTTTTTTCCACCCTCGGAGCCCATTTCTCGCACCCACAACGCCAAAACCATTTCCCTCCTCTCCCGCCACCTTCTACGCGAATCTCCTGTTCCTCAACACTGGGATGAGTTTCAGTCACATGATGAGGTCTTCCCTCTCGAGGAGCATGTCAAGCGTCATGAGCTATCGCTTATTGCCACCAGACGAGCTCCCACTTTCCCTGGTTCCATTTCCTCCTACCGTCCCGACGTCTCTACTTCCCCTCTACAAGCCCTCTTCCCACGTTGCGATGAAAACCAAGAGGAGTACTATGATAGTGAGGACGAGGATATTATAATTAAGGCGGTTGAGATCCGTAGGAAAGTCACTGCTGAGATTTTTTTACAGGCCATGAACAAGGGAAAATTTGGATTGACCTATTCTGGCAATCTGGCTGCTAAACTGGGGGATTTCCTTGATTTTGTTATGATCCAAGCTGCCCACATGAAGAGGTCCCCTGACTTTGAAAATTCTAGTTTCAATCTCCGAGCAAAGATTGTCATTCAAGACCTTGGAGTTGTCCCACTTATCAGGTACTTTAGTTTAATTAGTTACAACTTGGTTTGATGACACTTGTTGTGGAATTGGTGGGTTGGTTGTGAGGCTGGAGTTGTGATTCAACTAAAATGCAGGTGGTTGAAACACAATGAGTTGACGTATCCCAAGATTGCTAAGCTCTTGAACATGTCAAGAGGTAATCTTGACTCTGTTAGGCGAATTGCTGAGTGGCTAAAATCAATTCATGTTAAAGGGGAATTTCTCGGGCCAGTGCTCACTAAAGCAGGCGACAATGTATTGGAACGCAGCAACGAGAAGCTGGATGAAATTGTTGAGTATTTGGAGAGCAACGGAGTTAGGAGAGATTGGATGGGGTTTGTGATGAGTCGGTGCCCGCAATTGTTATCTTACAGCATGGATGAAATAAGAACCCGAGTCAAGTTCTTCACTGATATGGGTATGAATGAGAAGGATTTTGGTACAATGGTGTTTGAATACTCTAGGGTCCTTGGGTATTTCAGTCTTGATGAGATGAACCAAAAGGTAAACAAATTCGAAACTTTTGCAAACTGCTTTGGATGTAGTGTGGCTGAAACTGGTGTCTTTGTTCATCTAGGTTGATTACCTCAAGGAGTTCGGCATCAGCCATGAAGATGTTGGGAGACTTCTTGCATTTAAGCCACAGTTGATGGGCTGTAGCATTGAGGAAACATGGAAGCCTCTTGTGAAGTATTTTTACTATCTTGGGATCACCAAAGATGGGATGAGGAGAATGCTTATGGTTAAACCTATGGTTTTCTGTGTTGATTTGGAGAAGACCATAGTGCCCAAGGTATATACATATATACTAGATGCCACATTCTGGGTGTCTTGCAGATGATTTTAAGATTATAACAGTTTTGACTAGCATGGTCTTTTTTTCCACATAATGTCGTAAAGGTTCGGTTTTTTCAAGACATCGGCATTGAGGATGCAGCCATTGGAAATATGCTTGTTAAGTTTCCTCCATTGCTCACCTACAGCCTGCAGAAGAAGATTCGGGCAGTGGTTCGTACCAACTCATGCCTGATTCCATCTGAACACCTTGTTGTTTATTTTCTAGTGTACTCCTTACAGCCTTAACAGCATACAACATTATGCAATTGACATTCTTACCGAAGATGATTGGAATTCCATTATGCAGGTCATATATCTGATGACAAGAGCTGGGGTTAGTCAAACGGACATTGCAAAGGTTATAGCTTCAGGACCTGAGCTCATGGGGTGTAGCATAGTGCATAAACTTGACATCAACGTAAAGTACTTTCTGTCCCTTGGCATACGACCGAAAGTACTGGGGAGATGGTTGCAGACTTCCCCATGTTACTCCGCTACAGTGTACAAGTCCTCCGGCCAAAGTATCAATACTTAAGGCGAACAATGGTTGGGAGCTTACATGATGTCATTGAGTACCCAAGGTTAGAAAAGAGGGAGTCCCTTGAGCTTATACGAGTGAGAAATGCAAAGATCATATACAATGCTTTGAGCTTCAACCCGCTAAATTGTTCGTAATCAAATCAAACTGCAGGTTCTTCAGTTATTCACTTGAGGGACGAATAATTCCTCGACATAAAGTTATGGTTGAGAATCAGATGAATATGAAACTGAGGTACATGCTAGCATGCAGCGACGAAGAGTTTGAGAAGAAGGTCGAGGCAACTTTGGAAAAGCGGCAGAATTTTGAAGCTGCCTCACTAGAATTGTCAAAAGAACTACAAGACATGGTATGACTGTAATTCTACAAAAACGTGGATGGATGGATGCAAGCGTAGATAATGTGAAGGTCAAAGACCTCAGTGTCTAGATGATGACAACATGTATATTTTATAGCCGTTGTAAGTAAGAATATGCAGTGCAATACAAGGGCATCAACACTTGTGAGCAAACGAACAATGTGGCCAGACGGTCACTAACGAATTGTAATTCCAACCTCTGCCCCGAAGAGCTTATCTTTCTTTTCTCAATTAAAGTTGATTCCGCAGGTTTGAATTAGGGTTCAGCGTTTCGGTTAAGCAATATATTATATGTAAATACTGGCTACTGGCTATTGCACTCGGACATCAAGCACTCATCTGGACTTGGAACAAATATGGGTGGAAGCAGCCATGTGCTCTCATTGTTCAAACAGCTTCAGCTGGTCTGATGACCACTTGACTTATTTAGTACTTTTAATTAGTTTAGTGACCTATTTGCTATTTTCATGTGGTGACTGTTTTGTAATTCCATCAGGCTGTTTTGTCGTTATTACTGTAGCAGTACACCGGCTATTCTGCCTTGTCTGCTCTGTTTTGGGGAGTGCTGGTTTAAAGCAGCTGAGTTGCAGCAAGTATGATTATTATGAATCAATTTACAAACATTTTGAATATCTCTGTCTCTCTCTCTTTGAAGCTCTTAAGCTCTTCTCCTTTTCTTCTCAACCCTAATCTTCCATTCTCTTCTCCGATTTATCACCGGCAAGCCTCTGGGACATTACAAAGTGTTATTAGAGCACTTGTAGGCACCTATAGCAATGACTGTAAACCATGACACTCCTATCTCTACTATGGAAGAGCATATGAATAACCTCCGAACCACTCAATAGCATAAGCACGCCAACTTGACGACAATGGTGACCAGGCATGGAGAATCTCTGACTGCCCTGTAAACCAGCCTGAATGAGCATCTCGCATCCCACCAAAGGTTGGAACAGATGCTCCAACGCATCATTGAGCGTGTGAACGAGGAACCACGAGTAGGAGGAGGGGGCCTTCCTAGAGGGCAGGGAATGTTGTGGAGGCCCGATCAGTTAGCTACTGATATGCCAAAGCTGGATTTTACTTACTTCTCAAGTACTAATCCAACATCTTGGGGTAAGGAAGTGTTCCAAACTTTTCACCATTCCCTGATGAACAATGAGTGGATGTCATATCTCTCTTCTTGGAAGAGAGGGCAAACATTTGGTTCCAAGGTTGGTAAGCTGACAGACCAAACCCTCACTGGGATGACCTAGCAGAGGAGTTGATGAGGAGGTTTGGTGATTCAACCTGTGTGTCGTTGGGATCTTCAACAAGCTCAATTAGTTAGGTGTAGTGTTGGAATACCAAGATAAGGTCAAGGATTTTAGGTCCAGGATGCTGAAACTGAACCCCACATTGAATGAAACATATTTCATTAACAGTTTCATCAGTGGTTTAGATGATGAAATAAAGCTGGTCTAGATGATGCTTAAACCACCAGATCTCATGGATGCACTCTTACACGCAAAGATGGAAGAGGCATCATTGAAGCATGCAAGAAGAAGTTCAGGAGCTCACTTATGAAAATGTTGGGACCTCCAAAAAGCCCCCCTTGACCAAACTAGTGTTGAGCCATGTTCGCGGGGGGGGGGGGGGGGGGGGGGGGGGGGGGGGTTGTGCTACAAATTTGGGGATAAGTACTTTTATGGCCACATCTGTGCCAAGAAGAGTCTGAATGCCCTGGAGGGAGAAGAGGAAAATGAGGAACTTGAGCCTGAAGAATAGCTGCATGATACAAAACTGATGGAGCTCTATATGCAAGTTGAGGGTAGTTCCAATAAAGGTTCATCAATTAGGGTGAACGGGAGAGTTGGCCGACACCCTTTACTCATCCTCGTTGAATAGAGAGCAGCTACACCTTCTTGAGCAAGAAGTATGCAAAAGAGATGCAGTTCAAACAACATCCTACTACACCTATGAAAGTGAAAATGGACAATGGTGATGCCATGGTGAGCAACACTGAATGTAAAGGGATCTCTTGGTTGATGCTAGGACAAAAGTTCACATTGGATGTCAGGATCCTTCCCCTCAAAGAAACTAACCTGGTGTTCAGATTCAACTGTTTAAGAACCATTAGCCCTGTGCAAATGGACTTTGCCAAGCTCAACATGGATTTTGAGTGGGAGGGTAATCCTATGGTTTTGCAAGGCATGAAGGACACTAGTCAATGTCAGTCCATGAAATGTGATGAGATCTATAAGAGCATGGTCAAAGGGAAATTGGCCATGTTAGGTGGCCAAGTGATTCCAATTAAAGGAGAGGGAATCAACCCAGTGGTGCCAGAGTTTCTGCGGAAGGTGTTGGAAGGGTTCACTGATGTGTTCAATAATCCAACCAAGCTCCCTCCTCCAAGGTTATATGATCATCACATCCCTTTGGAGCCAAACTCAAAAACAGTGAAACTGAGGCCCTATAGGTACACACCAACCAAGAAGGATGAAATAGAGAGGCTGGTATTGAAGATGCTTGACCATAAAGTCATCCAAGCCATTCACAACCCCTTTGCATCTCTAGTCTTGCTTGTCAAGAAGAAGGATGGCACTTGGAGATTCTATGTTGACTACAAGCAGCTCAATACCATAACCATTAAGGAAAGTTCCCCATACCAATGATCGGTGACCTCCTGGATGAGCTGTATGGATCAAGGTTCTTCACAAAGTTGGATTTAAAGGCAGGATACCATCAAATCTGAATGTTGTAAGAGGATCAATTCTAAAAAGCTTTCAGGACTCACCAAGGCCACTATGAGATCAAGGTAATGCCCTTTGGCCTCACTAATGCACCTACTACATTCCAGTCCTTAATGAGTCAGGTGCTTGCTCCCTATTTAAGGAAATTTGTGCTAGTTTTCTTTGATGACATACTAGTATACAGCCCCACTAAGTCAGATAATCAGTTGCATTTGGCTAAGACATTACAGCTACTAAGACAGAATGAACTGTATGCCAAGTGGACCAAGTCATCATTTGGCCAGACGCAAATTGAGTATCTAGGACATGTGATCGATGATCGTGGTGTGGCTACTAAGAGCAGCAAGATAGAGGCTAGGTTGAGTTGGCCAAGACCCAAATCTGTGAAAGCTTTGAGGTGTTTTCTAGATTTAACATGTTGTTACAGGAAATTCATTAGATGTTAGGGTCTCATCAGTAAATCACTAACCGAATTACTGAAGAAAAACCAATTTCAGTGGGGAGAACAAGCAACTGAAGCATTTAAAAGCTTCAAGAAGGCCATGGCTAGTGCTCCAGTTCTTGCCCTTCCCAACTTCTAGGAACCATTCAACCTAGAAACTGATGCTTCTAGCACTAGCAGGCTAGTGAGTCCATCATTTCATTGGCTATAAATAGCCACACAAGTCTGTCGTGTAAAACTCACCAAGTCTTCCTCTGTTTTTAGCAATTTTCTTGTTCTCTAAAATTAGTCAAGGCTTGTAATCATGTTGTATACACGAGGTAGCTCGATAGTTCGTTAGAAAATATATCAAGGGAACGTACCCATTTGTGGTACGAGTTTCTCTATGGTTAGAGGTTTCCATTATTTGGAGTCTACTAAGTGGGTCTAGGTACGATCTACCTAGGAAGGTTGGGTTATATCTTCGAGGTTTCAATCGTACTCTTGCCTAGAGTTTGATTGGTTCAAGTTTTTAATAACATCGTCTCCTGAGCGATATCTTGGGATGTGAACGTAGATTTCAATCTTGTTATCGAACCATGTTAAAAGACATCGTGTCCCGATAATTACTTTGTGTTTGTCTTTATTTGCTCTCAATATTTGCAGCACAAATTAGTGACATTTGGTATTGAACACAAGTGTCTTCTAAGTTTGTTCATGAGTTGTATGGTAAGCTCGACGTGTGTGAATCTTGTGGTTTAGTCGAAAAAGGTACCCCCCTTCGATCAACACTTACCTCAGCCAAACCCTCAACAACAGAAACAAGGGATTATCAACTTATGAAAAGGAATACATGGAAATTATATTGGCAGTCTCAAAGTATTGGCATTACCTCGAAGGCAGATCATTCACCATTGTAACAGATCCTGAGAGCCTCAAGTACATACTTGGGAAGAAAATACACACTTATATTCAGAAGAAGGAATTAGCAAAGCTCATTGGACTGGATTTCCAAATCAAATTCAGGCAAGAGAAACTCAATAAAGCTGTTGATGCCCTTGCAAGGAGATATGAGGATGTAACTGAGTGTTCAAGCATCACAACATCCATACCAGACTAGATGAAGAACATTGAGAGAAGCTATGAGGGAGATCAAGAAGCACACATCCTCATAACAACTTCTACCACTCAAGCAGCAGGTCCCTCACTATACAGCTTCGGCCAAGGGATGTTGAAGTACAAAGGGCTTATCTATGTGAGAAATGCTGAGGAAATGAGGAACCATCTATTTCCCTCTCCTGTTGGGGGTCATTCTGGAGTGCAAGAAACCTATCAGAGGGTAAAGAGGTACTTCTACTGCCCTAGACTCAAGAGGAACACAAGGGAATGGATCCCAACTGTGACATTTTCCAGCAATGCAAGGCTGAGATTGTGCCTTATCCAGGGTTGTTGCAACCATTACTAATCCTAGATCAAGCTTGGTAACGCATTTCCATGGATTTTGTGGAAAGGCTGCCTAAATCCAACAACAAGGAGGCTATACTCATGGTGGTGGACATGTTAACCAAGTATGGACACTTTGTGGCTATAAGCCACGCTTATACAACCATCATTATAGCCCAGGTATTCATGGATAACGTGTTCAGGTTACATGGCATGCCCTTTACAATTGTGTTAGACAGGGATGCCATTTTAACAAGTTCCTTATAAAAGAAAATGTTTGAGCTTTAGGGAGCCAAACTGCATTACTCCACTGCTTACCATCCTCAAACAAATGGGTAGACATAAAGGTTGAACAGATTCTTGGAGGATTACTTCAGATGCATGATAAGTGGAGCTCCAAGGACTTGGCTTCAGTGGTTTCCCTTACCTGATTGGTGGTAAAACACTAACCACTATAGAAGCTTGAACTTGACCCCATTTCAGGCCCTTTATGGCTACCCTCCCTCTGTGTTTGACATGTAGAATCCCATTTCTACATCCATTGCAGTTGTGGAGGACAAACTCTAGCACCGACATCAGATCATTGACCAGCTGAGGGATAGCTTAGCCAGAGCTCAAAATAGAAAGAAGAAACAAGTTGATAAACATCAAACTAATTAAGAGAACTTTCCAGGTCTGGGATTGGGCTTATTGTAACATCCCCGCCCAACCAGACGTTTTAGAACTCGAGTTTGGGTGATCGAGGCATTGGAATCAGTGTCTCTGAGGTCCCATCAAAGTTTGGGACGTTCGTGCTTAATTTGGTTTGAGGTTGCAAACGAGCATGCTGTATAGTGAAGAACACACGCCGTGTAGTTGAACTACACGTCGTGTATCATGGTACACGCCGTGTATCTACGATAGATACACGGTCATGCTCTAATTTCTAGAATGGCTCGTCGAAAACAGTAGTAGAAACCACACGGCCGTGTGTCTGTACAACACGCCGTGTTTCTTTATGAAACACGCCGTGTGTTGTGACCTGCATAGAAAAGGACGAGTTTTGATGGTTTTGACAACTTTAACGTTTTACTCTTTCCACGAAAATCCTTTTGACGAACCAATTTTAGCCAATCTTCGAAGGTTGATTTTGGGAGCTACGAGAGTCCAATCGAACATCTATTTTCTCCTATGCGTTCCTGGTGATGAGAGGAAGGGATCGCATATCTCTGATTCTGGTATTTCTGAGTAAGTTTCTGTCAGTGAGGAAGGGAAAAGATACGAAATTAGAGAAGGGGATTTCGTTCTTCTGGGAATCTAGAAGACGTTTAGAGCCTCGTCTTTTATTCTAGGGGGCATAGCGTTGTTAGATAGTGTTAGGACATGTGAGGAGTTATAATCTGACCTAGATGAACTTAGTGATTTATATGAAAATGAAAGAGAGTATAAGGGGTTAATGGTTTTGTGATTGCCAGTTGGATGTTTGAGATGCTTTGTTGTTGTGTTTGATGCTTGATGTTGTGCTGAGGGGTTGGTGATGAAATGAATTAATTACTGAATTGGTTAGAAATGAGAGATAGGTTGATTGGGGGTTCTGTGGTGAATTGTACGATATTATACTGTTGTTATAGTTGTGGTTGCAGGAGGATGGCCCTACCAATGTGGGGACGTCCTATGAAAGACGAACATAAGGGTAATCCTAGACTTGCGACATGGCTACCTCTGTATCTTTCATGCAAGAGGGGTGGTGATGAAACTAGAATTATCGTGATTATTATCCCGGATTAAGTGATATTTCATTGCTTGTAACACGATTTTAGGGGTAGTTTAGTGGGTTTTTCGTTCATTAACGCTATTTCCTACCCAATTGGTTACTTTGGCCCTTTTGGGTCTATTTGATGTGTTTTTGAGTGTCTCCTTAAGTACACAGGTTTTTGCCATCAAATATGCAACCATCAGACGTGCTCGGGATGCAATGGAACCTCAAGAAGTTATCTGGGATCGTTAGAGAACTCAAACTGATCGAAGAAACAAAGGAAACTGTCCACCCCTGAAGTTCTCACCAAGATAGTGTTCACAAACTCATGCAGAATTTCATCGCCAAATTCACAAAATTATATGAAGAAGTTCTCGACGAGAACTTCAATCTTCTCGCCGAGAACTTGTGAAGAAATTAAAGAAATTCTAGTCGCTAGTTGGAATAATTTTACACATATGTTTTCGGTGAGAACTCCAGTATTCTTGCCGAAACTTGGCCTTTTCCGGGTCTGTTTTGGAAAAGAATCTATATAAGGCCCTCTTCAGGCCCAATTGAAGGGATTCCAAATTTCAGCTTCCACATTGATAGAAGAGAGTTTAGAGCGTTCTTAGAGTTCCCAGAGAGATTTTGACACGATCTTTCCATCCTAGAGGTGCTCGGAGCTAGAGTGGAGATTTCTGGAGATCGAAGCTTCGAAGAATTGTCAGAATTAGGTTTTTCAGATTTCCTATGTTCTTCCGTTGTATGATGAATTCTCTTGTTGTTTTCGATTCTCTTATTTCGAATATGAGTAGCTAAACTTTTTAAGTTTAGATTAGATGAACCCTAAGTGACCTGGGGCTTTAAAGCGGTCACGGATCGGTGGTAATGAGATCTTAATTCAGACAGATTCTTATTCATAATTGATTTGTTCTTAATCTGTGTTTCTTTTCTAGCTTGATCACCTAGATTAGTTTCCTGTTCAAACACGGATAGTTGGCGAACGTTCGCCTTGTTTTAGAACTTCAAATCAATTAATTAACCTATTCAATGGATTATGCCTTTCGTGGGAACTGTGTAGGGTTAATTCATTTCTAGAGCAGCTCATTAAATTCAATCATGTGCACCAGTTAGTTATCTGTTGCAGAAATGAACACATGGACGGTTAATTAATCTTGGTAGTTAGTTCTGATAGAGTGAACGTTCGCGGACTTAGACCTAAGGGCAAGGAGCTGTGATAGTGTCTAAGAACTGAATGAATTAGGATTGAAAGTCACCGATTTTGTGATCGCCAATGTCCTGGTAATCTTAGGGGGATTCGAGTCTAAGATTTTGTCTATCTTTCGTTAATCAACCTTGATCAATCAATCTTTCTTATAATTCAATCTAAATTTCCTTGCATAATAGTTTAGAAGTCATGGAACTCACACCACGCAACTTGTTTGAAACCTTAATTTTTGTCAGCTTCTTTGAGTAAACAATTTGAAGAAACCCGTGGAATATGATATGTCCTACTTTAGTGGGATAGTATTTGATCACTGTTTTTCACGTTATCAAATTGGCGCCGTTGCCGTGGACTCTTCTTAATTGTTTGAAAGAAGAGTTGGCATTTATTCTTCTACTTTCTATCTTTTCACTTTCCACCACACTTCGAATTTACACCAGTTGTTCTTGTTTTTCTTCATTGTAGGTTGAATGCAGGTATATGAACCATCCATCTACTCGTTTCTCAGCTCAAATATGTCAATACTAAGAGCTCAGACATCTCAGCCAGTTCTTTACCGACAAAGCAATAGCAAGCGAAGTATCAGTGACAATCGATACTGTAACACCCATCCCAAACTGACCCGGTTTACCCGTGGTCGAACCGGTTTGAGTGCTACTCGAAGATACAGCATTTAAAAGAAAAGAGTAAAACGCAGCGGAAACAGAAACAACTCTTAAATACAAGTTCAAAATGAAGGAGGCCTCCACTTAATAAAACCGAAATACAACTGAAATCCGAAATCCGATCACAACCGATCACAAAATCTCAAAACGATTACAAATCTTCCAACCCAAAAGTGTCAACTGAAATCTAAATTTAAAACAATGGTCACTCCACAATAGCTTCCTAATTCTTCACTTCACAACTCCAACCTGCAACTCCTCCGAACTCAACCGAACACCTGAAAAGAGAAACTGGGGGGGATCAGCTTCCTAATGAAACTGAGTGAACCCACTGGGTTTACCTATGCGCCGAACCTAGCCTAGGAGCGATCCCAACTCCACACACACATCAAGCAATGGAATCTGACACAACCAGCTCATTTTAATTCCTAACATGATACTAGGCGATCACATAAGCTCAACATCAAATCAACCTCCACAATCCATGATAACAATAGTACACAAGAAATCAACATGCATAAGATCAACATCATACCAGAACTAGTTCTTCATAACAACAAAGATCCTCACTCCTACGGTTACACCATTGACTCACATATATACCATTTAGCATTGCTTCACAAACAAGAAGTTTAGCATCACAAGACAAGTTACCATCAAAGCACACACATGTATACCTCTTCAAACACATTCGCACATTCACACATACGCTGCATTTCCTCTTTCAATTATCTAAGTGATCTCACAGGTGCACTCCCCAAATCAATACCCACAACTCATAATCTCGACCATATAACCCAAATCATCAATTCACAAATACAACGATATAACCAAGATCATGAAGCACACAGATCAACCTTACATCACAATACATCTCAACTCCTTACTAACAGCACTTCCACTCACACATCGACCACCACTCACATTGCACAGATTCACAATTATCTACAACGTCAATCATAGACCATTCAACCTCTAACTCACATCTCAGCATGACAACATGATTCACAACACATCACAAGGCAATTCACAAACACGTCCGAACACACATCATACAGAAAGCACACATGCATCTCAATTCCATTATCTATGTGAGTTCATTAGGCGCCATAAGGAGTTGTTCCCCCGCTACCCCGCCGGCCTGACGCACCTCCCTACCGCATGGGAGGTCCTCGTGCTCCCCTACCGCATGGGGAACACTTCACAATTTCCACAATTCCACAATACCACAATACCACTCCCCGTCGGGAGACTAATCTACCAGTCCGTCGGTAGGCCCTAACTACCAGTCCGTCGGTGGGTGAAACACAATTGGGGTAACGTTGGCTCCTTCCAGTTCTATCATTTTAATTCCATTTACTCAATTCCATTTGATCAACTCCACTTTGCAAAACCACTACTCAAATTACACATCACAAATCCACACCATAAATCCACATCACAAATTGACACCACAAATCCACATCACAAATCAACACCATGATTCCACCGCACAAATCCATGTTCTAGTTCCAAACACCAATTCTATGTTCCAATTCTAGGATATAATTCTAGTCTAACCACAACCGGCAATAATAGATACAATCATAGAATTCATCGCATCCAACCCCATCCCATCTCACATTTCTAGATCAACTACATTAGCTATCATCTTATATCCCAATCCCCACATCACACATCAATCAGCACGCTCATCAAATAGTAATCACAAGACAGTTATCCAGTTTTACTCTCGAGGGTTCATGCAAGACCTAACACATCCTAAGTCCAGTTCCAACTCCTCACTCCCATTCCTAGCCATCTAGTCAACCATACACTCACACAAGTCAACCATACAATCACACAAGTCCCCAACACCACATAACCATAAAATCAAGACAACATCAATTTACCATTTCAACTCTCCTATTGAGCGTTACTAGATTAAACCACATAATCTATCTAGTTCACATATTTCATCTAACACGATTCCTAGCCACAATTCGACCAATTCTGACATCCTCATTCATCTCAACCATTTACCATTCCACATCCAAGACTCCAACCTTATTACAATAATCACAAGGCACAGAATCAATCACCAACACACACAGCATCATTTCATACAATTCAGTCATACAACCTCAGCTCAACTAGCTCATGCATTCAGAACACCCAATTCCATTACTCAATTCCATTCACCAATTCCCCTAACCAATTCCATAAGTCAATTCCACGTACCGGTTCTATTGTCCACTTCCACGTACAAATTCCCTTACCAATTCTATTAGCCAATTATAAGTCATAAGTCTACCACCTTAAACACATTAACAACCATCTTCACACACAACATCAATTCTACCTAAAAGGCACGTTGCATAATTCATACATTAACACCAAGCATCATCTCATCCCAACATTATGTAACCCAACACAATCCAAATCATTCAATAATCCCATATCACACATAACCACACATCACAAGACATTCAACGCCTCCCACGGCACAAACAGTTTAAGGGTAAACGGCTAGCTCACCGGCCACCCCCACCTGCAAGTACAGGGGAAGCCATGTCATGAGTCGTAGGGTTACCCTCCTGTACGTCCTTCATTGGACGACCCCACATTGGTGGAGCCATCCACCTGTTCATCAATTAAGGGCGACCCCACATTGGCAGGACCACCCTCCTGCAACCACAAACTGACAATAGCATAATATACAAATTCTCATGTTCACAGACCCGTCCCTCCTATCACTCTTTACTAGTTTCGATCAATTTATCATCCATGTTAATCAATTCCCCCAATCAAAATCATCACAAACAGCCATCAATCATAAACCAATCCATCAATTAACAAACATCCAACAATCATCAAACAACATATTTCACAGAACAATCAATTGCAGAACAGTTTTCCCCTTTTACTCTCTTTCAATTTCATGCAAGGCCCTACATTTTTCTAGGTCTGAATTGTAACTCCTCACACCGACAGACTACCTATCGTACGCTAAACCCTCACCTGACAAGAAGACGAGGCTCTAAAACTCTTCTAGAAACCCGAACAGCCAAGCTCTCAGACACCAAAAACGTAGCTATCCTCCTCTTCACCGACAGCAGCTTACTCCGAAATATCCAGAACTTCTGGGTGCGATCTCTTCCTCTCATTACCACGAACTCATAGCAACAAACGGATCGCCAATCGGAGCTCTACAACTCTCGAATCGAGGTTTGAAGTTTATGGAGATTTCTGGCTCAGTCCCAAAAACGTAGCTCTTCCTTCTTCTACTGACAGCACCTCGATTCGAAATACCCAGAACCACGAATAGCGATCTCTTCCTCTCGTCGCCACGAACCCGTACAACAAACGGATCGTCAATCGGAGCTCTACAACTCCCGGAATCAAGAATTGAAGCTAAAGGGTTTTTGGCTTCTTCAAATACGGGTTTTGGGGAAAGAGAAAGAAGGGGAAGTTATGAATTTCCGTGTAAAATCAGCCTTTTATAGTCTGACCATGATACACGGCGTGTATTCATGATCGAACACGGCGTGTATTGTAATACACGGCCGTGTATCGTGGTCTGCCCACATTGACAATTTTTTCACGTACTCTCTTGTATACTCGACCCGACTCAACTATGAACGTCCCGAACTTCGATGGAACCTCAAGAACATTGTTTCCAATGTCTAAACCATCCAAACTCAAGTTCCAAACCGTTCGGTTGGGCGGGGATGTTACAAGTCTCCACAACTTCAAAAGATTTCGTCCCCGAAATCACAACCCAACTCGCTCTAGCAACGAATCCACAAATCACAGCATAACGCAGCAACACAAGGATCACATCACCTCCCGAAACTCCCTTTTAACGGCTCTAGCAACACACACCTTCTAAGGGCACTACTCCCACACTACTTCAAACTTCTACCTAACAGACACGCACAACCGAACCTCAACGGCACTACTCACAACAAGAACACAACCAAAACACAATCAAACAAAACTCACTCAAGAGCACAACCACAACGCAAGAGCTCAACAAAGCACACTCACACCAACAAGAACTATGAAGCTAACACCTTCGACTAAAACTCACACCCTCAAGCACTCTACTCACTTAACCAAATTCTACAAGGCTCTACTCTTCTAACCAATTTCCCAACCTGCTACTACTTCCACTCTCAACTACTCCGCCACCCTCTTCACTACAGGAGGACACAAAACGTTTCAGTTGACCAATTTTAAGAAATCACATTTCATTTCAAATCACTTTCCTTTCAAATTCACAACACTTTCCTTTCAAAACTTCCCACCCATTTCAAAACATTTGAAAATCCCTGAAAAGTTGGTCCTGTGCCGGTGCTTCTTCCCTTCCTCCTATGAGGTTAATTACTCCTCTAGAAGAAGAGACGAATCACCAACACAGCAGCAACTAACCAGGCTCTGATACCACTTGTAACACCCATCCCAACCGACCCGAGTTCACCCGTGGTCGAACCGGTTTGAGTGCTACTTGAAGAACCAGCTTTAAAAGAAAAGAGTAAAACGCAGGCGAAACAGAAACAACTCTTAAATACAAGTTCAAAACGAAGGAGGCCTCCACTTAATAAAACCGAAATACAACTGAAATCCGAAATCCGATCACAACCGATCACAAAATCTCAAAACGATTACAAATCTTCCAACCCAAAAGTGTCAACTGAAATCTAAATTTAAAACAATGGTCACTCCACAATAGCTTCCTAATTCTTCACTTCACAACTCCAACCTGCAACTCCTCCGAACTCAACCGAACACCTGAAAAGAGAAACTGGGGGGGATCAGCTTCCTAATGAAACTGAGTGAACCCACTGGGTCTACCTATGCGCCGAACCTAGCCTAGGAGCGATCCCAACTCCACACACACATCAAGCAACGGAATCTGACACAGCCAGCTCATTTTAATTCCTAACATGATACTAGGCGATCACATAAGCTCAATATCAAATCAACCTCCACAATCCATGATAACAATAGTACACAAGAAATCAACATGCATAAGATCAACATCATACCAGAACTAGTTCTTCATAACAACAAAGATCCTCACTCCTACGGTTCACCATTGACTCACATATATACGATTTAGCATTGCTTCACAAACAAGCAGTTTAGCATCACAAGACAAGTTACCATCAAAGCACACACATGTATACCTCTTCAAACACATTCGCACATTCACACATACGCTGCATTTCCTCTTTCAATTATCTAAGTGATCTCACAGGTGCACTCCCCAAATCAATACCCACAACTCATAATCTCGACCATATAACCCAAATCATCAATTCACAAATACAACGATATAACCAAGATCATGAAGCACACAGATCAACCTTACATCACAATACATCTCAACTCCTTACTAACAGCACTTCCACTCACACATCGACCACCACTCACATTGCACAGATTCACAATTACCTACAACGTCAATCATAGACCATTCAACCTCTAACTCACATCTCAGCATGACAACATGATTCACAACACATCACAAGGCAATTCACAAACACGTCCGAACACACATCATACAGAAAGCACACATGCATCTCAATTCCATTATCTATGTGAGTTCATTAGGCGCCATAAGGAGTTGTTCCCCCGCTACCCCGCCGGCCTGACGCACCTCCCTACCGCATGGGAGGTCCTCGTGCTCCCCTACCGCATGGGGAACACTTCACAATTTCCACAATTCCACAATACCACAATACCACTCCCCGTCGGGAGACTAATCTACCAGTCCGTCGTAGGCCCTAACCACCAGTCCGTCGGTGGGTGAAACACAATTGGGGTAACGTTGGCTCCTTCCAGTTCTATCATTTTAATTCCATTTACCCAATTCCATTTGATCAACTCCACTTTGCAAAACCACTACTCAAATTACACATCACAAATCCACACCATAAATCCACATCACAAATTGACACCACAAATCCACATCACAAATCAACACCATGATTCCACCCAAAAATCCATGTTCTAGTTCCAAACACCAATTCTATGTTCCAATTCCAGGATATAATTCTAGTCTAACCACAATCGGCAAATAATAGATACAATCATAGAATTCATCGCATCCAACCCCATCCCATCTCACATTTCTAGATCAACTACATTAGCTATCATCTTATATCCCAATCCCCACATCACACATCAATCAGCACGCTCATCAAATAGTAATCACAAGACAGTTATCCAGTTTTACTCTCGAGGGTTCATGCAAGACCTAACACATCCTAAGTCCAGTTCCAACTCCTCACTCCCATTCCTAGCCATCTAGTCAACCATACACTCACACAAGTCAACCATACAATCACACAACCATAACAATCAAGACAACATCAATTTACCATTCAACTCTCCTATTGAGCGTTACTAGATTAAACCACATAATCTATCTAGTTCACATATTTCATCTAACATGATTCCTAGCCACAATTCGACCAATTCTAACATCCTCGTTCATCTCAACCATTTACCAATCCACATCCAAGACTCCAACCTTATTACAATAATCACAAGACACAGAATCAATCACCAACACACACAGCATCATTTTCATACAATTCAGTCATACAACCTCAGCTCAACTAGCTCATGCATTCAGAACACCCAATTCCATTACTCAATTCCATTCACCAATTCCCCTAACCAATTCCATAAGTCAATTCCACGTACCGGTTCTATTGTCCACTTCCACGTACAAATTCCCTTACCAATTCTATTAGCCAATTATAAGTCATAAGTCTACCACCTTAAACACATTAACAACCATCTTCACACACAACATCAATTCTACCTAAAAGGCACGTTGCATAATTCATACATTAACACCAAGCATCATCTCATCCCAACATTATGTAACCCAACACAATCCAAATCATTCAATAATCCCATATCACACATAACCACACATCACAAGACATTCAACGCCTCCCACGGCACAAACAGTTTAAGGGTAAACGGCTAGCTCACCGGCCACCCCCACCTGCAAGTACAGGGGAAGCCATGTCATGAGTCGTAGGGTTACCCTCCTGTACGTCCTTCATTGGACGACCCCACATTGGTGGAGCCATCCACCTGTTCATCAATTAAGGGCGACCCCACATTGGCAGGACCACCCTCCTGCAACCACAAACTGACAATAGCATAATATACATAATTCTCATGTTCACAGACCCGTCCCTCCTATCACTCTTTACTAGTTTCGATCAATTTATCATCCATGTTAATCAATTCCCCAATCAAAATCATCACAAACAGCCATCAATCATAAACCAATCCATCAATTAACAAACATCCAACAATCATCAAACAACATATTTCACAGAACAATCAATTGCAGAACAGTTTTCCCCTTTTACTCTCTTTCAATTTCATGCAAGGCCCTACATTTTTCTAGGTCTGAATTGTAACTCCTCACACCGACAAGACTACCTATCGTACGCTAAACCCTCACCTGACAAGAAGACGAGGCTCTAAAACTCTTCTAGAAACCCGAACAGCCAAGCTCTCAGACACCAAAAACGTAGCTATCCTCCTCTTCACCGACAGCAGCTTACTCCGAAATATCAGAACTTCTGGGTGCGATCTCTTCCTCTCATTACCACGAACTCATAGCAACAAACGGATCGCCAATCGGAGCTCTACAACTCTCGGAATCGAGGTTTGAAGTTTATGGAGATTTCTGGCTCAGTCCCAAAAACGTAGCTCTTCCTTCTTCTACTGACAGCACCTCGATTCGAAATACCCAGAACCACGAATAGCGATCTCTTCCTCTCGTCGCCACGAACCCTAGCAACAAACGGATCGTCAATCGGAGCTCTACAACTCCCGGAATCAAGAATTGAAGCTAAAGGGTTTTTGGCTTCTTCAAATACGGGTTTTGGGGAAAGAGAAAGAAGGGGAAGTTATGAATTTCCGTGTAAAATCAGCCTTTTATAGTCTGACCATGATACACGGCGTGTATCATGATACACGGCGTGTATTGTAATACACGGCCGTGTATCGTGGTCTGCCCACATTGACAATTTTTCACGTACTCTCTTGATACTCGACCCGACTCAACTATGAACGTCCCGAACTTCGATGGAACCTCAAGAACATTGTTTCCAATGTCTAAACCATCCAAACTCAAGTTCCAAACCGTTCGGTTGGGCGGGATGTTACAAGTCTCCACAACTTCAAAAGATTTCGTCCCCGAAATCACAACCCAACTCGCTCTAGCAACGAATCCACAAATCACAGCATAACGCAGCAACACAAGGATCACATCACCTCCCGAAACTCCCTTTTAACGGCTCTAGCAACACACACCTTCTAAGGGCACTACTCCCACACTACTTCAAACTCTACCTAACAGACACGCACAACCGAACCTCAACGGCACCACTCACAACAAGAACACAACCAAAACACAATCAAACAAACTCACTCAAGAGCACAACCACGACGCAAGAGCTCAACAAAGCACAACTCACACCAACAAGAACTATGAAGCTAACACCTTCGACTAAAACTCACACACCTCAAGCACTCTACTCACTTAACCAAATTCTACAAGGCTCTACTCTTCTAACCAATTCCCAACCTGCTACTACTTCCACTCTCAACTACTCCGCCACCCTCTTCACTACAGGAGGACACAAAACGTTTCAGTTGACCAATTTTAAGAAATCACATTTCTTTTCAAATCACTTTCCTTTCAAATTCACAACACTTTCCTTTCAAAACTTCCCACCCATTTCAAAACACTTTGAAAATCCCTGAAAGTTGGTCCTGTGCGGTGCTCTATCCTTCCCCTATGAGGTTAATTACTCCTCTAGAAGAAGAGACGAATCACCAACACAGCAGCAACTAACCAGGCTCTGATACCACTTGTAACACCCATCCCAAACCGACCCGAGTTCACCCGTGGTCGAACCGGTTTGAGTGCTACTCGAAGAACAGCATTTAAAAGAAAAGAGTAAAACGCAGCGGAAACAGAAACAACTCTTAAATACAAGTTCAAAACGAAGAGGCCTCCACTTAATAAAACCGAAATACAACTGAAATCCGAAATCCGATCACAACCGATCACAAAATCTCAAAACGATTACAAATCTTCCAACCCAAAAGTGTCAACTGAAATCTAAATTTAAAACAATGGTCACTCCACAATAGCTTCCTAATTCTTCACTTCACAACTCCAACCTGCAACTCCTCCGAACTCAACCGAACACCTGAAAAGAGAAACTGGGGGGGATCAGCTTCCTAATGAAACTGAGTGAACCCACTGGGTCTACCTATGCGCCGAACCTAGCCTAGGAGCGATCCCAACTCCACACACACATCAAGCAACGGAATCTGACACAGCCAGCTCATTTTAATTCCTAACATGATACTAGGCGATCACATAAGCTCAATATCAAATCAACCTCCACAATCCATGATAACAATAGTACACAAGAAATCAACATGCATAAGATCAACATCATACCAGAACTAGTTCTTCATAACAACAAAGATCCTCACTCCTACGGTTCACCATTGACTCACATATATACGATTTAGCATTGCTTCACAAACAAGCAGTTTAGCATCACAAGACAAGTTACCATCAAAGCACACACATGTATACCTCTTCAAACACATTCGCACATTCACACATACGCTGCATTTCCTCTTTCAATTATCTAAGTGATCTCACAGGTGCACTCCCCAAATCAATACCCACAACTCATAATCTCGACCATATAACCCAAATCATCAATTCACAAATACAACGATATAACCAAGATCATGAAGCACACAGATCAACCTTACATCACAATACATCTCAACTCCTTACTAACAGCACTTCCACTCACACATCGACCACCACTCACATTGCACAGATTCACAATTACCTACAACGTCAATCATAGACCATTCAACCTCTAACTCACATCTCAGCATGACAACATGATTCACAACACATCACAAGGCAATTCACAAACACGTCCGAACACACATCATACAGAAAGCACACATGCATCTCAATTCCATTATCTATGTGAGTTCATTAGGCGCCATAAGGAGTTGTTCCCCCCGCTACCCCGCCGGCCTGACGCACCTCCCTACCGCATGGGAGGTCCTCGTGCTCCCCTACCGCATGGGGAACACTTCACAATTTCCACAATTCCACAATACCACAATACCACTCCCCGTCGGAGACTAATCTACCAGTCCGTCAGTAGGCCCTAACCACCAGTCCGTCGGTGGGTGAAACACAATTGGGGTAACGTTGGCTCCTTCCAGTTCTATCATTTTAATTCCATTTACTCAATTCCATTTGATCAACTCCACTTTGCAAAACCACTACTCAAATTACACATCACAAATCCACACCATAAATCCACATCACAAATTGACACCACAAATCCACATCACAAATCAACACCATGATTCCACCGCACAAATCCATGTTCTAGTTCCAAACACCAATTCTATGTTCCAATTCCAGGATATAATTCTAGTCTAACCACAATCGGAAATAATAGATACAACCATAGAATTCATCGCATCCAACCCCATCCCATCTCACATTTCTAGATCAACTACGTTAGCTATCATCTTATATCCCAATCCCCACATCGCACATCAATCAGCACGCTCATCAAATAGTAATCACAAGACAGTTATCCAGTTTTACTCTCGAGGGTTCATGCAAGACCTAACACATCCTAAGTCCAGTTCCAACTCCTCACTCCCATTCCTAGCCATCTAGTCAACCATACACTCACACAAGTCAACCATACAATCACACAACCATAACAATCAAGACAACATCAATTTACCACTCCAACTCTCCTATTGAGCGTTACTAGATTAAACCACATAATCTATCTAGTTCACATATTTCATCTAACATGATTCCTAGCCACAATTCGACCAATTCTAACATCCTCGTTCATCTCAACCATTTACCAATCCACATCCAAGACTCCAACCTTATTACAATAATCACAAGACACAGAATCAAGCACCAACACACACAGCAACATTTTCATACAATTCAGTCATACAACCTCAGCTCAACTAGCTCATGCATTCAGAACACCCAATTCCATTACTCAATTCCATTCACCAATTCCCCTAACCAATTCCATAAGTCAATTCCACGTACCGGTTCTATTGTCCACTTCCACGTACAAATTCCCTTACCAATTCTATTAGCCAATTATAAGTCATAAGTCTACCACCTTAAACACATTAACAACCATCTTCACACACAACATCAATTCTACCTAAAAGGCACGTTGCATAATTCATACATTAACACCAAGCATCATCTCAGTCCCAACATTATGTAACCCAACACAATCCAAATCATTCAATAATCCCATATCACACATAACCACACATCACAAGACATTCAACGCCTCCCACGGCACAAACAGTTTAAGGGTAAACGGCTAGCTCACCGGCCACCCCCACCTGCAAGTACAGGGGAAGCCATGTCATGAGTCGTAGGGTTACCCTCCTGTACGTCCTTCATTGGACGACCCCACATTGGTGGAGCCATCCACCTGTTCATCAATTAAGGGCGACCCCACATTGGCAGGACCACCCTCCTGCAACCACAAACTGACAATAGCATAATATACATAATTCTCATGTTCACAGACCCGTCCCTCCTATCACTCTTTACTAGTTTCGATCAATTTATCATCCATGTTAATCAATTCCCCCAATCAAAATCATCACAAACAGCCATCAATCATAAACCAATCCATCAATTAACAAACATCCAACAATCATCAAACAACATATTTCACAGAACAATCAATTGCAGAACAGTTTTCCCCTTTTACTCTCTTTCAATTTCATGCAAGGCCCTACATTTTTCTAGGTCTGAATTGTAACTCCTCACACCGACAAGACTACCTATCGTACGCTAAACCCTCACCTGACAAGAAGACGAGGCTCTAAAACTCTTCTAGAAACCCGAACAGCCAAGCTCTCAGACACCAAAAACGTAGCTATCCTCCTCTTCACCGACAGCAGCTTACTCCGAAATATCCAGAACTTCTGGGTGCGATCTCTTCCTCTCATTACCACGAACTCATAGCAACAAACGGATCGCCAATCGGAGCTCTACAACTCTCGGAATCGAGGTTTGAAGTTTATGGAGATTTCTGGCTCAGTCCCAAAAACGTAGCTCTTCCTTCTTCTACTGACAGCACCTCGATTCGAAATACCCAGAACCACGAATAGAGATCTCTTCCTCTCATCGCCACGAACCCGTAGCAACAAACGGATCGTCAATCGGAGCTCTACAACTTCCGGAATCAAGAATTGAAGCTAAAGGGTTTTTGGCTTCTTCAAATACGGGTTTTGGGGAAAGAGAAAGAAGGGGAAGTTATGAATTTCCGTGTAAAATCAGCCTTTTATAGTCTGACCATGATACACGGCGTGTATTGTAATACATGGCCGTGTATCGTGGTCTGCCCACATTGACAATTTTTCACGTACTCTCTTGTATACTCGACCCGACTCAACTATGAACGTCCCGAACTTCGATGGAACCTCAAGAACATTGTTTCCAATGTCTAAACCATCCAAACTCAAGTTCCAAACCGTTCGGTTGGGCGGGGATGTTACAGATACACCCTCATCCTCTACCCCCATGAAAGTTGAGGAATTGAAGGAGAACTCCTTTTCTTCTTCTTCCACGTCATCCACTTTATCAGATTCGTCACCAGCTACTCCTCCTGCAATGGCTGCTCCACGCACCATGGCGAACTACAACAAGATGAGCGCGACTAGTGTTCGGTCAAGCATCGCCGTTCCAGCTAATGATGCAGATCCTGACTATGAGATCAAAATCCCATTCCTGGGTATGATCTCTAGGGATATCCAATTCGAAGGAAAGCCGTATGACAATCCATGCACTCATCTGGCAGACTTTGTTTTCATGTGCAAGACCTTCAAGAGTGGGAACCTTGACAAGAATACTCTATGCTTGCGAGCATTCTCATTCTCTCTTATAACAGCAAGCCACATGGTCACTACACCAATTGGGATGATCTCGCCCAAGACTTCGTGGAGGAATACTTCCCTCCATCAAGAACCACGACCTACAAATACAACATTGCCAGGTTCAGACAGAAGGACGGAGTGAGCTTATATGATGCTTGGAATGAATTCCAAGAACTTCTCTACAACTATCCTCATCACAGTTTCGAGCAAAGAAAAGGTTGGGATGTTACAAGTGGTATCAAAGCCTCTCCCCATCCCTCTTGAACGATGGTCGGGAAAACCTCAATGAGGATGATGAGTTCCTGAGGGGGTGTATGTGACATCCTATGCAAAGCCTACATCGCCAAAGCATGGGGAGATCCATGAGATATGTGGAATAGTTCAATCTTAACTGACATGACGCATTTTGAGGCGTAGTGGTGGGGGTTTGATCTTGAGAGGAGGAGATCATGGGTTCGAATCCCACCAACACCCAAAACAAATCCGTGAGGGTTGGGCCCAAAGCGGACAATATCTTGTTAGAAAAGGTTGGGGGTGTTACAAGTTGAAACAGTTTTTGGTTACACCACCTATACTAGCGTCACCTAAACTGAATGGAGATTTGTTTTTGTACATCGCAATCTTCACTAAGGCAGTCAGTGCCGTTCTCGTTCTCCGGGAAGACAGGAGTGAATATCCTATCTTCTGTACGAGTAAAACATTGATCGACGCTGAGACAAGATATCCGGCGATCGAGAAAATGACATATGCAGTGGTGTGCGTGACAAGAAAGCTGAGGCCTTACTTCTAGGCGCATACCATCCATGTTCTCACGAATTTTCCAATCAAAAACGCATTGCGATCCATGAGTGTAGTGGGATGATTGGCAAAATGGCGATAGAGCTAAGTGAATACGACATAAGGTACCAGCCCATAATGACGATCAAAGCACGGGTACTAGCAGACTTTGTTGTGGAAGGATCTGTTCAAGAAGAATCAGAAGTGGGGGAGGAATGGACGTTATTCACGGATGGATCATCAAGCAAAGGCGGCATAGGTGCATGGATTGTCTTAAAGTCGTCGAGAGGAGTCCTCCACGAGGTAGCCCTCCGGTTTGCATCTAACAGAACAAACAATGCAGTAGAGTATGGAGCCATGGAGGCGGGGCTACGAATCACTAAGAGTATGGAGTTGGTAACATTAAAGTATTCTCGAACTCAGCGATCGTACTCAATCAGTTAAATGGAAGCTTTGAAGATAAGGAAGAATCGCTCCTCCCGTATTTTGATGAAATCAAACCAATCATATCCGAGTTCAAGAAAGTAAGCATTAAGCAGATCGCACGTGAGGAAAATAGTCACGTTAAAGCGCTCTCCAAGCTCGCAACAACAATTTATTTTGAAGAGGGGCGAATGGTGTGCGCGGCAAGAAAGTTTTTTTAGGGTTTTGGTTCAAAAAATTTCTAAGCAATGAAAGCTATCAAACTTCTACCCCTCTTCTTGAATTCAACCTATAACAAACACTTGGCGAAGGTGGCCTAGGCTTTCTTGGATCGATTCTTTTCTTTTGACCTCTTGATGTATTTTCTT
The DNA here is from genome assembly GCA_034768395.1 of Linum lewisii. Taxonomy (NCBI): domain Eukaryota; kingdom Viridiplantae; phylum Streptophyta; class Magnoliopsida; order Malpighiales; family Linaceae; genus Linum; species Linum lewisii. Next base: position 28,750,318 of record CM068304.1, read on the forward strand.
TTTGTATTTTTTTTGTATTATTTTCTTGGCCACCAGCTTTTTCCATCTTACAATTGAATTGAACAACTAAAAACTGAAAGTAACAAGAAATCAGAAAACAAGATGAAGATAACTGGATAGTGTGGTCCGAGTGTTGAACCGCACTTTGAAACCAGCTGATATGAACCAATCCGGAACCATGGGCGGCGACCCTATACCAATAAGCTAATTAACAAAACAATCGAGTCTAACTCTTGAAACAGGATGGAGAGTACTTGGACCCACTAGCTATAATGAGCTAGGAACCATAACTGTCCAGGTCGAATGGTGCCACGCAATCAAGGGTGAATACCTGAGTCACGATATACCAAACCTTAAGCTAAGAAACAACGAGCAAAAGCTTGAAGGAAACAAAGAAAATAAGTTGTGAATTCAAATTGTATTGATCTAAGTCTACCTTACATCATGGCCAAAGGCCTTTATTTATAGGTCAAGGGTTCGGGAACAAGCTCGCCGAATCCTTGTTTTATTCTACTTCTAAAACTTTAAAATAATCTTAATTAGTCTAACTAAAGTGGAAGAAATCTGAAAAGAAAGGGAAAAACTACTAAAAATAGCTAAAACCCTAAACCAGAGAAACCCTAATCGGTGGTTGTGTCCGAATCCATCTAGGAATGTGTGTCCGTGTCCTAATTCGGCAAGGATTGTGTGTCCTCCAATTATCCTATTCCTGGAAGGGCTTGGAAAATGAAGGTTCTTCATGTGGCATTGAGTTTTCCTTGTCTGGGGCAGATTTCTTCATGCAGACAAATTTTTAGGTAATCTGTGTCGTGGTCGGATTTTTGGTGACTCGGCCCTGGGTGCGTCTGGCATCAGCATCGTTCGGTCTGGCATCCGCATCTTGGCTCGGTCCAGTATCAGCATCTGGGCTCGGCCTGACATCAGCATCTCAGCTCAGACGGGCATCAGCAACTTGGCTCGTCCCGACATCAGCATTTTGGCTCGGCCTTGCATTATATTCTGATCTAGCATCAGCGTCATGGTCCAGGGCTTGGTTCCTTCATTTCCAGCACGGTGCAACCTTCTCTCCTGAACCTCTCTGCATCCTCCTCGTGTCTCCCTTTGCTCCAAGCTTCTAGGTAGGCATTGATGCTTCCTTTGAAGGATTTCACCTGGCTCCTTGTGAAGGGAAATTCAGGTCGTGTCCAAGGTGTGGTTGGCTCATCACTTTGGTCGACGTTGACCCTATGTATAGGAACCCTTGTACACGTTTTTTGGGAAGACTTGAATAGTAAAATTGATTTCAGAACTTTTGTTCTTTGTTCCTTCTAGCTTTTGTTCGTTGTTGCATAGCTTTTAGGTTGGTTTATCATGTCCAATGTCATCACCTTTGATTTCGTGGAACCATTCGAATTTGATACTTCGGGTTCCTAGCTCTTTATAGCTAGTGGGTCCAAGTCCATTTCCATCTAGTTTTGAGATTGCATTCGATTGCCTTGTCAAGGAGCATTTGGTATAGAGTCGTGGCCCACGATTTCCAACGATTTATATCAATCATCAAATCAACGGGGGAACGCAAGGGAAGGTTAAGATATTGATCTAGGTCGATTGTCTAGGCTCTGATTTAGGTAAATCCTTCTCGTTCAAGCAGATTCAGGTCTGCCAGCTAGGGTTTCGAAGTTTGGGGGTTTTTGGTGTTCTCTCTAATATTGATTCTAATGGTTGTGGTTTTTGGAAACGTGTGTAGGAAGAGTGTGGTGCAGTTGGTCAAAGTTGGAATCTATCTCGGGTAGCCCGAATTCAAGAACCAGCTTAAGAAATTGTGAGGGGGTTTTCTTATATACAACTTTTTAACTGCTATGATCCATACCCTGCTTTTATTGCTTATATTGGTGTTATAGAATTACATCCCAGGATGTTATTCGAGCTTAGGTTGACAAATCACATTGATTGATACCAGTAGAGATTATGTGCATGTTTAGACTGATCATTCATGTTGAATTAGGTGTGAGCACGGGTGATCCATTTATGGATTACACAATCCCCTGGGAAATGAAAGGGATAAAGAAGGTCTTATAGACCATTTACAGGGCCTTTATGGCACCGAGACGATCATTATACCATACAGGCTTAAGGGATCCTTTATGGATCAAGATGGGGATAGCTTGGGCTACCAACCTTCTAACTTACTATGATATTGCATTGATCTGGCTAGTTTATTGGTTACTGCTTTATTTTTTTTATGAGTAAGTGATTGAATTTTCATTCATCAAAAGTACCAAGTGGAAAAAACCACTAGAACAGTTAAGCTCTACACGGACGACAAAACCACTAGAGCCTACTAATCTCCCCCATTTGAATCCTCATCTCTCTCCCATTTGAGGTGTCCGATTCAACTAAGGGAAGAGAGTAGCAAGTAAACAACAACAAGAAAACTACTCTACTTCTATCTTCTCAACCATTCGCATCCTTTCTCCCTTAATTAAGCGATGTCCAATTCAGCTATGGTGAGTAGATAGAAGCACTAACAAATGGAGCAGGCAAAAGACTATTACAGGCGAAAAACAAGGCAATTTGGAACATCCCTCTTGGACTCAACTTCTGTAACAATTCTCCTCAACAAGTCTGCAGCAGTCATCTTCTTCTCCCATGCATTCCTCCTACACCTCTCATACCAGATATTACTAACGATAGCTCTCCACAAAACTCTACTTGCTTTATTTCTGGTTGTATTTGCACTCAGTTCCTTTGAAGCTCTGTCAATTTCCTCACCCCAGCTAGCTGTATGAACTGTAACATACCGAACCTGGTTAACCAGTTTTGATTTAAAAAGTTTGGTTTGGTTCCTCTTTTGTTAAAGACCGGTGGAATTTAATTTGAATTAATTTATTTAGATCATAGATTAAATTTTACCCCTAGCATTGGAATTTAACTTCTCGAGTTAAAAGGGGGTTTCGATTTAACCATCAGGTCGAGGTCCCGAACCAATTAGCCGAACCAGTTTGATCCGACCCAAGCTTGGGTCAACTGCCCATTAATTTAGTCAAGGCTTGGCCAAAAAAAATATGGAAGAGAGGGCTTTTCGTCCTTTAAGTTGAAGAGGAAGGGAGGAGTGTGTTGTGTGTCTTTGTAGTATTAGTTGAAGCTGGGAAGGAGTTGGGATCAGGGCTTAAAGTCTGTGCGGGGAAATGTAGAGGGATAAGCCGGGCTCGGGCCCTGTTTGGGTGTTGGCCGGCCCGACGCTAAGGGAGAAGGAGAGACTGAAGGTGGGCCTCAAGCCCACTCCGGTGGAGGGGAGTGGCAGCTAAGGGTTTGGAAGACAGGGATTGGTCTAGTTAACTGAAACCGAGAGAGAATGGCGGCAGGGGAGAATGAGTACACAGCAGCTTCGGCTGGAGAGGGAAATTGGTGCACAATAATTGAGGAAGGTTGGCGGCTGTTGGCACGGAAATTGAAGGCGCATAAAGTGAGGAGATTTCTTTTGGTGGAAGCTTGGTGATTGGTAAGAGAGGAGGACGGCTTTGTCGCATGGGAATCAATGAGGAGTATGCTCCAACACCGTAAGCTATGGGGTTCATAGCGGCGGCCGAGATGCCGGAGTTGAGAAGGACAGTCGACGTAGGTTGGAAAGGAGAAGGGAGGTGACGACGGTGGCCGAACCGACGTTCCAAAAATGTAGAAATGACTGGCGAAGGATCGGATGGCGGTGGTGGCTTCTCGTCGGCGGCGGGGAGGTTTGCCGGAGCCAAAGGTTGAAGAAGAGAGACTGGATTGTCTCTTTCCAGATTTTCAGTGGTCATTCGAGCCTTACTAGGAAGTGAAGTGACCATTATGTTATTTCAGTAACTATGTAGTGCGTTTGGAAGTTTGACTTAAAGGGGTGTTTGGCAGATTAGTTTTTGGCAAATCAGAGATTTGAGCGTAACTCACTTGTTAGAGCTCCGATTGACAAACCGTCAGAACCGGTGGAATTAGGAAGACGATGCGGATGTTCTAGGTCAGAAAGGGTGGTCCTAGACCTTGCGACAAGATCACCCCTTTAGTTTTATTATTACAGGTGGGGTGGTCGATAAGGCTAGCAGTAATAAATGCGTGATATGGAATTGTGATGTTGAATGTGATATGGAATTGTGATGTTAAATATGATATGATATGGAATGTGATATGGAATTGTGAAGTTGAATGTGATATGGAATTGTGAAGTTGAATGTGATATGGAATTGTGAAGTTGAATGTGATATGGAATTGTGATGTTGAATGTGACGTGAAATTTGTACGTGGATTTGGGATAAGGAACTAAGACATGGAATTGGGAAGGGGAATTGGGATGTGGATTTGTGAAATGGAATTGGTACATGGAATTGGTTGAATGAAATTTTGTTTGTTGATTTGTGAAATTGATGTGGTTGTATTAAATGAATTAAAAGATAAAATCGGAAGGAGCTAACGTTACCTCACCCGAAATACTAGTTGTGATTGAGTCTGATTCACTAGGGTGAATCCCTTGGTTGAGTTGCTAAGGTCGGTTGATTTTCTCCTTCGTGGAAGGATTCTTTTGAGGATGAGTCGGAATGAATACTCCTTCGGGGAAGGATCCGTTGAGGATGCGTCTGGATGTGATGGCCGGCGGGGTAGCGGGGGAACAACTCCTTATGGTGCCTAATTAACTCACCTAGTTAAATGAAGTGTGAACTGTTGTGTGTGTGTGTTCTTGTGCTGGATGTGATTGAGAATTGATTTGTGATGTGCTGCTAGACCGTGTTGATGTTGATTCCTATATATTGTGTTATAATGTGGTATTCAACTTATTAATTCTGAATTTGTGTTGGATTGTTTATGAATGTTGGATGATATTGTTGGGGTTGATGCATGATGGGAATACGGATAGAGGGAAATAACTGATCACCTAGAACTATCCTATTAGGTTGTTAAAATGAACTGGACATACGAATGGGTCCCATTGTTGTATTCCAATGTGGGAGTCTGGGATGCTCCCTAAGTAGTTCGGCACATAGTTAATCTCAGTGGGCTCACTCAGTTTCATTAGGAAACTGATCCCCCCTTCGTCTCTCTTTTCAGTTAGAAGTAGTTGGTCAGTTGAGTTGAGTTTGGAACAACAAATGTTGGCAGTAAAGTTTAGCTAGAAGACTGAAGGATGGTGACCGAGGACCAGGATGTTGTTTGTAACATCCCGATTCCGAGTCTCCGGTTAGAATTTAAAATTCTTGGTTAGACCTCGTCGGTTAAAACTTTGAGAATTTTAATTCGAGTTTAATTAATTAATTTGCAAGTGTAATTTATTCCATTGGTGGAATAAAACATTTTTAGGTTAATTGTTGGATTCGAATTCTAATCGGTGGGTCGAATCAATTGGTCGAATCAATTGGTCCGAACGGAGGATTTTTAATTAAGCTTGGGCCAACATTTTTAATTAAATGATGAAGAGGCATGTTGCCCATTTATTTGCCACTCAGGCCTTGTGGCCGTTTGTTAAAGAAGAAGGAGGAAGAAGGGACTTAGGCCCGTTCATTATTTGGAGAGAAGGGGCGTTGGGCCCGGTTTGGTTCGGCCCGAAGATAGAAGGAAGGCGAGGAGGAAGGCAGACCTGGGCCTAAAGCCCAGCTGCTGTTCGGCTGGGGAAAGAAAAGAAGGGAGAACAGTTTGGAGCGGGCACAGAAAACGAGAAGGGAGTGAGAGAGAGGCGAGTGGGGGGCGGCTATTTCCAGCACAGAAATCGAGGGAGACGGAAAAATAGAAAGAGGGAGGGAGAAAGGGAAAGCACGGAAGTCGAGGATCATTGGCGGCGATGTTATTTCCGACGAGAGAGAGAGCTTTGGTGGCTGTGCTTATGGTATGGGTTCGATTGAAGCGAGAGAGAAGGCAACGACGGCGACTCCCACAACGTTGGAGACGGTGGCGGTTAATGTCATGATAAAGGAGTTTTTAGTTAAATTATATTAGTAGAGTGATCTTATTGTTATTTTCTTTCAGTGACTATTTTGTAAACGACAAAACTTAGACAGTTTGTCGTTATCACTGTAGCAGTACAACGGCTCTTTCAGCCTTGTCTGCCCTGTTTTGGAAAGCTGGCTCGTTAAAGAGCAGCTGAGCTACGGCCTTTGGAAATTAATCAGATTTACAACAATTTCAATTCCGAATCTCTCTCTCTCCCTCTGAAGCTTCAAGCTCTTCTCTTTCTCTTCTCAACCCTAACCCTACTTCTCTTCTCTGCTCCGCCGCCGGCGAGCCTTCCGGGACATTACAACTGGTATCAGAGCACTCGTCGGCTCAGAAATACAGATGGCTGGAAACCATGGAACACGAATTGCTAGCCTGGAGGAGCAACTGGAAAACCTTCGGGTCATTCAGCAGCAGAGTCATCTTCTTCTCCCATGCATTCCTCCTACACCTCTCATACCAGATATTACTAACGATAGCTCTCCACAAAACTCTACTTGCTTTATTTCTGGTTGTATTTGCACTCAGTTCCTTTGAAGCTCTGTCAATTTCCTCACCCCAGCTAGCTGTATGAACTGTAACATACCGAACCTGGTTAACCAGTTTTGATTTAAAAAGTTTGGTTTGGTTCCTCTTTTGTTAAAGACCGGTGGAATTTAATTTGAATTAATTTATTTAGATCATAGATTAAATTTTACCCCTAGCATTGGAATTTAACTTCTCGAGTTAAAAGGGGGTTTCGATTTAACCATCAGGTCGAGGTCCCGAACCAATTAGCCGAACCAGTTTGATCCGACCCAAGCTTGGGTCAACTGCCCATTAATTTAGTCAAGGCTTGGCCAAAAAAAATATGGAAGAGAGGGCTTTTCGTCCTTTAAGTTGAAGAGGAAGGGAGGAGTGTGTTGTGTGTCTTTGTAGTATTAGTTGAAGCTGGGAAGGAGTTGGGATCAGGGCTTAAAGTCTGTGCGGGGAAATGTAGAGGGATAAGCCGGGCTCGGGCCCTGTTTGGGTGTTGGCCGGCCCGACGCTAAGGGAGAAGGAGAGACTGAAGGTGGGCCTCAAGCCCACTCCGGTGGAGGGGAGTGGCAGCTAAGGGTTTGGAAGACAGGGATTGGTCTAGTTAACTGAAACCGAGAGAGAATGGCGGCAGGGGAGAATGAGTACACAGCAGCTTCGGCTGGAGAGGGAAATTGGTGCACAATAATTGAGGAAGGTTGGCGGCTGTTGGCACGGAAATTGAAGGCGCATAAAGTGAGGAGATTTCTTTTGGTGGAAGCTTGGTGATTGGTAAGAGAGGAGGACGGCTTTGTCGCATGGGAATCAATGAGGAGTATGCTCCAACACCGTAAGCTATGGGTTCATAGCGGCGGCCGAGATGCCGGAGTTGAGAAGGACAGTCGACGTAGGTTGGAAAGGAGAAGGGAGGTGACGACGGTGGCCGAACCGACGTTCCAAAAATGTAGAAATGACTGGCGAAGGATCGGATGGCGGTGGTGGCTTCTCGTCGGCGGCGGGGAGGTTTGCCGGAGCCAAAGGTTGAAGAAGAGAGACTGGATTGTCTCTTTCCAGATTTTCAGTGGTCATTCGAGCCTTACTAGGAAGTGAAGTGACCATTATGTTATTTCAGTAACTATGTAGTGCGTTTGGAAGTTTGACTTAAAGGGGTGTTTGGCAGATTAGTTTTTGGCAAATCAGAGATTTGAGCGTAACTCACTTGTTAGAGCTCCGATTGACAAACCGTCAGAACCGGTGGAATTAGGAAGACGATGCGGATGTTCTAGGTCAGAAAGGGTGGTCCTAGACCTTGCGACAAGATCACCCCTTTAGTTTTATTATTACAGGTGGGGTGGTCGATAAGGCTAGCAGTAATAAATGCGTGATATGGAATTGTGATGTTGAATGTGATATGGAATTGTGATGTTAAATATGATATGATATGGAATGTGATATGGAATTGTGAAGTTGAATGTGATATGGAATTGTGAAGTTGAATGTGATATGGAATTGTGAAGTTGAATGTGATATGGAATTGTGATGTTGAATGTGACGTGAAATTTGTACGTGGATTTGGGATAAGGAACTAAGACATGGAATTGGGAAGGGGAATTGGGATGTGGATTTGTGAAATGGAATTGGTACATGGAATTGGTTGAATGAAATTTTGTTTGTTGATTTGTGAAATTGATGTGGTTGTATTAAATGAATTAAAAGATAAAATCGGAAGGAGCTAACGTTACCTCACCCGAAATACTAGTTGTGATTGAGTCTGATTCACTAGGGTGAATCCCTTGGTTGAGTTGCTAAGGTCGGTTGATTTTCTCCTTCGTGGAAGGATTCTTTTGAGGATGAGTCGGAATGAATACTCCTTCGGGGAAGGATCCGTTGAGGATGCGTCTGGATGTGATGGCCGGCGGGGTAGCGGGGGAACAACTCCTTATGGTGCCTAATTAACTCACCTAGTTAAATGAAGTGTGAACTGTTGTGTGTGTGTGTTCTTGTGCTGGATGTGATTGAGAATTGATTTGTGATGTGCTGCTAGACCGTGTTGATGTTGATTCCTATATATTGTGTTATAATGTGGTATTCAACTTATTAATTCTGAATTTGTGTTGGATTGTTTATGAATGTTGGATGATATTGTTGGGGTTGATGCATGATGGGAATACGGATAGAGGGAAATAACTGATCACCTAGAACTATCCTATTAGGTTGTTAAAATGAACTGGACATACGAATGGGTCCCATTGTTGTATTCCAATGTGGGAGTCTGGGATGCTCCCTAAGTAGTTCGGCACATAGTTAATCTCAGTGGGCTCACTCAGTTTCATTAGGAAACTGATCCCCCCTTCGTCTCTCTTTTCAGTTAGAAGTAGTTGGTCAGTTGAGTTGAGTTTGGAACAACAAATGTTGGCAGTAAAGTTTAGCTAGAAGACTGAAGGATGGTGACCGAGGACGAGGATGTTGTTTGTAACATCCCGATTCCGAGTCTCCGGTTAGAATTTAAAATTCTTGGTTAGACCTCGTCGGTTAAAACTTTGAGAATTTTAATTCGAGTTTAATTAATTAATTTGCAAGTGTAATTTATTCCATTGGTGGAATAAAACATTTTTAGGTTAATTGTTGGATTCGAATTCTAATCGGTGGGTCGAATCAATTGGTCGAATCAATTGGTCCGAACGGAGGATTTTTAATTAAGCTTGGGCCAACATTTTTAATTAAATGATGAAGAGGCATGTTGCCCATTTATTTGCCACTCAGGCCTTGTGGCCGTTTGTTAAAGAAGAAGGAGGAAGAAGGGACTTAGGCCCGTTCATTATTTGGAGAGAAGGGGCGTTGGGCCCGGTTTGGTTCGGCCCGAAGATAGAAGGAAGGCGAGGAGGAAGGCAGACCTGGGCCTAAAGCCCAGCTGCTGTTCGGCTGGGGAAAGAAAAGAAGGGAGAACAGTTTGGAGCGGGCACAGAAAACGAGAAGGGAGTGAGAGAGAGGCGAGTGGGGGGCGGCTATTTCCAGCACAGAAATCGAGGGAGACGGAAAAATAGAAAGAGGGAGGGAGAAAGGGAAAGCACGGAAGTCGAGGATCATTGGCGGCGATGTTATTTCCGACGAGAGAGAGAGCTTTGGTGGCTGTGCTTATGGTATGGGTTCGATTGAAGCGAGAGAGAAGGCAACGACGGCGACTCCCACAACGTTGGAGACGGTGGCGGTTAATGTCATGATAAAGGAGTTTTTAGTTAAATTATATTAGTAGAGTGATCTTATTGTTATTTTCTTTCAGTGACTATTTTGTAAACGACAAAACTTAGACAGTTTGTCGTTATCACTGTAGCAGTACAACGGCTCTTTCAGCCTTGTCTGCCCTGTTTTGGAAAGCTGGCTCGTTAAAGAGCAGCTGAGCTACGGCCTTTGGAAATTAATCAGATTTACAACAATTTCAATTCCGAATCTCTCTCTCTCCCTCTGAAGCTTCAAGCTCTTCTCTTTCTCTTCTCAACCCTAACCCTACTTCTCTTCTCTGCTCCGCCGCCGGCGAGCCTTCCGGGACATTACAACTGGTATCAGAGCACTCGTCGGCTCAGAAATACAGATGGCTGGAAACCATGGAACACGAATTGCTAGCCTGGAGGAGCAACTGGAAAACCTTCGGGTCATTCAGCAGCAGAGTCATCTTCTTCTCCCATGCATTCCTCCTACACCTCTCATACCAGATATTACTAACGATAGCTCTCACAAAACTCTACTTGCTTTATTTCTGGTTGTATTTGCACTCAGTTCCTTTGAAGCTCTGTCAATTTCCTCACCCCAGCTAGCTGTATGAACTGTAACATACCGAACCTGGTTAACCAGTTTTGATTTAAAAAGTTTGGTTTGGTTCCTCTTTTGTTAAAGACCGGTGGAATTTAATTTGAATTAATTTATTTAGATCATAGATTAAATTTTACCCCTAGCATTGGAATTTAACTTCTCGAGTTAAAAGGGGGTTTCGATTTAACCATCAGGTCGAGGTCCCGAACCAATTAGCCGAACCAGTTTGATCCGACCCAAGCTTGGGTCAACTGCCCATTAATTTAGTCAAGGCTTGGCCAAAAAAAATATGGAAGAGAGGGCTTTTCGTCCTTTAAGTTGAAGAGGAAGGGAGGAGTGTGTTGTGTGTCTTTGTAGTATTAGTTGAAGCTGGGAAGGAGTTGGGATCAGGGCTTAAAGTCTGTGCGGGGAAATGTAGAGGATAAGCCGGGCTCGGGCCCTGTTTGGGTGTTGGCCGGCCCGACGCTAAGGGAGAAGGAGAGACTGAAGGTGGGCCTCAAGCCCACTCCGGTGGAGGGGAGTGGCAGCTAAGGGTTTGGAAGACAGGGATTGGTCTAGTTAACTGAAACCGAGAGAGAATGGCGGCAGGGGAGAATGAGTACACAGCAGCTTCGGCTGGAGAGGGAAATTGGTGCACAATAATTGAGGAAGGTTGGCGGCTGTTGGCACGGAAATTGAAGGCGCATAAAGTGAGGAGATTTCTTTTGGTGGAAGCTTGGTGATTGGTAAGAGAGGAGGACGGCTTTGTCGCATGGGAATCAATGAGGAGTATGCTCCAACACCGTAAGCTATGGGGTTCATAGCGGCGGCCGAGATGCCGGAGTTGAGAAGGACAGTCGACGTAGGTTGGAAAGGAGAAGGGAGGTGACGACGGTGGCCGAACCGACGTTCCAAAAATGTAGAAATGACTGGCGAAGGATCGGATGGCGGTGGTGGCTTCTCGTCGGCGGCGGGGAGGTTTGCCGGAGCCAAAGGTTGAAGAAGAGAGACTGGATTGTCTCTTTCCAGATTTTCAGTGGTCATTCGAGCCTTACTAGGAAGTGAAGTGACCATTATGTTATTTCAGTAACTATGTAGTGCGTTTGGAAGTTTGACTTAAAGGGGTGTTTGGCAGATTAGTTTTTGGCAAATCAGAGATTTGAGCGTAACTCACTTGTTAGAGCTCCGATTGACAAACCGTCAGAACCGGTGGAATTAGGAAGACGATGCGGATGTTCTAGGTCAGAAAGGGTGGTCCTAGACCTTGCGACAAGATCACCCCTTTAGTTTTATTATTACAGGTGGGGTGGTCGATAAGGCTAGCAGTAATAAATGCGTGATATGGAATTGTGATGTTGAATGTGATATGGAATTGTGATGTTAAATATGATATGATATGGAATGTGATATGGAATTGTGAAGTTGAATGTGATATGGAATTGTGAAGTTGAATGTGATATGGAATTGTGAAGTTGAATGTGATATGGAATTGTGATGTTGAATGTGACGTGAAATTTGTACGTGGATTTGGGATAAGGAACTAAGACATGGAATTGGGAAGGGGAATTGGGATGTGGATTTGTGAAATGGAATTGGTACATGGAATTGGTTGAATGAAATTTTGTTTGTTGATTTGTGAAATTGATGTGGTTGTATTAAATGAATTAAAAGATAAAATCGGAAGGAGCTAACGTTACCTCACCCGAAATACTAGTTGTGATTGAGTCTGATTCACTAGGGTGAATCCCTTGGTTGAGTTGCTAAGGTCGGTTGATTTTCTCCTTCGTGGAAGGATTCTTTTGAGGATGAGTCGGAATGAATACTCCTTCGGGGAAGGATCCGTTGAGGATGCGTCTGGATGTGATGGCCGGCGGGGTAGCGGGGGAACAACTCCTTATGGTGCCTAATTAACTCACCTAGTTAAATGAAGTGTGAACTGTTGTGTGTGTGTGTTCTTGTGCTGGATGTGATTGAGAATTGATTTGTGATGTGCTGCTAGACCGTGTTGATGTTGATTCCTATATATTGTGTTATAATGTGGTATTCAACTTATTAATTCTGAATTTGTGTTGGATTGTTTATGAATGTTGGATGATATTGTTGGGGTTGATGCATGATGGGAATACGGATAGAGGGAAATAACTGATCACCTAGAACTATCCTATTAGGTTGTTAAAATGAACTGGACATACGAATGGGTCCCATTGTTGTATTCCAATGTGGGAGTCTGGGATGCTCCCTAAGTAGTTCGGCACATAGTTAATCTCAGTGGGCTCACTCAGTTTCATTAGGAAACTGATCCCCCCTTCGTCTCTCTTTTCAGTTAGAAGTAGTTGGTCAGTTGAGTTGAGTTTGGAACAACAAATGTTGGCAGTAAAGTTTAGCTAGAAGACTGAAGGATGGTGACCGAGGACGAGGATGTTGTTTGTAACATCCCGATTCCGAGTCTCCGGTTAGAATTTAAAATTCTTGGTTAGACCTCGTCGGTTAAAACTTTGAGAATTTTAATTCGAGTTTAATTAATTAATTTGCAAGTGTAATTTATTCCATTGGTGGAATAAAACATTTTTAGGTTAATTGTTGGGTTCGAATTCTAATCGGTGGGTCGAATCAATTGGTCGAATCAATTGGTCCGAACGGAGGATTTTTAATTAAGCTTGGGCCAACATTTTTAATTAAATGATGAAGAGGCATGTTGCCCATTTATTTGCCACTCAGGCCTTGTGGCCGTTTGTTAAAGAAGAAGGAGGAAGAAGGGACTTAGGCCCGTTCATTATTTGGAGAGAAGGGGCGTTGGGCCCGGTTTGGTTCGGCCCGAAGATAGAAGGAAGGCGAGGAGGAAGGCAGACCTGGGCCTAAAGCCCAGCTGCTGTTCGGCTGGGGAAAGAAAAGAAGGGAGAACAGTTTGGAGCGGGCACAGAAAACGAGAAGGGAGTGAGAGAGAGGCGAGTGGGGGGCGGCTATTTCCAGCACAGAAATCGAGGGAGACGGAAAAATAGAAAGAGGGAGGGAGAAAGGGAAAGCACGGAAGTCGAGGATCATTGGCGGCGATGTTATTTCCGACGAGAGAGAGAGCTTTGGTGGCTGTGCTTATGGTATGGGTTCGATTGAAGCGAGAGAGAAGGCAACGACGGCGACTCCCACAACGTTGGAGACGGTGGCGGTTAGTGTCATGATAAAGGAGTTTTTAGTTAAATTATATTAGTAGAGTGATCTTATTGTTATTTTCTTTCAGTGACTATTTTGTAAACGACAAAACTTAGACAGTTTGTCGTTATCACTGTAGCAGTACAACGGCTCTTTCAGCCTTGTCTGCCCTGTTTTGGAAAGCTGGCTCGTTAAAGAGCAGCTGAGCTACGGCCTTTGGAAATTAATCAGATTTACAACAATTTCAATTCCGAATCTCTCTCTCTCCCTCTGAAGCTTCAAGCTCTTCTCTTTCTCTTCTCAACCCTAACCCTACTTCTCTTCTCTGCTCCGCCGCCGGCGAGCCTTCCGGGACATTACAACTGGTATCAGAGCACTCGTCGGCTCAGAAATACAGATGGCTGCAAACCATGGAACACGAATTGCTAGCCTGGAGGAGCAACTGGAAAACCTTCGGGTCATTCAGCAGCAGAGTCATGCCAACCTAACAGTAACGGTGACCAGACAGGGGGAAACTCTTACTGCATTGCAGGCCAGTCAGAACGAATTACTGGGTTCTCACCAAAGGGTAGAGCAGATGATGCAACGCCTGATTGAAAGGATGAATGAAGAACCTCCGGGAGGTGGTGGAATACCCAGGGGAGTGCTGAGAAGGCATGACCAGCTGGCTGCTCACCTACCAAAACTGGATTTCCCTTACTTCTCAGGTAACGATCCAACTTCGTGGGTGAGGAAATGCTCTAAGCTTTTCACCATCCACCAAATACCTGATGAGCAACGTGTGGAGGTGGCTTCACTCTTTCTGGAAGAAAGGGCAGATGTATGGTTTCAAGGGTGGGCAGCAGACCGGCCAAACCCTTACTGGGACGACTTATCTGAGGAGTTGATAAGAAGGTTTGGCGATTCAGCTTGTGTCAACGTGGTGGGAAGTTTCAACAAGCTCAAACAAACAAGCACAGTACTGGACTACCAAGAGAAATTTGAAAATTTGAGATCCAGGATGATGAAACTCAACCCTGCACTGAATGAAGCTTACTTTATAAACAGCTTCATCAATGGGTTAGATGAAGAAATACAGCCAGTGTTGATGATGCTCAAGCCTGGAGATCTCACAGATGCCTTGTAACATCCCCGCTCAACCAAATGGTTTGGAACTCAAGATCGGTAGACTAGGGTACTGGAATCAGTGCTCTTAAGCTCCCCTTGGGTTTTGGGTCATTCGGGTTAAGTTGGGTCGAAGTTGCAAAGAGAGGAACGGTGATGCACCAAAAAGTGCCGATTTTGGGCCCTGAAGTGCGCAGGCGCACTTTTAGAAGTGCCAGACGCACTTTTCAATTAATTCAGCAAACTTTCGGCGGAATATTCAAAATGTGCGCCTTTTAGGGGTCAATGTGCGCCGGCGCACTTTTTGACATACCAGGCGCACTTTTCGTGCATAAAAGGACGGATTTGCACGGAAATTCATAACTTCTTTCCCCTTTCTCTCTCCCCGAAAAGCCATTGACGAACCTAGTGCGAGCAATCTTCGAAGGGTGATTCCGGGAGCTGTAGAGGTCGGAATTGAGTTCCGTTTGTTGCTATGGATTCGTAGCGACGAGGAGAAGGGATCGCTAACCTCCATTTTGGGTTTCTGGGTGTAGGTAGTGAGCAGTAGGGAAGAGTAGAGCTACGAGTTTGGTGGTTGGGGAATCGAGTTTTCTGGGGAACTAGAAGACGATTAGAGCCTCGTCTTCTATTCCAGGTGAGGGCTTAGCGTTGTGTAAGTAGTTTGGACAACGTGAGGAGTTTCAATTGGACATAGAACAAAACCTAGGTTATGCATGAAAATGATGAGCGTAAAAGGGGATAAACTGTTCTGTGAATGTACTTGATTGCTATTGATGATTGCCGTGATTGATTGTTGTTGTTGATTGCTATGATTTGGGGTTGGGTGTGAGCTGAAGTGAATCAAGTAATGGATTGACATAGAAATGAGAATTAGGATGGTTGGGAAATGAGTGCAGGTGCTATGATATTATGAATTGCTGGTTGTGGATGCAGGAGAGTTGCCCTGCCAATGTGGGGTCGCTCTGAGTATGAGGGACAGGTGGGTGACCCCTAGAATCATGACATGGCCTCCCCTGTACTTGCAGGTGGGGGTGGCCGGTGAGCTAGCCGGTTACCTTTATTGATTGTGGTTGAGATGTGACAGGGGCGTGTATTGGATGGAATACGTGTGCGTGGTGAATGGTGTTATAATGTGGATGGTGTGAATTGGGTTGTGGTTGTGGATGAATTGTGATGAGTTGGAAGTTCTATGTTAAAACTTGTATGTGAAAGTAGAACCTGAAGGAGCCCACACTGCCCCACCCGAAATACCGATGGTTTGAGTCTGATTCACTGGGGTGAATCCCTTGGTTGGATATCAAGGATGGTTGTCGTTCTCCTTAGTGGAAGGATCCCTTGAGGATGCGTCGGATGTCGTTCTCCTTCGTGGAAGGATCCCTAGTGGATGCGTCTGGATGATGTGATGGCCGGCGGTGGTGGTGTGGACAACTCCTTGGCGCCTAATAACTCACCTAGATAATGTGAATGTGAACGGTTGTGTGCTTGTGGTTGGGGTTGTGACTTGGTTGATGGTTGTGTTGTGATGATGCTGTGTGTGCCGTGGATTGATGTATTAGTTCTGTGTTATTCTAATGCTATGAATTGTGCTTCAGAACAAGAACTGACCAACGTGATCACCTAGACTGTTTCTAGGGAATTAAAATATGGAAAGGGGGGTTGGGTATGGTTCCATTGTTGAATGTCTTGTGCGGGGTTGGGACCGCTCCATAGAATAGGACAACGTGTAGGTAGGCCCAGTGGGTTCATTCAATTTCAATAGGAAATTGATCCCTTTTCCCCTTTCAGGGTCTCGTGGCTAGTAGAGGTGGCTGAGGAGTTTGAGTTCGAGGTTGATTTCGTGAAGTTCTGGACGGAAGCCATGAGGTGAAGACTGGGATTACGCGGAGTTGACTTTTCTGTTCATTTCAGTTGACTATGGGATTTTGGGGGTTTTATGTACTTTCTGGTTTATGGTTGGATTAGGGGATTTATGATGGTTTGGATTGTACCCGGATTCCAGTTTCACGTTTTTATGAGGCCTCTTATGTTTTTATTGTCTTTTGATCACCGCCAATTTCACTGTTTTACCCTTGTTTTTACTCGGTAGTACCTGGGACCGGTTCAACCACGGGTTTACTTGGGTTGATACGGGACGGGTGCTACATGCCTTTCTCCAGGCCAGGATGGAAGAGGCTCCAATTGAAGCACGAAAGAAGAAGTACAGGAACACCAACAAATGGGTTTCTGAGGGAGCTGGATCATCCAAGAGACCTCCAATCACCAAACTAGTGGCAAACCCTAACGGGGGAAACCGAGGTTTGTGTTATAAATGTGGAGACAGGTACTTTTATGGCCATGTATGCAACAGGAAGAACCTGAACACACTGGAGGGTGAGGAAGATCAAGATGAGGAAATGCAAGAAGAGGAGATACCAGACACTGAGCTGCTAGAGGTGTGTATGCAGGCAGAGGGCAACTCCAACAAAGGCTCGGCTATCAGAGTCAAAGGAAGGATTGGTAGACACCCTATACTCATTCTGATAGATACAGGGAGTAGCCATACCTTCCTAAGTAAGAAGTATGCTGAAGAGCTTCAGTTTAAACAAAACCCTGCACCACCCATGAAGGTCAAGATGGCCAATGGGGCTGCTATGATCAGTACCACAGAGTGCAAGGGACTCTCTTGGTTGATGCAAGGGCAAAAATTCACCTATGATGCAAGGATTCTACCCTTGAAGGAAATTGACCTGGTGCTAGGGTTTAACTGGCTGAGGACCATTAGCCCTGTCCAGATGGATTTTGACAAGCTTCACATGTCTTTTGAATGGGAAGGGAAACCCATGGTGCTGCAGGGAATGGAGGATACAGATCAATGCCAAGCTATGACCTGTGATGATCTATACAAAAGCATGCTCAAAGGGAAGTTAGCTATGTTGGTAGGCCAAGTAATGCCCATCCAGAAAGAGGAAATCAACCCCGTAGTACCAGCCTTTCTGCATAAGGTGCTGAAAGACTTTGCAGATGTGTTCATAAGCCCCAACAAGCTTCCACCACCAAGGTCATGTGGCCACCAAATACCCTTGGTGAGTGACTACAAGCCAGTGAACCTAAGGCCTTACAGATACACACCGATGCAGAAAGATGAGATAGAAAGGCTTGTGCTGGAAATGCTCAATAATAACATCATCCAGCCAAGCCATAGTCCCTTTGCCTCTCCAGTGCTACTGGTTAAGAAAAAAGATAGCTCCTGGAGATTTTGTGTTGATTATAGGCAGCTAAACACCATGACCATCAAGGATAAATTCCCTATCCCCATGATTGATGATCTATTGGATGAGCTGCACGGATCTAGGTTCTTCACCAAGCTGGACCTGAAGGCAGGATACCACCAGATCAGGATGTTGCCAGAGGACCAGTTCAAAACTGCATTCAAAACTCATCAGGGTCATTATGAGTTCAAGGTGATGCCTTTTGGCCTCACCAACGCCCCAGCCACCTTCCAGTCTCTCATGAATCAGGTGCTATCCCCTTACTTGAGAAAGTTTGTATTGGTTTTCTTTGATGATATACTGGTGTACAGTCCCACTATGGTAGATCATCAGCTGCATTTAGCCAAGACCCTGCAGCTATTAAGGAAGAACCAGCTTTATGCCAAGCGGTCCAAATGCTCCTTTGGCCAAGAGAAAATTGAATACTTAGGTCATGTCATTGATAAAAAAGGAGTAGCAACAGAGAGCAGCAAAATAGAGGCTATGGTTAACTGGCCACAACCTAAGACAATCAAAGCTCTCAGGGGATTCCTGGGGTTAACTGGCTATTACAGAAAATTCATCAAAGGGTATGGGGTGATTAGCAAGCCACTGACCAGCTTGCTTAAAAAAAATCAATTCCAATGGGGAGCCCCAGCTACAGAGGCCTTCGAGGATCTCAAGAAGGCCATGACCACTGCACCAGTGCTAACCCTACCAAATTTCCAGGAACCCTTCAACCTGGAAACTGATGCTTCTGGCACAAGCATAGGGGCAGTACTAACACAGCAGGGGAGACCAATAGCATATCTCAGTCAAGCCCTCAGTAGCAGGAACCAGGGCCTCTCAACCTATGAGAAGGAATATCTGGCAGTCCTGCTAGCTGTATCCAAATGGAGGCACTATTTGGAGGGAAGGCCTTTCACTATTGTAACAGATCATGAGAGCCTCAAGCATCTGTTAGGCCAGAAAATCCACACACAGATTCAGAAGAAAGGATTGGTTAAGCTACTAGGTTTGGACTTCCAGATCAAGTTTAGGCAGGGCAGGCTTAACAAGGCAGCTGATGCCTTATCCAGGAGGTTCGAAGAGGACTCTGAGTGCAACAGCATCACTGCTGCTATCCCTGACTGGCTAGAAAATATTGAAGCTAGCTATGAGGGTGATCAAACAGCACATGATCTCATAGAGGCAACAACCACTCAAACAGCTGGCCCTAATCTCTACAGCTTTGATAAGGGTTTGTTAAGGTACAAGGGGGTCATTTACATAGGCCTTGCTGCTGGAATGAGGAACCAATTGATCAAGCTGTTCCATGCCTCCCCAATTGGTGGCCACTCAGGGATCCAAGCCACATACCAGAGGGTAAAAAAATATTTCTACTGGCCAGGAATGAAGAGGGACGTGCTAAACTGGATAACCAGCTGCCACATTTGCCAGCAATGTAAGGCTGAAAATGTACCCTATCCAGGGCTCCTGCAGCCTCTGCCAATACCAGAACAAGCTTGGAAGCACATCTCCATGGACTTCATTGAAGGATTACCAAAATCAAATGGTAAATAAGTGGTGTTTGTGGTTGTGGATAGGCTTACTAAATATGTCCATTTCATAGCTATGAGCCACCCCTACACAGCCAGTTATGTGGCTCAATGCTTCATGGAGAATGTGTTTAAACTACATGGTATGCCCTCTACCATAGTATCAGATAGGGACACCATATTCACCAGTGTGTTTTGGAAGGAGCTGTTCAAGCTGCAGGGAGCTCAATTGCAGTACTCAACAGCTTATCATCCTCAAACGGACGGGCAAACTGAGAGATTGAATAGATGCCTGGAAGACTACCTGAGATGTATGGTCAGTGGATCTCCCAGGTCCTGGTCACAATGGCTACCCCTGGCAGAATGGTGGTACAACACCAATTACCATACAAGCTTGGAACTAACCCCATTTGAGGCCCTTTATGGGTATCCCCCTTCTGTGTTTGATTTGCAGAACCCCTTATCAACTGCAGTGGCAGCCGTGGAAGACAAACTCCAGCATCAACACAACATCATTGAACAGCTGAGAGACACTTTAGCAAGGGCTCAGAACCGGCAGAAGCAACAGGCGGATCGAAACAGAACAGAAAGGCAATTCCAAGAGGGTGACAAGGTATAATTGAAGATGCACCCCTACAGGCAGAAATCAGTGGCACAGAGGTCAAACCAGAAATTAGCTCCAAGATACTGTGGTCCATATGAGGTGCTCAAAAAGATTGGAGCTGTGGCCTATGAACTCAAACTACCAACTTCATCTACCATACATCCAGTGTTCCATGTGTCCCTACTGAAGAAAGCTGTGGAAAGTACTGGTGTGGTCAGCTCAAATTTGCCAACCATGGATGATCAAGGAAGGGTGAAGCAGCTGCCCGTGGCCATTCTAGCAAGGAGATTCATCAACAAAGGAAACAGGGCAGTGACTCAGGTGCTGGTTCATTGGGCACACCAATCAGAGGCCGATGCAAGTTGGGAGGATTGGCAGCCTTTCAAGCAGCAATTCCCAGAGTTCGAGGACGCTTGAGTCGACTTGGGACAAGTCGAAGCTAACGGGAAGGGATTGTCATGATAAAGGACTTTTTAGTTAAATTATATTAGTAGAGTGATCTTATTGTTATTTTCTTTCAGTGACTATTTTGTAAACGACAAAACTTAGACAGTTTGTCGTTATCACTGTAGCAGTACAACGGCTCTTTCAGCCTTGTCTGCCCTGTTTTGGAAAGCTGGCTCGTTAAAGAGCAGCTGAGCTACGGCCTTTGGAAATTAATCAGATTTACAACAATTTCAATTCCGAATCTCTCTCTCTCCCTCTGAAGCTTCAAGCTCTTCTCTTTCTCTTCTCAACCCTAACCCTACTTCTCTTCTCTGCTCCGCCGCCGGCAAGCCTTCCGGGACATTATAGTTAGCGGAATCGGCGGCCAGAATTCTCGCGGCAGCCGTGCTTGATCGGAGAAGAAGAAGAGGCTGGAATGTAACTTTCAGGAAGTTTGATGACGATTCTGAACCTTCTGGAAAGTTAAGTGGTCGTTCTGTCATTTCTATAAACCTGTGGTTTGTGTGGGAATTTGGCTAAAGGGCTGTTTGGCAGATCAATGGTTGGCAATTCAGAGATTTGAGCATAACTCATCCGTTAGAGATCCGTTTGACGAACCGTCAGAACCAGTGGAATCAGACGACGAGATGGACGTGCTAGGATAGAATTAAGGGGCTGATTTTAGGCAAATGTGAGGGTTTAGCGTTGTTAGGTAGTTTGGACAGCGTGAGGAGTTATAATTCGGACTTAGACGAAAGCTAGGTGTTGCATGAAAATGATGAGAGTAAAAGAGGTTAATTGTTCTGTGATTTGTTTCTGATTGATTGCTTGATGATTATTTTCTGATTGACTATTTTATGATTGCTGTGGTGGGGGGTTGGGATGAAATGAAATGACTAATGAATTAGCATAGAATTGAGAGTTAGGATGAATTGGGGATAAGGATGCTAGTGATATGATATTGTGAACTGTCAGTTTGTAATTGCAGGAGAATGGCCCTGCCAATGTGGGGTCGTTCTGAAAAAGAGGAACATGTGGGTGGTCCCTAAACTCATGACATGGCTACCCCTGTACTTGCAGGTGGGGGTGGCTGGTGAGATAGCTGATTACCCTATCGTGTGTTGTGCTGATAGATTGTGAGACGTGATCGGATTGTGGAACTATGGAAATGGATGGGTATTGTGAATGAAATGTGGTATCATGAGTGATGTGATGATGTGGATGGATGTGTTGTGATGAAATAGTATGAATTTGTCAATTGTATGTTAAAGTAGAACCGGAAGGAGCCCACACTACCCCGCCCGAGATACTGGTTGCTTTGAGTCTAATTCACTAGGGTGAATCCCTTGGTTGGGTTACCAAGGATGGTTGTCATTCTCCTTTGTGGAAGGATCCCTTGTGTATGCGTCGGATGTCGTTCTCCCTCGTGGAAGGATCCTTAATGGATGCGTCTGGTTGATGTGATGGCCGGTGGTAGTGGTGTGGATAACTCCTTGGCGGCTAATGAGTCACCTAGTGAAATTATACGTGGTTGGTGTGTGTATGTCTGTTTTTGTGTGTATGCATGATGACTGTGAACTAGTTGTGAAATATGTGTTATGGTTGTATGTTGATTCTATTCTGTTTATACTTATGCTATTGTATGTGAATGAGAATGAAGAACTGAACCTACGTGATCACATAGACTGCTTAGGATGTTAAAATCTGGAAGGGGTCAAGTCAGGTTCCATTGTCGATATCTTGTGCGGAGTTTGGAACCGCTCATTTGGTTTAGGATAACGCATAGTTAAGCTCAATGGGTTCACTCAGTTTCATTAGGAAACTGATCCCCCCTTAGTCTCTCTTTTCAGTTAGAAGTAAGTTGATGAACCGAGCTTGGAGCAGTAGTTGTGGCGGTTGGAGCTTGGATGTAACAAACGACTAAAGGACAGTGACGGAGGACTTAGAGGACGATTTTGTATTTTATTCAGTTGATGTTTTGGGGATTTTGGAATAATTTATTTTGAGTAATGATATTGCGTTTTGAAATTTTATTTGGTTTGGGTTTTGAATTATGGAAGTTTCGTTTTCTATTATTTTTATGCATTTATTGAGTTAAATAATATTTTATCGGGTTCTTTACGTTTTTGAGTCAAGCCGTGACCCCGATTTCCAGTCTAACAATGGGTTCTACCCGGGCGATTCGGGATGGGTGTTACTTTGTTTTCTGTATTTTCATTTTAGTTGACAGCTTGGGGACTTTTCAATTGAGTTTTTTTGTTAATGTTGTCTAAGAGGTTTTTGGCTGCTTATGGCTTACAAAGTATTTAAGTGGGTGATGTGAACCGCTGCAACCGTGGGCAGACGACCCTTGAACACTACAAGCTGATGATCCTAGCAACGAGAGTAACATTCGGAACCGGGGCGGATAAGGACTTTGACCCACTAGCTATAGAGAGCTAGGAACCAGAAGTATCAAGTCGAGGGCGCCACGCCAAGAGATGGATGCTCTTGATGATAAGCCAAACCTTAAGTCGTGCTCTTGCACATACTCAAAGGGATTTTGAACAAAGTTATAAAAGGGGGTTTATTAATCGATAAAAGTCTGAATAACAAAGGGTGGCCGATGACCTCTATTTATAGGGAGGGAACAAGCTCTCCTCACCTATTTAGCTACTTCCTAACTAGGAATAAAATAATCTAATCCTAACTAGGAAACATTAAAACGACCTAAACAAGCTAACTAAATTAGGAAAACTAAAAAGGGAAAGATAATAGTGTCTTGGTATGCAAGGAAAAGACTAAATAGGCAAAATCTGGTAATCTGGGCATCATCCGTGGTGGCCGGGCAGGTCTTGTGCCGGAGGGCAGGGATTCTGACTCGAATTAGCCCTCCTTCTCGTGTCCTAGTCCTAGAAGGACTTAGGTCCGGGGTTTTCTGGTCGTGGCAGCCTGTTCTCCTAGGCCGGGTGGGAATCCTTGTCTCGGTGGGATTGCATGCATGGACCCGGATCGTGTATGAGCACTTCCCTACGTGGCTCCTCCTTCATTCCTCCTCTGATTGCAACGTAGTTTGTTGGGCCGTGTTCTTGAGATCTCCAGCTATCCAGAGCAACTGGAATTTCCCAAAAGGCCCGAGCCGTTTGGCGGCTCGGCCTTAAGTGCTCTTTTGTAGCGCCTGGCACCGTGCCCGGTGCCCGGGGCTGGATCATGTCTCGGCCATCTACATTTCTGGCCAGGCCTTTGGCATTCTGCTTCGGCCAAGTCTTCAGAAATGTCCTCAGAGGATCTTCAAGGGCTGGAGTTGGTCCAGGGCTCGTGGCACTTGGTCTAGAGACTAGTGCTTGCATTTGGCCCGGTCCGGGGCTCGCTCCGGGGCCTGTCTTCAGGTTCCATCCCTTGCAGGTCAGGTAATCTTGGGTCCTTTGCTTCCTGTACTCCAAGAATGCTTCCAAAGGATCCCAGGAGTGGTCAGTTCCTCCAGGGCTCGTGAGGATTGGTCCAAGGCCTTTTAGGGGCTCGGCCCTCGGTCCGGCTCGGGGCTCGGATCGGGTGCCTTGGCCAGCAACATGGCCTGGAGTGGCCTCACCTTCATTCTTGCTCTCCTACTTGCTGGTGGTAGCCTGAGCCTATATTTAGTCACATACCTTGGCTTCATTATGTGTTGGAGAGCTTTCCTTGGCCCTACACGCTTCTTGTAGGGCCCTAGGGTTCTTCCTTTAACAGGGGACCCTGGTGGAGTGTAGGAATAGCTGTAGGCCTTTGGGCAGCTGTGGAGGATCACATCATCCCCCTCTTCTTGCCTTGGATTCGTCCTCGAATCCATCTTGGGCTCTCTTTGTGCACTCAGCAATCCTCTCCACACTTGAGTGTCGTGTGTGGCCATGTTTGGGGGAGATTCAACCTCATCTTCTGGTCTTGGAGTGTCACTTGAATCGTTGACAGACCAAGGTTCTGGTCCTTCGGAGCTTTCGCCGTCGGTGTCAATGTCTTCTCTTTCAGAAAAACTGTCCACAAGGATATGTAGGCTTGGTGAGGTGTCCGGTGAGATTACCTCGTCGATTCCCAAGTCAGGTCCTCCTACTCCTTCGACCTATTCTTCATCCAGCTCTATATTTTCTACCTCCTCGATCGGGCATCCCTTAGGATTTGATGGGAGACAGCTTCCCATTGAAATCCGAAGTTACCTGGCGCACCGGGGCGGGGCCGGGGTGTATCGGGCCTGGGCAGGTGTGTACCGAGGCCGATCTGGGGGCCGGGGCAGTCCTGGGGCATACCAGGGCTGGACTGGACGATACTGGGGATAGGGCCGACCAGGGGGCCTGTATCGGGGCCGATCAGGAGTGTACCGGGGCCGATCTGGAGTGTACCGGGTCTGGCCTGGGGGCTGGGGTCGGCCCGGCATGCACCAGTGTTGGTCTGGGTGCCGAGGCTGGTCTGGGGTCGGGGCTGGACTGGGTGCCGGGGCTGGCCTAGGGGCCGTGGTGGGCGCTGGGGCTAGGTTGAGCCCTGGGGCTGGGATGGGCGTCGGGGCTGGGCGGAGCGTCGGGGCTGTTTTGGGCGTCGGAGCTGGGCTTAGCACCGGGGCGGGGCTAAGCGCCAGAGCTGGGCTGAGCACCGGGGCTGGGCGGAGCGT
Source organism: Linum lewisii (assembly GCA_034768395.1). NCBI lineage: Eukaryota > Viridiplantae > Streptophyta > Magnoliopsida > Malpighiales > Linaceae > Linum > Linum lewisii. The sequence goes on from CM068304.1 coordinate 28,775,200, forward strand.
CGGGGCCATGCTGGGCGCCGGCTCCGAGGCTGAGGTTTTTGAGAACATCCTAGTCAACTTCTCAAGCCCTTCTGGCTTCACTTCCTCTCCTTCTTCAGACTCTTCTTCTCATCCTCCTCCTCATCATCCGTCTCGATCTCTCCTTCTCTCATCACCATGGTCCTTTGGTTGGGGCAGTCCCTTGAGACGTGTCCTCTGCCTTGACATTTAAAGCACACAATTCCACTAGGACGTGGGTTAGAATTCTGAACATTAGGAGTAGATTGAGTAGGTGTTACCCGTGGTGCCAGTTCCCTAGGGTTAGGGTTCGATCGCGGCCCGGTTCTTCGGGGCTGGCCGGGCTTCCATGGGGGCTGGCTGGTACTGGAGCCTCCTCTCCATTGGCTACTGGCTGGATGGGCTGGTCTTCTTGTATAGCCTCTTCTCATCTCCCTCTTCACTCGGGTGGCTAGGGCTTTCAAGTCTTCATAGTCAACATAGTTGAGTATACTGACTTGGTACATGATGTCCGGGTGTAGCCCTCCTACAAACCAGGCTATCCTGGCCTCCTGTTCCACCTTGTGGTCTAGCCTTGCCACTAGCATCTCTATCTCCTTGGTATACTGCTCCACAGACATGGTTCCTTGCTTCAAAGTCTGGAGTGAGGTGTGTAAGTCTCAGATGTAGGCAGCCGGGACAAACCTCTTCCTCATCTTCCTCTTGAGGTCTCTCCATGACTCGATGGGTACCTCCTCATCTCTCTGAACCTGTCTTTTGAATTGGCTCCACCAAAGAGATAATCAGTAAATTCAAGGGTAGCCACAATTAACTTCTTTCTCTCTAAATAGTGATGGCACTCGAGGAAGTCCTCCATACTTCTCTCCCAATCCAAGTACTCATCCGCATCATTCTTGCCGGAAAACTTAGGGATGGTGAGCTTGAGATTGATCACATCATCATCAATCTCTTGGACTAACCTTCTAGCCCTTCGGTTGAGATCTCCATGGGGTTCTTCATCATATTCTCCTTGGTCATCTCTTCTCTCATAGTTGCCTCGGTTGTCTCTCTCAAGTCTGGCTAGGGCTTCTTGTATTCCAGCCAAGATTCATCCAAGGCCATGGATCTTGATGCGAACCGCCTCCTCTAAGAAGGGATCGACTCAACACCCAAAACTATATTATCAGCCCCACGAGAACCTAACCTTTGAAACCGCGGAGAACCCTTGAAATCCACTAATTATTGACTTAGGAACCCCAAGGTATTCGGTCGAGTTGGTGCCACAAACAAAGGATGATTGCCTTTGGTGATAAACCAAAAACCTTAAGCTAAGCAACAACGAGCAAAGACTTGAAGGAAAAAAGAACAATGTTCTGAAAATTTCATTAAGGGGTAAAACTGTCTTACAATGATGGCCGAGGCCTCTATTTATATCTCAAGGGTGGCCTAGGCCAGTTCCAACTCTAAAAAGGAAAAACTAAAATAATCCTAAAAGATAGGCCGAGGAAACTATTAAAATAAACAAAGTTGTCCGAATATCAAACTCCTAAACCGGCAAAATTGAGCAAAACCCTAATCCGGGCGGATTAGGGCATATCCGGCTTTCCTTGTCCGGGTGGGATTGGGAAACCTCCGGGCGCGGGCAGGAATCCGGACGCGGCTAGGAAAAGTGCCTGGAACGCACGCGGTGGCATTTCTGTAATTACCGCGGGTTCCTGGAGACCGGGTGGTCGGGTGGCATCCTTCGGCTGTGGTGACCGGCTCGGCATCATTCGCTCCGGACCCAGTGCTAGGGTTTTGGTGATGCCGGGCTGTTCTGGCCTTCTGCTTGACATTTCCTCGGACAAGTGAGGTTCTCTCCAAGTCTTTTGGCCTCCTGAATCTTCTGGCATCAACTTGTCCACCAGATTCTGAGTGCTAAGCAAGGTTGTCCGAGGCAAGGGCTGGTTGTCCGTATCCGCCGGGGCCGGGGTAGTGTCCTTAGGGGACCATCCTGTCTTGGCCACGTATTCTTGATCCTTTTGACTTCTGTACTCCAGAACTGTCTCCAGATGGCTTTTGGAGTGTGCTTGACTTGGGGGATCATGGAGGTGAAGTTAGGGAAGGGCTGAGACTCTGTCCCCGGTCTAGGGCTTATGTCCTCGGCCAGCAACATGGCCTGGAACATCCTTCCATCTTGGGGTGCCTTCCTTCCTGTTGGAGCAGGCCTTAGCTTGTACTTCAGTTCATTTCTGGCTTGAGAGCTCGTAAGTGGCCAGCCCTCAGTTCTAGGCGCTTTTTGTATGGCCCTAGGGCTTTGCCTCCTACGGGGGACCCTGGTGGCGTGCACGGGTACTAGTGTTTGCTGGGGTAGCTAGGCCGGGTCATATCATCCCCCTCTTCTTGACTGGGATTTGTCCCCAAATCCATCTCGGAGTCTTTTCTAGCACCCATCACTCTTTTCCAAACTTCAGCAATCTTGCTGGCGGTGGTTGGTGACGAGTCATCATCATCAGTGGTCCTTGGGTTTTCATTTGAATCGGTAATGGACCAGGGTTGGGATTCTTCAGTGTCTTCTTCCTCAGTCTCCATTTCTTCCTCTTCTGAAATACCATTAACAACAATGTTAAGGCTCGGGGAGCCACTGGGCGAGGGTTCCTCACTCATATCCTCATCCGATTCAGCATCTGGATCTTCTTTGCTCAGGTCAGCCTTTAAAATTCACCGGGAGATGATCTTCCAATGAATCTCGGGACGGGTGGCCATCGGGTTCTTGTCCGTCGGGCTCGCCGAGGGGTCGTCGGGGCCGGCGCTCGACTTCAGGATATCGACGAGGCCTTCTTCTGTCTTCAAGCCAAAAATTGCCGAGGGAATGTTCAAAGGCCCGGGGTAGGCCGATTGACATCATGTGGCTCAGACAGGGTGTCCGGGACAGGCGTGATGCTGGGCCGGGGCAGGGCTGATGCTGGTCCGGGGCAGACCTGCTCGGCATCAGTCGGCGTGACCGGTGTGATCACTCGGCTGTTGAAGGCTGAAATTTTTTCCAAGCCTTCCACGTTGACTTCTTCTCCTTCACTGGACTCCTCTTCTATTTCTTCATCAATTGGCTCCTCTTCATCATCCGTGACAACCTCTCCTTCTCTAAGTACCATGGTTCGGGTGTTAGGGCAGTCCCTTGCCATGTGACCCCTACCTTGACATTTGAAACACACACAATGGCACTAGGCCGAGCATTAGTAGTAGGGATTTTTGAGCCAGGATTAGGTGTTACCCGTGATGTGGTCCCTTGATTAGGGTTTGGCCTCGATCTAGGATTCCGGCTAGGGTTTGTCCTCCAAGGGGTGTTCCCTGCACTCCTGTCTCCTCTCACAGGGGCACTGATCGATGGCGGGGTAGTAGCCCTCCTTCCAAGTCCATTCTTCAATTCCTTCTCAACCCTAATAGCCGTGGTTACCAAGTCATCATAATCAACAAAGTTTAGGATGTTGACTTGATGGAGGATCTCTCTTCGTAGGCCTCCAGTGAACCTTGCTATTTTGGCATCCACATCTTCACTCAGGTCAAGCCTTGTGACCAAGATCTCCATCTGCTGACTGTACTCTTCAACTGACATGTTCCCTTGCTTCAAAAGTTGAAGCTTGGCGTGCAAGTCTCTATTGTAGTTGCTCGGTACAAATTTTCTTCTCATCTTTCTCTTAAGACTCCTCCAACTAGGGATGGGGTCCTCTTCTTCTCTCCTGATCTGATTTCCGAGCTGAGCCCCCACAAAGCCGCAAAGTCAGTGAACTCAAGGGTGGCTAGGGTTACCTTTTTCCTCTCGAAATAGTTATGGCACTCAAAGAAATCTTCCATGTTCCTCTCCCAATCAATGTACTCGTCGGGGTTTGCTTTGCCAGCAAATTTGGGTACATTGAGCTTCAGACTGCTCACATCATCATCTATCTCCTGTTCATTCCTCCTTGGCCGCCGGGGACCATCTTCATTCGGGGCTCCAAACTGCTCAGTGATCGGGTGAAGTTTTGAGCCATGGCAGCCAATTGTGCCTCCACAGCAGCTAACCTCTCATCTGCCATGATTAGTACAAGAACAACGGACCTCACAAAATCACTCTAAAGAACCTCACACACCCTTTTTCTTACCGCTCGTGTATGAAAATTTAAAGTCACTCAATTTAGGGGTTTCTTTGAAAATTTCCAAGACAAAGACAATTCCACTTCAAGTAGTTGCAAGTTTCTTCGAAGCTATGAAGTCTAAGTCTACCAATGACACAAAACAAGACCTTATACCTAGGGTTTCGGATTTCTAGGGCCAGAATCTTGATGCTAGGTCGTGGGATGACAAGACAACAAATTTGGGTGTTCTACTAAGAAAGCTACTAGCTAGACTTATGAAAAACCCCTCTTCTTGAACTTAACCTACTACCTTGATTGTGAACGTGGGCTAGGTCAAATTTTTGTTTTTCTAGACCTTGATTCTTTTCTTTTGTTTTCTTTGATTCTTTTGTATTATCTTTTTCTTTGAACGGCCACAGCTTTTTCTCACAACAAAAACTTAAAGAAAGGTAGAAGATTAGAACAAACACAATGAAGCTATTTAGGGTTTTTCTGAAAACTGAAAGCAACGAAAATTTAAAGATATGAATCCAAGTAAGAACCTGGAAACTAGGATAGATGGTCCAAGAGTTGAACCGTGCTCTGATACCAACTGATGCGAACCGCCTCCTCTAGGAAGGGATCGACTCAACACCCAAAACTATATTATCAGCCCCACGAGAACCTAACCTTTAAAACCGCGGAGAACCCTTGAAATCCACTAAGTATTGACTTAGGAACCCTAAGGTATTCGGTCGAGTTGGTGCCACAAACAAAGGATGATTGCCTTTGATGATAAACCAAAAACCTTAAGCTAAGAAACAACGAGCAAAGACTTGAAGGAAAAAAGAACAATGTTCTGAAAATTTCATTAAGGGGTAAAACTGTCGTACAATGATGGCCGAGGCCTCTATTTATAGCTCAAGGGTGGCCTAGGCCGGTTCCAACTCTAAAAAGGGAAAACTAAAATAATCCTAAAAGATAGGCCGAGGAAACTATTAAAATAAACAAAGTTGTCCGAATATCAAACTCCTAAACCAGCAAAATTGAGCAAAACCCTAATCCGGGTGGATTAGGGCATATCCGGCTTTCCTTGTCCGGGTGGGATTGGGAAACCTCCGGGCGCGGGCAGGAATCCGGACGCGGCTAGGAAAAGTGCCTGGAACGCATGCGGTGGCATTTCCATAATTACCGCGGGTTCCTGGAGACCGGGTGGTCGGGTGGCATCCTTCGGCTGTGGTGACCGGCTCGGCATCATTCGCTCCGGACCCAGTGCTAGGGTTTTGGTGATGCCGAGCTGTTCTGGCCTTCTGCTTGACATTTCCTCGGACAAGCGAGGTTCTCTCCAAGTCTTTTGGCCTCCTGAATCTTCTAGCATCAACTTGTCCGCCAGATTCTGAGTGCTAAGCAAGGTTGTCCGAGGCAAGGGCTGGTTGTCCGTATCCGCCGGGGCCGGGGCAGTGTCCTTAGGGGACCATCCTGTCTTGGCCACGTATTCTTGAATCCTTTTGACTTCTGTACTCCAGAACTGTCTCCAGATGGCTTTTGGAGTGTGCTTGACTTGGGGGATCATGGAGGTGAAGTTAGGGAAGGGCTGAGACTCTGTCCCCGGTCTAGGGCTTATGTCCTCGGCCAGCAACATGGCCTGGAACATCCTTCCATCTTGGGGTTCCTTCCTTCCTGTTGGAGCAGGCCTTAGCTTGTACTTCAGTTCATTTCTGGGCTTGAGAGCTCGTAAGTGGCCAGCCCTCAGTTCTAGGCGCTTTTTGTATGGCCCTAGGGCTTTGCCTCCTACGGGGGACCCTGGTGGCGTGCACAGGTACTGGTGTTTGCTGGGGTAGCTAGGCCGGGTCATATCAGATCTGGAATGTCAAATTATGCATTCTCTCATCTGCCATGGTTAGTTACAAGCAAGCAGAAGCAACTTTCTATCCCCTCTTCTTAGAATTAAGCTTACAATGAAAGGAAACAAACTTGGCAAGGGTGGCCTTGCTTTTTTTTTTCCTTATAGCCACCGGATTTTCTTTGCCTTACAATACCAAACCGATTGAAGGAATTGAACATAGATGGGGTTTTTTTTTTCAAAGCTAATTTTCTTAAACGCAAGGAAAGTAAAGGATATAAAATCCAAGAATGAACTTGGAAACTGGGATAGAGTGTGGTCCTAGTGTTGAACCGTGCTTTTATACCAACTGATGTGAACCGCTGCAACCATGGGCAGACGACCCTTGAACACCACAAACTGATGATCCTAGCAATGAGAGGAACCTTCGGAACCGTGGCGGATAAGGACTTTGACCCACTAGCTATAGAGAGCTAGGAACCAGAAGTATCAAGTCGAGGGCACCACACCAAGATATGGATGCTCTTGATGATAAGCCAAACCTTAAGCCGTGCTCTTGCACATACTCAAAGGGGTTTAGAACAAAGTTCTGAAAGGGGGTTTATTAATTGATAAAAGTCTGAATAACAAAGGGTGGCCGATGGCCTTTATTTATAGGGAGGGAACAAGCTCTCCTCGCCTATTTAGCTACTTCCTAACTAGGAATAAAATAATCTAATCCTAACTAGGAAACATTAAAACGACCTAAACAAGCTAAATAAATAAGGAAAACTAAAAAGGGAAAGATAATAGTGTCTTGGTATGCAAGGAAAAGACTAAATAGGCGAAATCTGGCAATCCGGGCAAAAACCCTAAATCCGGGCAGCATCCTTGGTGGCCGGGTAGGTCTTGGGCCGGAGGGCAGGGATTCTGACTCGGATTAGGCCTCCTTCTCGTGTCCTAGTCATAGAAGGACTTAGGTCCGGGGTCTTCTGGTCGTGGCAGCCTGTAACACCAGTCCCAAACCGACTCGGGTTTACCCATGGTCGAACCGGTATGAGTGCTACTCAAAGAACCAGCTTTAAAACAAAAGAGTAAAACGCAGCGGAAACAGAAACAACTCTTATTAAAAGGTTAAAAAATGATCGAAGGCGTTCATTAAATAAAATTCAAAATCCGAACAACCGATAAATCAAAATCTGAAATCTAAACCTCAACAACGATTACAAAGTTCCCCAACCGAAACGTGTCAACTGAAACATAAAACCAAAACGATAGTCACTCCACAGTAGTCCACTATTCTTCACTTTCCAACTCCAAACTACAACTCCTCTGAACTCAATCGAACACCTGAAAAGAAAAAACTGGGGGGATCAATTTTCTATTGAAAATGAGTGAACCCACTGGGTTTAAATATGCGCCGAACCTAACCTGAAGAGCGATCCCAACTTCCCACACAAACAACAATGGAATCTGACACAACCATTCATATTTTAATTCCCTAACATAGTCTTGGCGATCACATAAGCTCAAATCTCAATTAACCATCTACAAATCATGATAACATTGATGCACGAGAGTATGACATGCATAAGCTCAACATTATACCACCGCAAGATCAACATTGTATAACAGAGAAAACATCATGCATATTACACATCATCCAATATCATGAAACAAGTTGTCTCGCAGTCCAGTCCATACTTACACATACACACACATACACATACCCAACATTTCTCCTTCATATTATCTAGGTGATCACACAGGTGCACTCCTCAATCCGACATCCACCATTTACAAGCTCAACAATAACTCAAGTCATCAATTCACGATACAACAACATCACCAATCAATTTCAACATTAATCCAATTCCAAACCTCATTCCACATCTCACAATCCAAGTTAATTACACACATCAACAATGCAATTCCAATCAATCACACCAAGTCTGTATTCCTCTAGCCAATTCCATTGTCCAATTCTATTAACTAATTCCATTAGCCAATTCCATGTACCAATTCTATTGTCTACTTCCACGTACAAATTCCCTTACCAATTCTATTAGCCAATTCTAAGTCATAAGTCTACCACCCTAAACACATTAACAACCATCTTCACACACAACATCAATTCCGCCCAAGCCATCGCATAACATCAATTGCAGAACAGTTTTCCCCTTTTACTCTCTTTCAATTTCCATGCAACCCTATATTCCTCTAAGTCAAAATTACAACTCCTCACACCAACCATACTACCTATCGTACGCTAAACCATCACCTGACAAGAAGACGAGGCTCTAAACACTTCTAGGAACCCGAACAGTGAAGCTCTACATCTCCAAAAACGTAGCTCCTCTCCTCTTTACCGACAGCAGCCTACCCCGAAATACCCATAAAGTCAGGGTGCGATCTGTTCCTCTCATCGCCACGAATGCGTAGCAAGAAACGGATCATCAATCGGAGCTCTACAACTCCCGAAATCAAGGATTGAAGCTATGGTGGGTTTTTGGTTCGTCAAAAGGATTTTCGGGGAAAGAGAAAGAGGGGAAATTTTGAATTTTCGTGAAAATCAGCTATTTATGGCAGATACAAGACACACGGCGTGTGTCTCCTAACACACGACGTGTGTTATGAAGACACACGGCGTGTGTTATAGACACACGACCGTGTGTTGTTAGTCTGTCACATCCGGTAATTTCTCAACGTACTCTCTTGCAACCTCAACCCGACCCAATTATGAACGTCCCGGACTTCGATGGGACCTCAATAACATTGTTTCCAACATCTCAACCGCCCAAACTTGAGTTCCAAACTGTTCGGTTGGGCGGGGATGTTACAAGTCTCCAAAACTTCAAGAGATTTCATCCCCGAAATCACAACCCAACTCGCCCTAGCAATGTAACCACAAATCACAGCAAGACGCAGCAACATAAGGATCACATTACCTCCCGAAACTCCCTCTTAACGGCTCAAGCAACACACACCTTTTAAGGAAACTACTCCCACACTAACCTGAACTTCCACCTAACAAACACGTACAACCGAACTCTACAACACAACCAACCACAAGAGCACAACTAGAAGCACAACCACACACAACTCACTCAAGAGCACAACCACACACAACTCACTCAAGAGCACAACCACACACAACTCACTCAAGAGCACAACCACAACACAAGAGCACAACCACAACACAAGAGCACAACAAAACACAACTCAAGCAAAGTAAGAAAACTACCAACTAACACCTCCGACCAGAACTTCACACTCCACTAAACCTAGCCAAAATCTACAAGGGCTCTACCATTCCAACAAACCTCGTAGTCTACTACCACTTCCATTCTCAAACTACTCCGACACCCTCTTCACTACAGGAGGACACACAAACATTTCAGTTGACCAATTTCAAAAATCACATTACAATTCAAAACACTTTCCTTTCGAGCTCAAAACACTTTTCCATTCAAAACTCCCCACCCACTTTAAAACAGTTTGAACATCCCGGGAAAGTTGGTCCTGTGCCGATGCTTCATCCCTTCCCCCTATGAGGTTAATTACTCCTTTAGAAGAAGAGATGAATCACCAACACAGCAGCAACTAACCAGGCTTTAATACCATCTGTAACACCCGTCCCAAACCGACACGGGTTTACCCGTGGTCGAACCGGTATGAGTGCTACTCAAAGAACCAGCTTTAAAAGAAAAGAGTAAAACGCAGCGGAAACAGAAACAACTCTTATTAAAAGGTTCAAAACGAACGAAGGCCTTCATTAAATACAATTCAAAATCCGAACAACCGATAAATCAAAATCCGAAATCCAAACCTCAACAATGATTACAAAGTTCCCCAACCGAAACGTGTGAACTGAAACATAAAACCAAAACGATAGTCGCTCTACAGTAGTCCACTATTCTTCACTTCCCAACTCCAAACTGCAACTCCTCTGAACTCAACCGAACACCTGAAAAGGAAAAAATGGGGGGGGGGGATCAATTTTCTATTGAAATTGAGTGAACCCACTGGGTTTAAATATGCGCCGAACCTAACCTGAAGAGCGATCCCAACTCCCCACACAAACAACAATGGAATCTGACACAACCATTCATATTTTAATTCCTAACATAGTCTTGGCGATCACATAAGCTCAAATCTCAATTAACCATCTACAAATCATGATAACATCGATGCACGAGAGTATGACATGCATAAGCTCAACATTATACCACCGCAAGCTCAACATTGTATAACAGAGAAAACATCATGCATATTACACATCATCCAATATCATGAAACAAGTTGTCTCGCAGTCCAGTCCATACTTATACATACACACACATACACATACCCCACATTTCTCCTTCATATTATCTAGGTGATCACACAGGTGCACTCCTCAATCCGACATCCACCATTTACAAGCTCAACAATAACTCAAGTCATCAATTCACGATACAACAACATCACCAATCAATTTCAACATTAATCCAATTCCAAACCTCATTCCACATCTCACAATCCAAGTTAATTACACACATCAAGAATGCAATTCCAATCAATCACACCAAGTCTGTATTCCTCTAGCCAATTCCATTGTCCAATTCTATTAACTAATTCCATTAACCAATTCCACGTACCAATTCTATTGTCTACTCCCACGTACAAATTCCCTTACCAATTCAATTAGCCAATTCTAAGTCATAAGTCTACCACCCTAAACACATTAACAACCATCTTCACACACAACATCAATTCCGCCCAAGCCATCGCATAACATCAATTGCAGAACAGTTTTCCCCTTTTACTCTCTTTCAATTTCCATGCAACCCTATATTCCTCTAAGTCAAAATTACAACTCCTCACACCGACCATACTACCTATCGTACGCTAAACCATCACCTGACAAGAAGACGAGGCTCTAAACACTTCTAGGAACCCGAACAGTGAAGCTCTACACCTCCAAAAACGTAGCTCCTCTCCTCTTTACCGACAGCAGCCTACCCCAAAATACCCATAAACTCAGGGTGCGATCTGTTCCTCTCATCGCCACGAATGCGTAGCAAGAAACGGATCGTCAATCGGAGCTCTACAACTCCCGAAATCAAGGATTGAAGCTATGGTGGGTTTTTGGTTCGTCAAAAGGATTTTCGGGGAAAGAGAAAGAGGGGAAATTTTGAATTTTCGTGAAAATCAGCTATTTATGGCAGATACAAGACACACGGCGTGTGTCTCCTAACACACGACGTGTGTTATGAAGACACACGGCATGTGTTATAGACACACGACCGTGTGTTGTAGTCTGTCACATCCGACAATTTCTCAACGTACTCTCTTGTAACCTCAACCCGACCCAATTATGAACGTCCCGGACTTCGATGGGACCTCAATAACATTGTTTCCAACGTCTCAACCGCCCAAACTTGAGTTCCAAACTGTTCGGTTGGGCGGGGATGTTACAAGTCTCCAGAACTTCAAGAGATTTCATCCCCGAAATCACAACCCAACTCGCCCTAGCAATGTAACCACAAATCACAGCAAGACGCAGCAACATAAGGATCACATTACCTCCCGAAACTCCCTCTTAACGGCTCAAGCAACACACACCTTTTAAGGAAACTACTCCCACACTAACCTGAACTTCCACCTAAGAAACACGTACAACCGAACTCTACAACACAACCAACCACAAGAGCAGAACTAGAAGCACAACCACACACAACCCACTGAAGAGCACAACCACACACAACTCACTCAAGAGCACAACCACAACACAAGAGCACAACCACAACACAAGAGCACAACAAAACACAACTCAAGCAAAGTAAGAAAACTACCAACTAACACCTCCGACCAGAACTTCACACTCCACTAAACCTAGCCAAAATCTACAAGGGCTCTACCATTCCAACAAACCTCGTAGTCTACTACCACTTCCATTCTCAAACTACTCCGACACCCTCTTCACTACAGGAGGACACACAAACATTTCAGTTGACCAATTTCAAAAATCACATTACAATTCAAAACACTTTCCTTTCGAGCTCAAAACAATTTTCCATTCAAAACTCCCCACCCACTTTAAAACAGTTTGAACATCCCGGGAAAGTTGGTCCTGTGCCGATGCTTCATCCCTTCCCCCTATGAGGTTAATTACTCCTCTAAAAAAGAGACGAATCACCAACACAGCAGCAACTAACCAGGCTTTGATACCATCTGTAACACCCGTCCCAAACCGACACGGGTTTACTCATGGTCGAACCGGTATGAGTGCTACTCAAAGAACCAGCTTTAAAAGAAAAGAGTAAAACGCAGCGGAAACAGAAACAACTCTTATTAAAAGGTTCAAAACGAACGAAGGCCTTCATTAAATACAATTCAAAATCCGAACAACCGATAAATCAAAATCCGAAATCCAAACCTCAACAATGATTACAAAGTTCCCCAACCCAAACGTGTGAACTGAAACATAAAACCAAAACGATAGTCGCTCTACAGTAGTCCACTATTCTTCACTTCCCAACTCCAAACTGCAACTCCTCTGAACTCAACCGAACACCTGAAAAGGAAAAAATGGGGGGGGGATCAATTTCCTATTGAAATTGAGTGAAACCACTAGGTTTAACTATGCGCCGAACCTAACCAGAAGAGCGATCCCAACTCCGCACACAAACAACAATGGAATTTGACACAACCATTCATATTTTAATTCTCTAACATAGTCTTGGTGATAACATAAGCTCAAATCTCAATTCAACATCTACAAATCATGATAACATCGATGCACGAGAGTATAACATGCATAAGCTCAACATTATACCACCGCAAGCTCAACATTGTATAACAGAGAAAACATCATGCATATTACACATCATCCAATATCATGAAACAAGTTGTCTCACAGTCCAATCCATACTTACACATACACACGCATACACATACCCCACATTTCTCCTTCATATTATCTAGGTGATCACACAGGTGCACTCCTCAATCCGACATCCACCATTTACAAGTTCAACAATAACTCAAGTCATCAATTCACGATACAACAACATCACCAATTAATTTCAACATTAATCCAATTCCAAACCTCATTCCACATCTCACAATCCAAGTCAATTACACACATCAACAATGCAATTCCAATCAATCACACCAAGTCTGTATTCCTCTAGCCAATTCCATTGTCCAATTCTATTAACTAATTCCATTAGCCAATTCCACGTACCAATTCTGTTGTCCACTTCCACGTACAAATTCCCTTACCAATTCTGTTAGCCAATTCTAAGTCATAAGTCTACCACCCTAAACACATTAACAACCATCTTCACACACAACATCAATTCCGCCCAAGCCATCGCATAACATCAATTCAGCCAACAACACGTACCATCAATCCATCCAATATCACATAACATCATTTCATCCATTCACACATTTACAATCGCATCACACTTCATTCAATAATTCCACATTACACAAACAGTTTAAGGGTAAACGGCTAGCTCACCGGCCATCCCCACCTGCATGTACAGGGATAGCCATGTCATGAGTCATAGGGTTACCCTCCTGTTCATCCTGCACATGAAGACCCACGTTGGCAGAGCCGTCCACCTATTCATCGTATAAGGGTGACCCCACATTGGCAGGACCACCCTCCTGCAACCACAACTATCAGCACCAGATACATAAACAATTTACAGAATCACATCCTGGCCCTCCTACACTCATTACTAAGTCCGATCCATTAATCAACAATTCTAATCATTTCCCCAATCTCAACACATCACAAACAGCCCACAAACATGAACCAAACCATCAATTAACAATATCCAACAATCATCAATTAACAACATCCAACAATCATCAAACATCATATTTCACAGAACAGTCAATTGCAGAACAGTTTTCCCCTTTTACTCTCTTTGAATTTCCATGCAACCCTATATTCCTCTAAGTCAAAATTATAACTCCTCACACCGACCATACTACCTATCGTACGCTAAACCCTCACCTGACAAGAAGACGAGGCTCTAAACACTTCTAGGAACCCGAACAGCGAAGCTCTACAACTCCAAAAATGAAGCTCCTCTCCTCTTTACCGACAGCACCCTACCCCGAAATACCCATAAACTCAGGGTGTGATCTCTTCCTCTCGTCTCCACGAATGCGTAGCAAGAAATGGATCGTCAATTGGAGCTCTAGAACTCCCAAAATCAATGATTGAAGCTATGGGGGGGTTGGTTCGTCAGAAGGATTTTCGGGGAAAGAGAAAGAGGGGAAATTTTGAATTTTCGTGAAAATCAGCTATTTATGGCTGATACAAGACACACGGCGTGTGTCTCATAACACACGACATGTGTTATGAAGACACACGACGTGTGTTGTTGACACATGATCGTGTGTTGTAGTCTGTCAGATCCGACAATTTCTCAACGTACTCGCTTGTAACCTCAACCCGACCCAATTATGAACGTCCCGGACTTCGATGGGACCTCAATAACATTGTTTCCAACGTCTCAACCACCCAAACTCGAGTTTCAAACTGTTCGGTTGGGCGGGGATGTTACAAGTCTCCACAACTTCAAGAGATTTCATCCCCGAAATCACAACCCAACTCGCCCTAGTAATGTAACCACAAATCACAGCAAGACGCAACAACATAAGGATCACATTACCTCCCAAAACTCCCTCTTAACAACTCAAGCAACACACACCTTTTAAGGACATTACTGCCACACTAACCTGAACTTCCACCTAACAAACACGTACAACCGAACTCTACAACACAACCAACCACAAGAGCACAACCACACAGAACTCACTCAAGAGCACAACCACAACACAAGAGCACAAGAAAGCACAACTCAAGCAAAGCAAGAAAACTACCAACTAACACCTTCGACCAGAACTTCACACTCCACTAAACCTAGCCAAAATCTACAAGGGCTCTACCATTCCAACCAACCTCGTAGTCTTCTACCACTTCCATTCTTAAACTACTCTGACACCCTCTTCACTACAGGAGGACACACAAACATTTCAGTTGACCAATTTCAAAAATTACATTACAATTCAAAACACTTTCCTTTCGAGCTCAAAACACTTTTCCATTCAAAACTCCCCAGCCACTTTAAAACAGTTTGAACATCCCGGGAAAGTTGGTCCTGTGCCGATGCTTCATCCCTTCCCCCTATGAGGTTAATTACTCCTCTAGAAGAAAAGACGAATCACCAACACAGCAGCAACTAACCAGGCTTTGATACCATCTGTAACACCCGTCCCAAACCGACACGGGTTTACCCGTGGTCGAACGGTATGAGTGCTACTCAAAGAACCAGCTTTAAAAGAAAGAGTAAAATGCAGCGGAAACAGAAACAACTCTTATTAAAAGGTTCAAAACGAACGAAGGCCTTCATTAAATACAATTCAAAATCCGAACAACCGATAAATCAAAATCCGAAATCCAAACCTCAACAATGATTACAAAGTTCCCCAATCGAAACGTGTGAACTGAAACATAAAACGAAAACGATAGTCACTCCACAGTAGTCCACTATTCTTCACTTCCCAACTCCAAATTGCAACTCCTCTGAACTCAACCGAACACCTGAAAAGGAAAAAATGGGGGGGGGGGATCAATTTCCTATTAAAATTGAGTGAACCCACTAGGTTTAACTATGCGCCGAACCTAACCAGAAGAGCGATCCCAACTCCGCACACAAACAACAATGGAATCTGACACATCCATTCATATTTTAATTCCCTATCATAGTCTAGGCGATCACATAAGCTCAAATCTCAATTCAACATCTACAAATCATGATAACATCGATGCACGAGAGTATGACATGCATAAGCTCAACATTATATCACCGCAAGCTCAACATTGTATAACAGAGAAAACATCATGCATATTACACATCATCCAATATCATGAAACAAGTTGTCTCGCAATCCAATCCATACTTTGGGGGTTTTTGGTTCGTCAAAAGGATTTTCGGGGAAAGAGAAAGAGGGGAAATTGTGAATTTCCGTGAAAATCAGCTATTTATGGCAGATACAAGACACACGGTGTGTGTCTCATAACACACGGTGTGTGTTATGAAGACACACGACCGTGTGTTGTAGTCTGTCACATCCGACAATTTCTCAACGTACTGCCTTGTAACCTCAACCCGACCCAATTATGAACGTCCCATACTTCGATGGGACCTCAATAACATTGTTTCCAACATCTCAACCACCCAAACTCGTGTTTCAAACCGTTCGGTTGGGCGGGGATGTTACACATCCTGTTCTCCTGGCCTGGGTGGGAATCCTTGTTTTGGTTGGATTGCATGCATGGACCCGGATCGTGTATGAGCACTTCCCTACGTGGCTCCGCCTTCATTCCTCCTCTGATTGCAACGCCGTTTGTTGGGCCGTGTTCTTGAGGTCTCCAATTATCCAGAGCAATTAGAATTTCTCAAAAGGCTCAAGCCGTTTGGCAGCTCGACCCTAAGTGCTCCTTTGTAGCGCCTGGCACCGTGCCCGGTGCCCGGGGCTGGCTCATGTCTCGACCATCTACATTTCTGGCCAGGCCTTTGGCATTTTGCTTCGGCCAAGTCTTCAGAAATGTCCTCAAAGGATCTTCAAGGGCTGGAGTTGGTCCAGGGCTCGTGGGGATTGGTCCAGGGCCTTTTAGGGCCCTTAGGCTCGGCCTTCGGTCCGGCTCGGGGCTCGGATCGGGTGCCTTGGCCAGCAACATGGCCTGGAGTGGCCTCACCTTCATTCTTACTCTCCTATCTACTGGTGGTGGCCTGAGCCTATATTTAGTCACATACCTTGGCTTCATGATGTGTTGGAGAGCTTTCCTGGGCCCTACAGGGTTCTTATAGGGCCCGCCATTTGTTGGGCCGTGTTCTTGAGGTCTCCAATTATCCAGAGCAATTAGAATTTCTCAAAAGGCTCAAGCCGTTTGGCAGCTCGACCCTAAGTGCTCCTTTGTAGCGCCTGGCACCGTGCCCGGTGCCCGGGGCTGGCTCATGTCTCGACCATCTACATTTCTGGCCAGGCCTTTGGCATTTTGCTTCGGCCAAGTCTTCAGAAATGTCCTCAAAGGATCTTCAAGGGCTGGAGTTGGTCCAGGGCTCGTGGGGATTGGTCCAGGGCCTTTTAGGGCCCTTAGGCTCGGCCTTCGGTCCGGCTCGGGGCTCGGATCGGGTGCCTTGGCCAGCAACATGGCCTGGAGTGGCCTCACCTTCATTCTTACTCTCCTATCTACTGGTGGTGGCCTGAGCCTATATTTAGTCACATACCTTGGCTTCATGATGTGTTGGAGAGCTTTCCTGGGCCCTACAGGGTTCTTATAGGGCCCTAGGGTTCTGCCTTTAACCGGGGACCCTGGTGGGGTGTAGGAATAGCTGTAGGCCTTTGGGCCGCTGTGGAGGATCACATCAGTGGGGATCCCCGTCTTTTATTTTAATTGTTATATTTTGTCGGTTTTATTTATTCTGGTTTTTATTTTGGTTTGATTTATCGCTAGTGATGCTCATAACCGGTTCGACTTCGGGATTACCCGGGTCTATTCGGGATGGGTGTTACATGAACATCCCAATTTAACCTAAAACTTGTTTCTTTAATCTCCTGCGTGTATGTACAAGAGTGAAAAAGATGGTTTGTATCATCCATCCCCTGGCCATACATAAGACAAGTAATATATGTTAGCAAACCCCACTTTGCAACATCCGTTCTACACACAAGAAGACCTGAAACAGCCATCCAAGCAATCATCGAGTGCTTGGGAATCAATGGTGGATTCCAGATTAATTGACAACATTTCACCTACTCATATTTCCCTCTCAAGCTATCCCAAGCAATTGAAATGGAATATTTCCCTAACAATTTTCCATCCTACAACAGACCATCCTCACACATGGTAATATGATCCGGAACATCTTTGCGTACCTTTAATATATGCCTCCAGACCCATGGTCACTGCTTTTTCAATCATTCGTGATTATTGTTTTACTGGTTCACTCAGAGCATGTCATTGACTCCTATTTCTTTTGGTTTTTACTAGTTCATTTTGGGGTATGGTGAGCAGGTCACCAAGCCACCTAGGAGAGCTACGAGAGGAGCTAGTGTGCTGCATGCCGATGAGTCGGTTAATGCCACGTACAGCTAGGCCGTTCAGACCCATCTTTTGACCCTTTTATTTTTACTATGATTTTCAAGGATTCCTTTTCTGGTTTATGGATTTATGGATGTATTGGATGCTTGACTTTTCCCTTCTTAATGGTTATTGGTTGTATTAGATTATTGATTCTGGTTGTGCCTGTTTGGCCTTTCTCTTTTATTCCATTGATCTAGTTACTCATTTATGTTATAAATGTGTGTGCCTATTTGCTTGGTTTGAGTCTGTGACACCGCAGTAGTATTGCATGGGTTAAACTAGTGGTTTAACCTGGTCTTCTAGGGTAGGGTGTTACAATGGGTATTAGAGTCTAGTTAGTCTTCTGCTTCATTGGAGTGCTACTTACTTTCTCGAGGCGTCATGAACCTCACAGGGTGAGTTATTATTCCACTTCCCTGTTAGCACTAGATATTCCAAGGGGCTGGTTTCCGCTTTTCTACTTATGTGAAAATGGTTTTGGGATAATGGGGAGTTTTCAAAATGATTTGAAATCTAAATGTTTTAAAGCGCGTCAACTTCAAATTGGGTAATTGAACATTCTAATATTCTGTAGTGACTGGGATAACACCAATGGTATCCATGGTGTTCATGTGGCTGATGCGCCTGCTCTGGCGTTGGACTTTGGGTGACTCCTAAAGATGGGAGGCGTAACATTCGAGTGGAACACCTCAGATTATCAATTAGAACTGGAGTGGTTGAGGGAGAATAAGGACCCATTCAACTTCATGGGTGCCACTAAGGAGAAGAAGTTGTGCTACTCCATCTTCTTGCTGAGGGGATATGCTAAGGAATGGCGGAGAAACCTGGCAGATGTGAAGGAGGATCCCTTTGCTATCGGGTTTGACGGTTTCAAGTAGGTATTTTGGAATGAGTACATGCCGGCAACCTGGCAGCGGGCTAAGAGGTTAGAATTTCAAACCTTCAGGCAGAGAGAGAAGTCGGTAGCTGACACTACCAGGAGTTTTTACGTCTTCGCACATGGTTTCAGGGAACTCCAGAGCTTAAGGAGGATATGTTGAAACAACATTTTTGGAGGGTTTAAAGGCGTCTATCCAAGTCGGTGTCACGTCTAGTGACATGGGTAGGATTGTAGATGTCAAGGTTGCTGCCTTGAGAGCTGAGCTGTTGGAGAAAAAGCGTAGGGAAGAGGGACAGGTTTGGCAGGAAGAGAAGAAGAGGAAGGCAGCTAGATCGGCTGGTACTTTTGTCGGTCCTATCCAACAAAGGAGAAGGGAGTTTGCTGAAGCTGCAAGCCAACATACTCGGAGGTCTGCACCACCACCAACAACATATTGGTGCAACGGGTGGCGGGCGTCCGCCTTTCAACAAGTGTGGTTTGGTGCATCCTGGTGCGTGGTGTGCAACTGGAGGGTGCTACTGGTGTGGTGAGCTAGGTCATTTCAAGAGGAAATTCCCTAAGGGGTCGTTTGGTATGGGATATATCGAATAGCTAGCTATTCGAGATATCTAGATATTAGATAAGATTGATATTCATTGGAGAAAAATATAATATCATTGTTTGGTATGAGATATTTTGTGGAAGTTGAATTTTAAGTACAATTAAAAAAATATCCTTAATTTTTAGAGACAAGCCCTACAATGTGACTCTTACCCTAATGAAATTTCTCTGCCCATATTGAGTTGCAGGATGAAATGGTATTGGGTAGGAACTTGATTTCTAGTACTAGCTACTAGTGAAAGCAGCTTATAATTATGAGAGAGACTCGGTTGCACAAGCTTACTTGTGAAAGATAAATTAATAGCCCCTTGATCAGAAATATAATAACCCCCTTTCCCAGTGCCAGCTGACCATGTAATGAATACTAAAGATCCGTGGTGAATTTGAGCCAGTTCTTGTTACTGCTCATCTCCCCATTCGACGCCATTCAAAACATCACCCTTCTTTTCTTTTTTCATCAGAAGTTGAAACTGATACAAGAGGAGTAAGTATTTTACTGCTGACATTTCTAGGTTTTGCTTACAGCCTTTGCACGGGTACTAACACAGTGATTGCAGCGGTGAATAATTTAGCACCCATCATGCCAATTTCTCAGCAATTAGAAAAACTGGGCAATGAAGATTGCTGTAGCTTAATCTTATCTGGGTTTGTGGGAAGCTGGATTTTCAATCGGATTGGAGTTTCTATTTCGATTTTGGTAACTGATTCTTCATGATGATAGAGATCATTTCTGACTGTTGACTTTAATTTAATTTTGATTAGCACAGTCATTGGAGCTAGTGTAGTTTCAGCTTCTCCATGAAGAGGGGAATTACATGTTCATCTATGGAGGGTCGGAGGAGATATGCAGAATGGAAAGAGAATAGGATGGGGGAGATGATAGGAGAGAGATAGTGGGCCCAATGGCATGTAATTTCCATTGATTTTTAGGGGCAAATTTGGTAATCAAAATGATATTGAAATGGGTTCTAAATATTCACCTATTTAGGTGGATATCATTTGGGTGATATTGGGTTCTTAGATATCAGTCAATGACTAGCTAGTTGTGTTCCATAAAAACAGTGATATCTTGAATAGCTAGCTATTGGGTGATATAGAACTCAATATCACCCATACCAAACGACCCCTAAGAGATTTAGAGGAACTAGAAGAGTTGCATCAGAGGCCACGATACAGCAAAATAGAGCTCAGTTTGGGAGTGGTTACAGAGGTGGCTACGGTGGAGGTAGAGGACTAGCGATTGGCGCCAATGCTCAACCTTTGTGTGTTCGTTCTGAGCAAGGAAGTAACAGAAAGGTTCATGCTCGACTCTTTTCCATGACTAGAACCGAGGCAAAGGCAGCTCTGGACACGGTGACTGGTACAGTTTACTCTTTGAGCATCCACTTTACGATTTGTTTGATACGAGTTGTACCCATTATTTTGTATCTGCTAGTGTAGTTGCTTTGCTCGGGGTTAGACCTAGTAGGTTGGGTAAGGTGTTCAGGGTGAGTACTCCAATTGGGAGAACTCTGGTTGTAGATTTTGTCTTTTTGGGTTTGGGTTTACAGATAGTGGAAAGGGTGTTTGGAGCAGACTTGATGCTGCTGCCCTTTGATGAGTTTGACCTCATCTTGGGTATTGATTGGCTGGCAAAGCATGGAGCTTTGTTTGAATACAAGAAGAAGGAAGTAAAGCTATTGTTTGGTGCAAAAGATGAAATGATTCTAAAGGGTTTGAAGCCTGTGGAGAAGTGCAAGCTGCCATTTCTCTCAACTTTGAAAGCTCACAAGTTGCTGCAGAAGGGATGTCAAGCCTTTCTAGCACACGTGGTTTTGGAACAGTCCTTGAAGGTAGAGGATGTGAGGGTGGTGCAAGAGTTTCAAGACATCTTCCTAGAATATCTACCAAGTGTTCCGCCTGAGAGAGAAATGACTTTTAACATTGAATTGGTGTCTAGTACTGCGCCGATCTCAATACTGCCTTACCGGATGGCACTAGTTGAATTAAAGGAGATGACGGAAAAGTGGCAATAATTTTTCGATCTAGGGTTCATTCAGCCAAACTTGTCTCCATGTGGAGAACCGGTTCTATTTGTGAAGAAGAAGGATGGGAGCAGAAGGATGTGCATTAACTATAAAAGTTTTAATCAGGTTACTGCAAGAACATGTATCCACTTCCAAGGCTTGACGATCTGTTTGATCAATTGCAAGGAGATTTGGTCTTTTCCAAGATTGATTTAAGGTCTGGGTATCATCAACTTAAAGTAGTTGATGGAGCAATCCCAAAGACAACTTTCAGAACAAGGTATGGGCATCGAATTCCTGGTTATTCCTTTTGGTTTGACTAATGCACCAACTGCATTTATGGCCATGATGAACAAGGTATTCGGTGAGTACTACCTCAACAAGTTCGGCATTGTGTTCATGGATGATATTCTGGTTTGCTCTAAGTGGGAAGAGGAGCAGGACAAGCATCTAAGAGTGGTGTTGGCAAAGTTGAGGAAAGAACAGTTGTATGACAAGTTCCCTAAGTGTAAGTTCTGGTTGAAGGAGGTTCTCTTCCTCGGACATCTGATTTTTGGCAAGGGGTACTACAAGAAAATTCAACATTTGTCACAGATTATGTAACTGTGACTAATTAGTCACGATTTTTATGTAACTGTGACTAATTAGTCATGATTTTTAATAAAGCATAACAAATTGGTCACGGTTAGATAAAAATCATGACCAAATTAGTAACGGTTCTTAAAAATCATGACCAATTTAGTCACGATTACATAAAAACCCTGAGAAATTTAGTCACGGTTACATCAAAACTATGACCAAATTAGTCATAGTTTTCAAAACCGTGAATTATTGGTCACAGTTTTTAAAATACCGCGACCAATTTAGTCACGGTTACATAAAAACTAGGACTAAATTGGTCATGATTTTCTTAAAACCGTGACTAAATTGGACCAATTGGTTATCCAGACTCCTTCTTCTTCATCCTCTTCCTCTTCTTCCTCCTCCCTCTCTGTACTTCTTCCTCCCAAATCTCCCCCCTCAACCTCTTCCCTCTCATCCCTCTCTAGATCCACCACCATCCAAACACACCTCTTCCCTCTCATCACTCACCATCTTTATTATTCATCTCCCATCCTCTCTCCACCACCACCATCATCAAACCCACTCTTCCCTCCACCACCATCATCAAACCCACTCTTCCCTCCACCAAACCGAACCCATTCTTAAGACCCTCAACTTCAAATTGTAAAAGGCGTTGGTGGAAGGGTCATCATCGGTGGTGGCGGAAGGGTCATCATCGGTGGTGGCGGTAGAGGTTGTTAAGGTGGTCAACCCTCTCTCTAGATCCGAAACGACCATATCCGAAACCCCCTCCAGGTCTAGATCCCACTACAAAAAATTTGACCTTTAGCTACTGCAAAATTACAACCGCATGAAAATGAAGTAGCAAATAGTTAGTATTTGCTACGACAATCACTATTTCATGTAGTAATTTGCAGTAGCAAATACTATTTGCCACACCACTATTTGCTATGGGATGCTGGGTGTAGCAAATAGTGGTGTGGCAAATAGTATTTGCTACTGCAAATTACTACATGAAATAGTAATTGCCGTAGCAAATACTAACTATTTGCTACTGCATTTTCATGCCGTTGTAATTTTGCAGTAGCTAAAAGTCAATTTTTTTGTAGTGTCCGAAACCCCCTCTAGAGGCCAGATCTGAAACCATGTTTGATTGACATAAAAAATAAATTAAGTGACTAGTTCGTAATTAATTGGGATGTTTTGTTAACATTTTAATTTTATGGATCATTTTCCATAACGGAAGGAATTGAGGGTCTAGTCCTATAATTCAAGGAATTAACCAATGGGTCACTAAAAATTTCATCACAATAGTTTGGTCACTTAATTTGTCACGATTTTGTTACGAAACCGTGACAAATATTGGTCACGATTTTTGTTACATAAAAACTGTGACTAAATTGGACCAATTGGTTATCCGGACTCCTTCATCTTCCTCTTCTCCCTCCTCCCTCTCTTCACTTCTTTCTCCCAAATCTCCCCCCTCAACCTCTTCCCTCTCATCCCTCTCCAGATCCACCACCATCCAAACACACCTCTTCCCTCTCATCCCTCACCATCTTTATTATTCATCTCCCATCCTCTCTCCACCACCACCGTCATCAAACCCACTCTTCCCTCCACCACCATCATCAAACCCACTCTTCCCTCCACCAAACTGAACCCATTCTTAAGACCCTCATCTTCAAATTGTAGAAGGCGGTGGCGGA
Organism: Linum lewisii; assembly: GCA_034768395.1. Lineage (NCBI taxonomy): Eukaryota > Viridiplantae > Streptophyta > Magnoliopsida > Malpighiales > Linaceae > Linum > Linum lewisii. The sequence continues at coordinate 28,798,987 of CM068304.1, forward strand.
AGGGTCATCATCGGTGGTGACGGTAGAGGTTGTTAAGGCGGCCAACCCTCTCTCTAGATCCGAAACGGCCATATCCGAAACCCCCTCTAGAGTCTAGACCAAAACCACCGCTAGAGGCCAGATCTGAAACCATGTTCGATTCACACAAAAGAAAAATTAAGCGACTAGTTTGTAATTAATTGGGATGTTTTGTTAACATTTTAAGACCCTCATCTTCAAATTGTAGAAGGCGGTGGTGGAGGTCATCATCGGTGGTGGCAGTAGAGGTTGTTAAGGCGGCCAACCCTTTCTCTAGATTGTAGAACGGTCATATCTGAAACCCCCTCCAGAGTCTAGATCTGAAACCATGTTCGATTGACACAAAAAATAAATTAAGAGACTAGTTCGTAATTAATTGGGATGTTTTGCATTTTAATTTCATTGATCATTTTTCATAACAGAAGGAATTGAGGGTCTGGCCCTATAATTCGAGGAATTAACCAATGGGTCACTAAAAATTTGATCACAACAGTTTGGTCACTTCATTTGTCACGGTTTTGTCATTAAACCGTGACTAAAATCTATCACGGTTTCATATTAAAACCATGAATAAAATTTGTCACGATTTCCTAAGAAAACCGTGACAGAATTGTTAGTCATAGTTTCATAAAAAACTGTGACAAAATAGGGTCAATATAGTCACAGTTTCAGAAACTGTGACTAATTGTTAAAAAAATCTATGACTAATCTAGTATTTTCTTGAGGTGGATCCCATGAAGATCGAAGTAGTGGTGAAGTGGGCACCTTCTCAAAGCGTGTCCGAAGTGAGGAGCTTCCTTAACATGGCGGGTTACTATAGGCAGTTTGTAGATGGGTTCTCCAAGCTAGCTGAACCTCTCTACAAGTTGCTTAGGAAGCAAGTTTTTGCTGGAGCAAGGCGTGCCATGAAAGCTTCAAAGAGGTGAGGAATAGGCTCACTACAAGACATGTGCTCACCTTGCCGGTTAGTAGAGGTGAGTATGTGGTCTATAGTGATGCTTCCTACTAGGGGTTGAGGTGTTTGTTGATGTAGAACGACAAGGTGATTACTTACGCTTCAAGGCAGCCAAAGGCGCACGAAGCTAATTACCTGGTGCATGACCTAGAGTTGGTCTTTGCACTTAGGCTTTGGAGGAATTACCTCTAGGGGGAAACTTTAAAGATCAAAACTAATCATAAAATCTTGAAGTACCTAATGGAGCTAAAGGAGCTGAATAGGTGACAGAGACGTTGGGTGGAGTTACTCAAGGATTATGACTATACCATTGAGTATCATCCAGGCAAAGCCAATGTGGTGGGGGATGCCTTGAGCCTAAAAGGGAAGTCGCTGAAGATATTCTCAGGCAGAATTCAGAGTCTGCAACTAGGCTAAGGTGAGGGCTCATAGTCGATAGGTTAGAATTGTCACGTGAGAAATTACAACTTAATTTAGAATGAATTAGGAATGCATGAAATTGAGAGATATGGAAATGGATTTGATTATATGGTTGATTGATTGGTTGGTGTGATGTGATTGTATGCAATGTGGTGATTATATGTACGATGCGCTATGAGTAATTGACTTGCTTGACTGCTCGTTGACTAGGTGGCTAGATGAGAGTTTAAAAATCGAAATACGCATATGTAATGTGGTTGTGTTTCTGGGATATGTATTTAAATCATTACACCCAACATGTTCAGGTAAAAAATGAAAACGCTGTTGTTGTCAGTTTGATTTGGAGAGGTGTTCTTGCTCATGTTTGGAAGAAGCATTGTAGAAGATATCATGCAGATGGGAGAGTGGATGTTGGCAGTCTAACTCGAAATCACTGTTCAGGATTTGAGAAGTCTCTATAGATTCGACTATATAGAGGGAGTTGTTAGTTTGATTTAATTTCTTTTTTTTCCCTCTCTTTTGTTAAAGCTTTTATGTTTGGGGTGTAGGTGTTCGAACACATTGCTATTCAAAGGAGATGGTTCACTTTAGCCTTATTCATGAAAATGTTTGAGAGGTTTTTTGAGTCATGGCAATGTTCCCTAAGTTTCCAGGAAGCGAAAAAGGTTCACCACATCTCTTTGAGTTTTCTTTTGTAGGTTGTCTTAGAAACCCTGGTCAAGTAGAGGACTCTCCATTCTTGACTTCCACTTTTTGATGAATGAGTATACCCCTAACGTATTCATAAAAATATGGTTGTGTTATGTATTGTGGCATACTAGTTGTAGGAGGATGATCCCAATGAAGGATCATCCTATGAAGGATGAACATGAGGGTAGCCTTAGACCTCACAACACGACTACCCCTATTCCCCTTGTTTCTGCAGTTGGTGTAACACCTGTCTCAAACCGACTCGGGTTTACCCGTGGTCGAACCGATATGAGTGTTACTCGAAGATTCAGCATTTAAAATAAAAAGGGAAACAACCTTTAAATTCAAAATAAACTTAAATCCAAAGTACGACGGAAGCACTTCCAATAAAATAAAACCGAGTACAAACTGAAATACCAAAATTCAACAACCATTTACAAAATCTCCCAACCCAAAAGTGTCAACTGAAACATAAATAAAACACAATGGTCACTCCAAAGTAGTCCCCTAATCTTCACTTCACAAGTCCAACCTGCAACTCCACTGAACTCAACCGAACACCTGAAATTTGACTCACTCTCACTACCACGCGAACCTGAAAAGAGAAACTGGGGGGATCAATTTCCTATTGAAATTGAGTGAACCCACTGGGTTTAACTATGAGCCGAACCTAGCCTGAATGAGCGATTCCAATTTCCGCACACACAACCACAATGGAACCACACACAGCCATACCATATTTTAATTCCGTAAAACAGTCTAGGCGATCACATAGGTGCAGTTCTCAGTTCAGCACTTACCAACCACGATAGCATTCATAAATAACGGAGAATCACAATTCACACAGTTCGACATTACATCAATATCACTCAAGATCATAGTCAGCATTTCTACACAAAAAATAGTCACACACATTCACATTTAACACACACATTGATCCCATTTCAATTCACTAAGTTAGCTATTAGACATCTCTAAGTAATCCATGTTATCATTCCAAGTGCATAACTTCATACTAACCATTCACAATTCATATCATCATCATAATCATTAACCATTCAACATCTATCCCACAACTTATCACTTTAACACAGCTCAATTCACAGATCATTCCAACCCAGTTCACAACACATTACATAACAGATCACCAACACATACCGCACATCACATATACACACTCCACATATCACATTTCAGCACACAATCACATCCAGCACACTACACACACACGACAGTTCATAATTCATTTAACTAGGTGAGTTAATTAGGCGCCATAAGGAGTTGTTCCCCGCTACCCCGCCGGCCATCACATCATCCATGTCCCACAGGATCTTTCCCCGCATGGAGATAACATGACGCATCCCCTAAGGGATCCTTCCTCCACGGAGCTCACGACGCATCCCATCGAAATCCTTCCTCAATGGAGATTTCAACCACTATGACTTCGTGTCATAGGATTCACCCAGTGAATCAGACTCTAACACAACAGTATTTCGGTTGGGTAACGTTGGCTCCTTCCGGTTCGATCAATTAATTCCATTAAACATAACTACATCGATCACACAGTGGTTGAAATGGAGCGGTCGCACACTGGGCTTACCTACACGTTGTCCTAAACCAATGGAGCGATCCCAAACTCCGCACAAGACATCGACAATGGGACCTAACCTTAACCCTTCCCAGATTTTAACATCCTAAAGCAGCCTAGGTGATCACATAGGTCAGTTCTTCATTCTCATCCACAAACCATAGCATAAAAATAACATAATCGAAGCAGCACACATTCACAACACATGAATCACAATCAGTTCACATTCGCCACCCACACCACAACATCACACACACGCACATCCAAACACATACAATCATTCTAGATGAGTTATTAGGCGCCAAGGAGTTGTCCACACCACCACTGCCAGCCATCACATCCACATATCCCGTAGGATCTTTCCCTCATGGGGAGATAACACGACGCATCCCCTAGGGGATCCTTCCTCCACAGAGCTATCACGACGCATCCCACATGGATCCTTCCTTAATGGAGATCTCAACCACCATGACTCCACGTCATGGGATTCACCCTAGTGAATCGGACTCAACTCAACAGTATCTCGGGTGCGGTAGTGTGGGCTCCTTCCGGTTCAACTTTCACATACAATTCACAATTCATACTGTTCAAACACGACACATCCACACCCAACATCACATCACACATGAATCCACTTTCCAATCACAATCCACCATCCACTTCCACAGTTCCTAACCTGTACATAACACATATTCATACAACACTACACACAAAGAGTGATCGGCTAGCCCACCGGCCACCCCACCTGCAAGTACAAGGGTAGCCATGTCGTGAGTCTAGGAACCACTCACCTGTTCCTCTGTTTCAGAACGACCCCACATTGGCAGGGTCATTCTCCTGCAACCACAATCTGACAAACAACATATCGAAGCATATGCATCCATTTCCCCAATTCTGCCCTATCACTCATTTCTAAGTCAATCCATTATGCATTTCATTTCTTACCATTTCCCCAAACCCAACAATCAACAACAGTCAAACAACAAACAGACAGAACACATTTCACAGCACGATTTACCCCTTTTACACTCATCAATGTCATGCAAGTCCTAGCTTCCACCTAAGCCAAAATTAGAACTCCTCAGGCTTTCCAAAACTACCTAACAATGCTAAGCCCTCACCTAAAATAGAAGATGAGGCTCTAATTGTCTTCTAGTTCCTCAGAAACTCAGTTTCCCCAACTCCAAACTCGTAGCCTAACCTTCCCCACTGACCGCGACCTACACCCAGTAACCAGGAATTGAAGGTAGCAATATTTTCTCCTCGTCGCTACAAACTCATAGCAACAAACGAAACTCAATTCTGACCTCTACAGCTCCCAGAATCACCCTCTGAAGTTTGTTTGAAACTGGTTCGTCAATGGCTTTTCGTGGAGAGAGATAGGAATGAGAAGTTATGGATTTCCGTGCAAAATCTGTCTTTTATTGTCAGGGCACGATACACGGTGTGTATCATGATACACGGCATGTATCTACAACACACGGTCATGTATCAGTACCAGCCAATTTCGATGAGCTCCTGTAACTTTTAGAGTTAAGGTACACGGCATGTATTGTGAATACACGGCGTGTATTATGATACACGGCGTGTATCACAGTGCACCATCAACCCCCTTGTAACCTCAACCCAGGCTAAACATGAAAGTCCTAGACCTCAATGGGACCTCAAGGCACTGATTCCAGCACTTCAGTCAACCGAACTTGAGTTCCAAACCGTTTGGTTTGGCGGGGATGTTACAATCACTTTCGACGTCAACATCACGCTCACTTGCCAATTCCCATTCCACATATCACAATCAATTCACTTACACACCACATCAATTCAATTCCTTAATCAATTCCATTTCATAATTCTAGGTTTCAGTTCCACTAACCAATTCTGTTCCAGCCTTGTCGCCTGGCCCAATAATGGAAGCCCAAGCCTGTTGGTCTTCCGGGGGTGGTTACCTCGTAAGTGATAAAGGAGGGTAGTTAGTTCAAGGAAATGGGGAGGCGATCAGTTTAAGGAATGGGAGAGGGAGGCGAGTAACGTACCGCAGAGCGTTTGTCCGCTGGGTCCAAGTAATGTCCTCTGTTTAATAGGGTGTACGGGGGTATTTATAGTACCCCTGCCTTGGTCGCCAAGGCTGAATCTTAGCCACTCGTTTGTAGCTCCCGTAGGATGTTGACACGTGTCCGCTCTGTCTTGGAAACCTGAGTGTCGCCGAGTAACCCTAGGAGGCCCCCGAGCTGGGCCGTCGCTTTGGGCCTCACTCCACCTCCTAGGCCTGCCTGTTCTGCCCATCTGCTTTACCGCCTGAGTCCGAACCCCCTGCCCTAGCCGCTGTGTTTTGGCCGCCATGTGGGCCGCCTCATGGGCCGTCGTGTGGGCCTTTGGACTTCGTTGGGCTAGGCCCATCAATTGCCCCCAAGACCTTAGTCGAGCTTTGCTTGGCTGAGGGCTTACTTATAACTCGGATCGCTTGTCTCGTGATCGCCGTTAGGAGGACCCATCAATTGCCCCCGAGCCCTTAATTCGAGCTTTGCTTGGCTGAGGGCTTACTTATAACTCGGATCGCTTACGTTGTGTCGCTTTATCGCTTTGCCGTCCTATCGCCTTGTTGCTTTGTTATTTTGTCGCTTTGGTGTCTTGGTTCTTATCGCCTTATCTCTTTTGTCGCTGCTTTCTATCGCGCCCCTTCTTTCCAGTTTTTCCTGCACCTCTCTACCGCTCAGGGTATCATGGTCTTTTACTCCCTACCTTGCTGGAGAAGTTGGGGAAATCGGGGTATTTCAGTAATTGCCCAGAAAGCCATCATTACCTTATCCCCTCAGACGTCATTTCAGCCGCGCGTGCCCCCAAAGAAACGTCGCGACGGCTCAACTTCCCGCCAACACGTCCTTTTAACCGCGCGTGTGACTCACCCATTCACCGCGACGGTTCCATTCCCGCTCATCGCACTCCTATATAAAACCCCCTTCTTACCGTCTTCCTCCTTTTTTTACTCCTTCTCTGCCACCTTGACTCCCTGTTTTTACAGTCTTCTTGCCTCCACTGCTTTCTTATTCCTTCCGGCGAGCCTTCCACTATCTTCTCCTTTCCCGTTGATCGGAAAAAGTTCATTTCTCCTTCTTCCGATCACCAGAAAACGTTCATCTCTTCCTGCCATTTTTCAGATGTCTGGAGCCCCCCGACGCCCACCTGGTACGTGACTCCTCCCTTCTTTCTCACTCTCATTGCCGTCCTGCCATGTGTTTCCTTCTCTTTTCTGCTTCTTGATATTAGTCTTGAACCATGGATTTCCGATTCCGATAGCCAAAACCAAAGTTATTCCTACTCCGTGGGTACCGACTCTTCACCTTCTCCTTCATCCTCTCCTTCGTCCCCTCCTTCAACTTCTAGCCAGTCTCCTGAACCAACGTCCTTAAATCCTCCATCTATGGCTGAAACCTCGTCTGCCCAAATTTCCGACGTAGCAGAGGAGAATTTTGATGAATCTCTTGCCCTGCCTTTTTGGGGTCCCCACCAAAAAGGATTCGAGCGGGCCCGTCATGGGGTCGAGATTGATCCTGAGGCGACTAGAGTCACCGGCTCCTACTCCATTGGCAACTGGCGGTCTATGTGGGGAAGAGCTACTTGTGACGAGCGCGCGGTCATTGGCCCGGGCTACTTTCTGTCAGGGTCGGTGGAGAAGATTGCCCGCGTTCTTCCGTTCGCCATGCTGCCGTCTTCCTGGGAATTCGCCGTGGCCTCTCGGCTTTCCACTATCGGCAATTGCCCGCCAGGGTGGCACGGCGTCTGGACCGAGGCCTTCACCAATGGCCTTCGCCTTCCGCCCTCCCCGTTCACGGTCGCCCTACTTGGCGCCTTTAACGTCGGGTGTTGGGCTACAGCCTCTGCTTTTGAATGCAGCTGCGCGACTAAGAAGATCGCCCCCACTCTGCGGTTGTTTCAATTAATTCATTATGCCAAACACACCTCCAATGGCATCAGTTTCGTTCGCCGAGCTGATCTTACTCAAAAGGGCACTTACTCATCCCCGAAACCTCGCCCTACATGGTACCATTCGTTTTTCTACTTCCGCCCCCGCGACACGGATCATCATTGGGCTTCGCTGCTCCCCTCATCCCGGTCTTCTGGTGACGTGAGTTCTTTCGACGCCGAGCTTGATCCTACTCCCGATGAAATACTCCTTCGTCGCCAGATCCTTCTTGATTGCCATCATTTATCGACCACTTCTGGCCTGCGGACTGGCCAGGCGGGAATACGAGGAGGTATACCTTATGTCTTCGGTGGTGCTGATTGTTTTCCTCCCTTCCTAGCTGTCGCCGTTCATCTTGCGTAATTGAGTCGTCGTAGCAAAACCCTTAGGAATGTATAACCTTTATATTATCGCCTTTTTGTGCTCTCTTCTTTTTTTTTTCTTTTTTGTTTTTATACTAATCTTTGGATGTACCTTTCCTAGGTGCCGTAAGCCTCGCTGGGTGCCTCCTTAGCACCACCGCGCGTGGTCCTGTCGCCGAGACTCGTCCCAGCCGCTCTGAGGCTGCCCCCGTCGCCCCTGCTTCTGCCCAACCTTCGCCCGAGAAATCTAAGGGGAAGAGGAAGGCGGCTGAGACGGATGAAAGCCTCCTTTCTTCAAAGAGGAAGAAAAAAGCTGGGGTTTCCAAGCCGAGGAGAAAGGCCGGTGAGGGCTCCAGCAATCCTCCGCCGCCGCCCCCACCAGTGATAGAGGTGGAGGATGTCGATGCTGAGACTGAAACGCCCCTCCGCCGCTCTCGTCGCCAATCGCCTCCGACAAATGACAATCCTTCTGCAAGGGAGCCCTTAGAGCATCCTGCTGACGAGAACGTCATCTCGTATGACGACTCCTATCTTCCTGACGAACCTATCCCTCTTCCCCGGGATCCGGAGCATCCCGAGTCTGCGCCGGCTGCGGAGCTTGACCTTCGTCCCACCGAGCCTGCTCGCGACCACTCTCACCCGCCTCCTGTCAACACCGACCGTGCCCGCCGGGCCAGCTGGACAGAGCGAGCTAACACTCTCTTCAATCGCCCTGCTCCTGCTGGTCGCGAGGGCGAGGGTCCCTTTCGCCTTCCCTACTTCGCCGTCGTTCATCCGGTGGCATCCCACATATCGCCCGGATGGCGAGTGATATCTCGGAGGAGTTCTCTCGAGGTGTCTTCGAGGGGGTGACCGCTCCTAGTGAGGGCTCGGAGATTTCGGACCTGCACGGGGCAACTTCCTGCCGCCTCCTTCAGGTACTTATGGAATGCGTCTTTCATTTGCTTTGTCCTGTTACCTTGGCTCTGCTCGCTGCTTCTTACCCCTTACATTTGTTTTGCTGCCTAGGCCGTGGCTGAGCTCGGCGATCTTTCCTTTGCATGTAAACACATGCAGGAGGAGAATCGGAAGCTGAAGGAGGATGTTGAGAATCTGCGCTCTTTGCGCATGGATCTCACTCGTTATCATAATGAGGAGAAGGTATTTACTCACCTTCCTCTTCTTTTTCCCCTTTTATATACACTATTTCCCGGGTTGTCACCTTACGATCCTTGTTAAACCCGAATGTTTTTGTTTGTTTTTTTTTATATCTTAGCGACGGGCAGATGCAGCGACCTCTGCTGCTGAGTCTCTGAAAGAAAGCCTGGCTGAGGCGACTGGGCGGATCTCCCAGATGGAGGGCGTTCAAGAGGACTTGCAATCTGCCAATAAGCACATTGTCGCCCTTGAAGCCGAGTTGGATGAGGCTCGTGTCAAGGTTGCTCAGGTGGAAGAGATAGCCGCTGAAAGGGACAGAGCTAAGGAGCTGCTTAATGACTCACTGGCGGCTGAATCGACGGCGGATCGTGACCTTGCCGCTGCCAAAGCTCAGTACGATGAGACTGTGGCTTATTACACTCATGCTCTCGGCGAGAGTATGTGTGTAGTAATGCGCAGCTGTCGTAATGAGTTCTACGAGCTATTTCCCAACAAGGGCTGGCCGGGGCGAAAAATGGTTCGAGCCGTCCTCCGAGGTCTCAACCGCTATAACTTTGGGGTTCCCGACCTTCCTGATGCCGAGGAGGAGACTTACTTTAGGGATGCTGCTCGCTTGGAGTGGGAGATAGTGGCGGCAGATGCTGAATATGTGGCGGCCACTCGCCGCAGCCGTGGCCTGCCTGATCTGAATCTTGATGGATCAGAGGTTCAGCCGCCATCATCCGATCAAGCCCCCTCGACCAGCTGAAGGGACTTCAATTCCGCCGCTTCTCCTTCCAAGGCTGGCGAGAAGAGCTCCGGCGCTAAAGACCCATGATCTCGCTTTCAACCTGTTGCTATTGTTGCTATCTGTTCAGACAATCCTCATGTTTCTACGTGCTGTTTGCTGTTTTCCTCTCTTTCTCCTTTTCTTTTTTGTAAAAACTGCTTTATTAAACTCTTCCTCGCGAGTTTTCAATCTTTGGTTTTTTGTCTTATTACACCTCTCTTGATCGCTTTGCTTCTTTTCGTCATTAACTACATGTTATACTGATAACTTTGATGTCCTTAGGCCTTACGTAATGATCCCAATGCCCTTAGGTCTTACATGATAAATTTGATGCCCTTAGGTCTTACACAGCTATTTGTTAATGCCCGTAGGTCTTACATAGTGATTTGTTAATGCCCGCAGGTCTTACATAGCGATCCCAATGCCCTTAGGTCTTACATGATAAATTTGATGCCCTTAGGTCTTACACAGCAATTTGTTAATGCCCGTAGGTCTTACATAGCGATCCTAATGCCCTTAGGTCTTACATGATAAATTTGATGCCCTTAGGTCTTACACAGCGATTTGTTAATGCCCGTAGGTCTTACATAGCGATCCCAATGCCCTTAGGTCTTACATGATAAATTTGATGACGCGAAGACATATATTAGAGTCAATCATTAGGGCCCTTAGTTGCCTTAAAAACTAGCCTCGGTTACAAGTGTCTTTTTAATCATAATATCGCCTGAGATGCATGGAGTTCCAAGTTTTGGGAATCTTTGCTCCATCTAACTCTGCTAGTTTGAAGGTGTTGGCCCCTACCACTCGCCGTACTCTGTATGGGCCTTCCCATCCGGGGTTGAGCTTGGCCGCCCCAACCGCCGGCCTGAAGATCTTTCGCAGCACTAAGTCATTGAGCGCGATGTGATGTGGTCGGAGCTTTAAATTGTACCGCCTGGCTAACTGCTCCTTTTCAGCGATCAGCCGCATCTGTGCCTTTTCTCTTTTTTCCTCAATCATATCTATGTTAAGCATCAATTCTTGTTCGTTGACCTCATCCCTATATTCCCGTATTCAGATAGATGGGATTGAGATTTCTACCGGAAGGACCGCCTCAGTCCCGTACGTCAATGTGTAGGGAGTCTCCCCTGTCGCCATTTTATAAGCCGTACGGTGAGCCCATAGTACATGATCAAGCTCCTCGACCCATACGCCCTTACAACCATCCACTCTTTTCTTTAATCCTTGTAAAATAAGCTTATTAGCCGCTTCTGCTTGTCCATTAGCTTGTGGATAGGCGACCGAAGCGAATCTCAGATTTATCCTCAGGTCATCACAAAATTCTTTAAAGACCTGTGAGTCAAACTGAGTTCCATGGTCACATATAATACTTTCTGGTATACCAAATCTGGTGACGATACTTTTAAATGCAAACTTCTGTATCTGCTTGGCGGTGATACTTGCCACCGCTTCTGCCTCAACCCACTTGGTGAAATAATCAACCGCCACGATGAGGAATTTCCTTTTCCCTGAGGCTTCCGAAAATGGGCCTAGGATATCCATCCCCCACCTCGCGAACGGCCACGGGCTGACATTCGCCTGGAGCGCTGTTGCTGGCAACTTGTGATAACTTGCAAATTCCTGACATTTGTGGCATTTCTTCACCAGGTCGCCAGCCTCCTTTCTCATTGTTGGCCAATAGAAGCCCTGGTATATTAAGTTCCTTTCCAAACTTCTTGTTCCCAAGTGAGTACCACATACTCCTGAATGTACTTCCTCTAGGGCCCAAGCTGCATCCTCCTCTCCCAGGCATCGCAAGTATGGACCCATAGCTGATTTTCGATACAGCTCTCCCCCTATTATAGTACACCTCCCTGCTTTTCGCCGGAGCTTGGTCGCTTCTAACGGGTCACTTGGTACAGTGTCGTTATCCAAGTATTGAATAATAGGCGTTCGCCAGTCGCTTTTCCCAATTCCGTTAATCACGTGAAAACACTGCTTCCTCCTTGTTTCTTTTTCCACTGTGACCATTCGCCCTTCTTCAAAATCTGTCGCCGTTGCTAATTTCGTTAATGCGTCCGCGTGGCAATTCTCCTCCCTAGCAATCTGGGATATAACCACCTTCTTGAATTCCGATATAAGCAGTTTTACCTCATCAAAATAAGGGAGGAGCGACTCCTCCTTTACCTCAAAGCTCCCATTAACTTGGTTGACTACTATCGCCGAGTCTGAGAAAACTTTGATGTTAGTAACTCCCATACTCTTAGCAATGCGCAAGCCAGCCTCCAATGCCCCGTACTCAGCTGCATTGTTGGTTCGATTAGTTGCAAATCGCAATGCGACCTCGTGGAGGATCCCCCCAGGAGACCTTAGGACTATCCCTGCGCCCGATCCTCCTTTACTCGAGGCGCCATCTGTAAATAACGTCCATTCCTCGTCTTCCTCGGTGTCTTCTTGTACTGCACCTTCGACTACAAAGTCCGCAAGGACTTGGGCCTTGATCGTCGTTCGCGGTTGATATCGAATGTCATACTCGCTTAGCTCGATCGCCCACTTAGCTAATCGCCCTGCTATGCTCATAGATCTTAATGCATTCTTAATCGGAAGATTCGTGAGCACATGTATTGTGTGTGCCTGAAAATATGGTCGCAATTTTCTGGCCGCGCAGACCACAGCGTATGCCATTTTTTCTATTGCCGGGTACCTTGTTTCAGCATCGACTAAGGTTTTACTTGTATAAAAAATAGGGTGTTCGGCTTTGTCCTCTCTTCGAACTAAGACTGCACTAACTGCCTTTGGAGAGATCGCAATATAGAGAAATAAATCTTCATTTGACTTTGGAGATGCAAGTACAGGAGGGGTAATTAAAAATTGCTTCAGCTCTTCAAAAGCCTTGTTACATTTGTCATTCCAAGCAAACTTTGATGCATTCTTTAATGTTGCAAAGAACGGAGCGCATCGGTCGGCGATCCTGGGAATGAATCGATTGATTGTCGTCAGTCTTCCAGATAGAACCTGAACCTCCTTCACAGTCTTTGGAGGGGCCATCGCTGTAATCGCCGTGATCTGCGCTGGATTAGCTTCAATTCCTCACCTGGTGATGAGGTATCCCAGGAACTTTCCTGACGTTTCCCCAAACACACACTTCAAAGGGTTCAACCTGAGCGAATACTCCTGCAGTGTATTGAAAGTTTCCCTTAAGTCGCCAAGATGGTCATTAGATCTCTTACTTTTGACCAGCAGGTCATCCACATACGCCTCCAAGTTTCGGCCGAGCTGCTTGACAAAGACTTTGTCGATCATTCTCTGGTAAGTCGCGCCAGCATTCTTGAGCCCGAATGGCATCACTCGATAGCAGTAGTTCGCCGTGGGCGTCATGAAAGCCGTTTTCTCTTGATCTTGCTTGCTTAAAGGTATTTGATGATATCTCGAGAACATGTCCAAAAAGGACAGCATTTCATTGTTCGCCGTTGCGTCTACCAGCTGCTCTATGTTGGGCAAGGGGTACGGATCCTTGGGGTAAGCATCGTTAAGGTTGGTGAAGTCGACACACATTCGCCATGCTCCTGACGATTTCTTGACAAGAACTACATTAGCCAACCACTCAGGATACTGTACCTCTTTGATAAACCCTGCCTTCAAAAGTTTGTCCACCTCATTTGCCACCGCTTGCTGCCTTTCTCTGCAGATGTTCCGCCGCTTTTGCTGGACTGGGCGACTCCCGGGCTCGATCGCTAGAGAGTGTTTGATGATGTCTGGAGCAATTCCTGGCATGTCACTTGGTGACCATGCGAACAGGTGCGAGAATTCTTGGAGCAACTTGACCAACTCCTGTTTCTTGTTATCGCTCAGGTAGGACGAAACTCGAACTGTCCTACTTTCATCCTCTTCGAACAGCGGTATTGGGACGTCCGATTCAGCTGGAACGACTCTTTCTCCTTCATTCTCCGCCTCCAAGCTTATGGTGAGGCACGTGCTTTTAGTCGCCGCCCTGTAACACCTTCTGGCGATGTCCGGGTGTCCCCAGGCGAAACCTATCCCTTCATTAGTAGCGAACTTCAGTACTTGGTGCACTGGGGAGGAGATTGCTTGGAAGGCGGCGAGTGCAGGTCGCCCCAGGATCATGTTGTACGTGGATTGACAATCCATGACATGGAAGTCGATGGATCGGGTGACCTGCAAGTCTCCATCCCCAATGGTTATTGCCATCGTGGCTATTCCCTTGATGGGAACTGTGTGTCCTGAAAATCCTGAGATGGTAGTTTTTGTCTGCCTGAGCAAGCTAGCTGGCAGGTTCATCTTTTTGTACAGCTCCCAGAAAATAATGTCCGCAGAGCTCCCTTCGTCAACCATCACTCGCTCCACTCGGCTATTGTGTGTGATTACTTGAATCACCATCGCTTCCAAACTTGGGCCTCCTACCCTGGCCATGTCTTCTTCCGAGAATCCCAACGTTGGGCGACTGACTTGGTCTATCATCATCACCTCCTTTGTTTCCTCCTTTCTGACTTTCTTTGTCGGGCAACTTTCTCCACCGAAAATGGTTTGATAAACGTGGTTTACCTCAGGTCGAGGCTTTTTCTTGCTATCTTCATTGTCCATAGGCTCCTTAAGTCGGGCGAAAACATCACCCTTCTTGTCTTGTGATTCTCCTTGTCCACGGCGATCATCTTCTTGCGGCTTGGTTTTCCGCTTTGAGCTGACAATGAAATCCCTGAGACGTCCTTCGTTTATCCACCTTTCGATTTCATTTTTCAATTCCCTGCAGTCTTCAGTGGTATGCCCATGAGAGTCATGGAAATCGCAAAACTTTTGGCGACTTCGCTGATCCGCCGGGGTGAACATTGGCCCTGGCCAATTGATGGGATGTCCCTTATGCTGCATATACAGCATAATCTTTCTTCGCGATTCTGAGAGGGGTGTATAATCTGCCCTCTCCTCTTGGTATCCTCTCTCCTGATAACCCCTTTGCTCTCCAGGGTATCCTCTCTCTTGGTAACGCCTTTGCTCCCCTGAGCGATATTTCCCGTATGGTCGTGTCTCGGAGGGCTGCCCTTTGGCCTGCTTGTTCCCTGTAACGGGCTTTTCTTCCATCTTCGCCGCCCACGTAAAGGCTCTGCTAACTGCTCCTCGATCAAAATAATTTTGTGTACTCTGGTTTCCAAGTCGGACAGCGACTTCGGAGCCTCCTGTAGCAGCGACTCTCGCAGCCTGCCGTTATGAGTCGACTGGAATAAGCTTGCCGCAGCGATTTCATGATCTACCCTCTTGATGGATTGGACGACCCCAGTCCATTCATCAAAGAACTCTTTCAGCGACTGGTTCGGCTTTTGCCTCAGGCTCACCAGCGCTTGCAACGGGACCGTCCTTGTTTTCTTGCACTCATACTTCTGTGAGAAGATCCTCGCAAAGCCCTCCCACGATGTTATGATGCCTTCCGGTAGATTCATGTACCACTCCCTGGCTCGCCCTCCCAATGTCGCCGGAAAAGCTCTGCAATATGCGGCGTTGCCAGCCTGCTGCATTTGCATGGCGATCTGGAAGGCTTGCAAGTGCTCGTCCGGGTCGCCAGTACCTACATACCTATCTAGGTTGGGCGGAACCAACCCCTTAGGTAGTGGCTCGGCGAGTATCGCCCTGGACAGAGGTTGACGAACCGCCATCTGTGCGGGGGAGATTTGAGTAGCAGGTAGAAATTGCTGTAACACTTCCAAATGGGAGTCCTGTGGTGATTGCCTGTCCTGAGTGTTGGCCCTGAGAGCTTGAGCCTGCTGGGCGATCACCGTTTTCAACATCTGCGTGAGCTCAGCATTCTGCTGCTCAAGGGACCGAAATCGCTGCTCCAACAGCTCATAGGCATCGCCGGCCGGAATAGTACTCTGGGACTCCGAGTCGCCTTCGAATTCGCGCTCCATGTTTTTAGTGAGGTTTGGGTCTGCTCGAGAACCTGGGTTGACATGCTTGACAGGTGTTATTCCATCTCCTCTTTCGCCATCCTCGCCCATCAGAGTGGGAATCGCTGATGAAGCCATTTGCCTTGAAGGGTCGCCTGATCGCCCCCTATCTGGCGCGCCAATTGTTCCAGCCTTGTCGCCTGGCCCAATAATGGAAGCCCAAGCCTGTTGGTCTTCCGGGGGTGGTTACCTCGTAAGTGATAAAGGGGGGTAGTTAGTTCAAGGAAATGGGGAGGCGATCAGTTTAAGGAATGGGAGAGGGAGGCGAGTAACGTACCGCGGAGCGTTTGTCCGCTGGGTCCAAGTGTTGTCCTCTGGTTAATAGGGTGTACGGGGGTATTTATAGTACCCCTGCCTTGGTCGCCAAGGCTGAATCTTAGCCACTCGTTTGTAGCTCCCGTAGGATGTTGACACGTGTCCGCTCTGTCTTGGAAACCTGAGTGTCGCCGAGTAACCCTAGGAGGCCGCCGAGCTGGGTCGTCGCTTTGGGCCTCACTCCACCTCCTGGGCCTGCCTGTTCGGCCCATCTGCTTTACCGCCTGAGTCCGGACCCCCTGCCCTAGCCGCTGTGTTTGGGCCGCCATATGGGCCGCCTCGTGGGCCGTCGTGTGGGCCTTTGGACTTCGTTGGGCTAGGCCCATCAAATTCCATGTACCAATTCCCTTAACCAATTCCCTTAACCAATTCTATGTCACAATCCTACAACGCCATCACATTTTAGACCCCCATTACACATATCATCCCCATAACCCCAAAACAACCAGCATTCAATTCATCCAAACACTCACAGCATCAAATCATCCAATCTCACATTCACAGTCACATTCCACTACATTCCTCATTGCACCCAACTCTATTGTCTAATTCCACTAACTAATTCCATTAGCCAATTCCTCGTACCAATTCTATTGTCCACTTCCACATACTAATTCCCTTACCAATTCTATTAGCCAATTCTAAGTCATAATTCTACCACCCAAAACACATTAACAACCACCTTCACACACAACATCAATTCCACTCAAGCCATCGCATAACATCAGTTCAACCATTCATGTAATCACACCACCCAATTCCCTTATTCCATTCTATGTCATAGTTCTATATCAATAACACATTATCAACCCCCAACTTGCATAGCACCACTTTCAACCAACAACACGTAACACCAATCCATCCAATATCACATAACATCATTTCATCCATTCACACATTTATAATCACATCACACTTCATTCAATAATTCCACTTTCCACAAACAGTTTAAGGGAAAACGGCTAGCTCACCGGCCACGCCCACCTGAAAATACAGGGGTAGCCATGTCATGAGTCTCAGGGTTACCCTCCTGTACATCCTTCATTGGATAACCCCGCATTGGTAGGGCTATCCACCTATTCATCATCTATTAGGGCGACCCCAAATTGGTAGGACCACCCTCATGCAACCACAACTGACAGCACAAGGTATAGATACAATTTATAGAATCACATCCCGACCCTCCTACACTCATTACTAAGTCCGATCCATTAATCATCAATGTTAATCATTTCCCCAATCTCAACACATAACCAAATCAGCCAACAATCACCAACCAATTCATCAATTATCAATCATCCAACAATCATCAAACATCACAATTTACATAACAATCAAATGCAGAATAGTTTCCCCTTTTACTCTCTTTCAATTCCATGCAAAACCTATATTCATCTAATTCAAGGTTTCAACTTCTCACACCGACCAATACTACCTATCGTACGCTAAACCCTCACCTGACAAGAAGACGAGACTCTAAAACAACTTCTAGAACTCGAACAGCCAAGCTCTCAGACACCAAAAACGTAGCTCTTCCTTCTACCACTGACAGCACCTCCCTCCGTAATACTCAGAACCGAGATAGGCGATCTCTTCCTCTTGTCGCTAGGAGCACGTAGCAAGAAATGGATCGCCAATCGGAGCTCTACAACTCCCGGAATCAAGGTTTGAAGCTAGGGGTTTTTGGTTCGTCAAAGGGGTTTTCAGGAGGAAAGAGAGAGAGAGAGAGAAGTTGAGAATTTCCGTCAAAACCCGTTTTTTTATGGTTAGACCTTGATACACGGCCACGTATCATGATCTACCAACTTCGACGAATTTTTCACGTACTCTCTTGTAACTTTGACCCGACTCAATTATGAACGTCCCAGACTTCGATGGAGCCTCAAGAACATTGTTTACAACGTCTCAAACACTCAAACTCGAGTTCCAAACCGTTCAATTGGGCGGGGATGTTACAACTCTCTACAACTTCAAGAAATTTCGTCCCCAAAATCACAACTCAACTCACCCTAGAAATGAATCCACAAATCACAAGGATCACATCACTTACCCGAAACTCCCTCTTAACGGCTCTAACAACACACACCTTCCAAGAACACTACTCCCTCACTAACCCGAATTTCTACCTAACAAACATGCACAACCGAACTATACAACACAACCACCCACAAGAACACAACCAGAAGCACAACCTCACACAACTCATTCAAGAGCACAACCACAACACAAGCAAGGCAAGGAAACTACTAGCTAACACCTCCGACTAGAACTTCACACTCCTCGAACACTCTACTAAACCTAGCCAAATTCTACAAAGCTCTACTATTCCAACCAACTTCCCAACCTACTACTATTTCCACTCTCAAACTACTCCGACACCCTCTTCACCACAGGAGGAAACAAAAACGTTTCAGTTGACCATTTTAGAAATCAACATTGCATTTCAAATCACATTTCCTTTCAAGATCAAACACTTTTCCTTTCAAAACTTCCCACCCACTTTAAATTGATTTGAAAATTCCTGGAAAGTTGGTCTTGTGCCGATGCTTCGTCCCTTCTCCTTGTGAGGTTAATTACTCCTCCAGAAGAAAAGACAAAACACCAACACAGCAGCAACTAACCAGGCTCTTATACCATCTGTAACACCCGTCCCAAACCGACTCGGGTTTACCCGTGGTCAAACTGGTATGAGTGTTATCGAAGATTCAGCATTTAAAATAAAAAGGGAAACAACCTTGAAATTCGAAATAAACTTAAATCCAAAGTACGACGCAAGCGCTTCCAATAAAATAAAACTGAGTACAAACTGAAATACCAAAATCCAACAACCATTTACAAAATCTCCCAACCCAAAAGTGTCAACTGAAACATAAATCCAAAACAATGGTCACTCCAAAGTAGTCCCCTAATCTTCACTTCACAAGTCCAACCTGCAACTCCACTGAACTCCACCGAACACCTGAACTTTGACTCACTCTCACTACCACACGAACTTGAAAAGAGAAACTAGGGGGGTTCAATTTCCTATCGAAATTGAGTGAACCCACTGGGTTTAACTATGCGCCGAACCTATCCTGAAAGAGCGATTCCAAACTCCGCACACACAACCACAATGGAACGAGACACAACCATATCATACTTTAATTCCATAAAACAGTCTAGGCGATTACATAGGTGCAATTCTCAGTTCAACACTTACCAACCACGATAGCTGATGGGCCCGTTTTCACGCGTGTGTAGTCAAATAACTATCAAGCACAAAGCAAGATAGATCGTATTCCACAGGTCTCTTCTAATCGTCTACTCAAATATGATGGAAATTTACTCATGTTAAAACAAGTTGCACATGGTGTGAGTTCCACGACTTCTAGACTATAAAACAGGAAAATAAGAAATGAAAACAGAAAGCAGTTGACAGATTGGTTGACTTAACAAGAGAACAGACAAGCTTAGATTTTGAATCCCCCTAAGATCACCAGAACATTGGCGATCACAAGACCAGCGGTTTTCAATCCCGACTCATTCAGTTCGTAGACACCACCATAACTCCTGACCCTTAGGTTTAAGACTGGCGAACGTTCGCTCTATCCGATCTAACTCCCAAGATTAATTGACCGCCCGTGTGTTCGCTTCTGCAATGGAAAACTAAATGGCGCGATTAGTAATTAATGAGTTACTCCAGTAGTGGATTAACCCTAACTGGTTCCTACAAAGAGAAATTGTTCCAATGAATAGGTTAACTGTTGATTTGGTGTTTTGAAGTGAAGCGAACGTTCGCTACTATCCTCAGCTTAACTAGAATCTTAACTAGGTGATCAAGCTAGAAAAGAAACACAAAAGCAATTAAGAACAAACCAAACATGCAAGAGAAACTGATTGAAACTAGATTTAATTACCGCTGATCCGTGAACGCTTTAAAGCCCCGGGTCACTTAGGGTTCATCTAATCTAAGCTCTATGAGTTTAGCTACTCATATTCAAAACAAAAGAATCGAAGACAAACAAAGAATACATCTTCAACCAGGAAGAACAGAGAAGAACTGTAAAACCTAATTTCAGAAGAATATGTGAAGCTTCAATCACAGAAAGCAAGTTAAGATCATGCAGTTTATATACCCTACCCCACACTTAAACCGTTCTGTGTCCTCACAGGACCAAACTAGAGTAGAGAGTAATAGAAGAACCTGGACCGAGATGGTTGGTGTAGGGGATGTTCAAGGAGCGGTCGGAGCATGGAGAGAAGCTGCCAAAAGGTGACTAAAAAAACAAAAGATCAAAAGGAAACTGGGACAAGTGTCTCGGATCCACACAGAATAAAATTGGAACAAAATCTGAAAAGAATAAATAAAAAGAAGGACAAGGAAGTGGATACAACCTAATCACTCCTTAGGTGGGGGAGGTGGTGGGGGAATGTGCCAGAAATCCTCGATCCGCTGCTGCCACGCCAATTGCGCCTCGTATCTAGCGTTCTGCTGGCGCATGTGCTTCTGAGTAATTAGCCAACGGGCGGCTGAGCAGCTCCACATAACCACCGGGAGGCATCTGCAGAGGCTCCTGGTGGTGAGGCTGATGATGGTGTGCAAACCCCGCAGGCCGCTGCTGCGGGGGTATCTGGTGGTGAAATGTCGGATCCGGCTGGGGCTCATCCTCCTTGAAATCAATCTCCTCCTCTGACTCGAGTCCCTAGTAAAGAGGCGGAGGTACCCACTCTCTAGGCTCGACGTCCAACTAGAGGTCATACTCCACTGCCAGGTTGGCACCGACGGTGTATACTTGGTGGCGCGGGACCACAGGCCCCCAAGCCTGATTGAGGCCAAGGTTGGTGATTGATGACACTCGATTTGATGTGATTTTCAGCCTCATTTAAGTGACATTTCCTTGCTGGAAACGTGGTTTTAGGGGTAGAATAGCGAATATTCACTCAACTGCCCTATTTCCTACCGATTTGGTTACTTTGGACCTTTTTGGGTCTATTTGATGGTTTTCTAGTATTTTTGTAAGAGCGCAGGCTTTTGCCGTCAAATACGTAACCACAGACGTGTTCAAGACCTCAAGGAGTGAACCAGAATCGAACCAGAAATCAAATCGGAGTCAGAACTGAAGATCCAACTGCCCAGCACAATGTTTTCGCCGAAAAACCTACATAGTTTTCGGCAAAAATACCTTAAGAAAGTTGATGACACTCGATTTAACGTGATTATCAGCCTCATTTAAGCGACATTTCTTTGCTTAAAACATGGTTTTTAGGGTAGAATAACGAATATTCAATCGATTGCACTATCTCGTGCCATTTGTGTTACCTTGGCCCGTTTCGGGTCTATTTGATGGTTTTCTAGTGTTTTTTACGTTAGCACAGGTTTTTGCCATCGAATAAGTAACCAAGGACGTGTCTGAGGCGTTGGAATCTCGAAGGATTGCACAGGGATCGATCAAAGGAGCCAACCAAGTTCAAACAAATCCCTGCCCGGTTTACAAAGGAATTTTCGCCGAAAATACCCTTGTATTTTCGGCAAAAATATGTTCACAAATCGGCTATTGGCAGCTGAAGGAATTTTCGGCGAAAGGATTAAGTTTTCGAACTGAGAAAGAAGTTCAGGAGAATCAGCCGGCGGACCCTTCATTTGCAAAGAAATTTTCGCCGAAAATTCCTCAATATTTTCGGCGAAAATAATAGAAGAAATCTGGCTGATTAGGGTTAAGTATAAATACTTAACCCGGCGGCCGAAATAAGATATACATCATAATATACTTTTCAAAATCAGAATTCGAGGAATTCTCTAAAGTTCTGGAGCGAAGAGTTAGAGTTCGTAGAGCCGGAAAGAGATCGTGACGCCCTCCCTTCCACCTCGGAGAATCGGAGCTAGGAGTGCGGTTTACGGAAGATCGAAGTCTGTCAGAGTCGTCTAAATTAGGTTTTTCAGATTCTTTTCTGTTCTTCCTCTAGATGATGAACTCTTTCTTTGTCTTAGATTCTTTTGTGATAAACATGAGTAGCTAAACTTGTTAGAGCTTAGACTAGATGAACCCTAAGTGACCCAGGGCTTTAAAGCGGTCACGGATCGGCGGTGATTAGATTCGAAATTCAATCAGTTTCTCATTCATGTTTGATTTGTTCTTCATTGTTCATGTTTCTTGTCTGGATTGATCACCTAGATTAGATTCTGGTTAAGCTAAGGATAGAAGCGAACGCTCGCCTTACTTTAGAACATCGAATTGAACAATTAACCTTATAATTGGAGCGTGCCTTTCGTAGGAACCGGTTAGGGTTAATCCACTGCAAGAGTAACTCATAAATCGTTAGTAATTGCACCAGTTAATTAAGTCTTGCGAGAGGCGACCATACCCGGGTGGCTAGTTAATCTTGGTAGTTAGAACGGAAAGAGCGAACGTTCGACGGTCTTAAACCTAAGGGTAAGGAGTTATGGTGGTGTGCTTGGTAGATAGATACGAACCAGACGAATCGATCCATCGCCGCGCTAAACCTGCTAAGAGAGTTATGTGCATGATCTTAGTAACATTGAAGAGCCGCGACTAGCGTTCGATCTGCCATTCGCCGTCCGCGCATTGAAGAGATCCTGACTATGAGATCAAGATTCCATTCTTGACATGATCTCTAGGGATTTACAGTTTGAAGGCAGGCCCCTAGACAACTCGTGCACTCATCTTCAGACTTCCTTGATCTCTGCAGCACTTTCAAGAGCGGAAACCTCGTCAAAAACACTCTTTGTTTGAGAGCTTTCCGTTCTCTCTGAAAGGCCCTGCTAAGAGGTGGCTTACTAGCAAACCACCTGGCTATTACACTGATTGGGATACTCTGGCTCAAGACTTCGTTGAAGAATACTTCCCTCCGGCCAGAACAACTGCTATCAAGGACACACGCCAGATTCTCCCAGAAAGAAGGAGAAAGCTTGTATGATACTTGGAATCGATTCTAAGAACTTCTCTACACCTGCCCTCATCATGGATTCGAGCAGAGGCAGTTAGCTGAAATTTTTGCTCGAGGACTTCGAGAAGAATCTGCCGAGTGGTCAATTCTCTAGCTGAAGGGATTGCACTACACTAACACCTGAAGCTGCACTTCTTCACTTCACAAACTGTGCTCTAAGTCAAGGAACTAGGAAGACAATCTGAAGGATCAAGGAGCAAGCTAGATCTCGAAGCTACAATCAAAGCAGAAGTAGGAAGCATTTGAAGAAGTCTACCACACCGATCAAGCCGCCGACAGCCTCTGTCTACGTTGCCGATTGCGAGTGGTGTGGAGCTTGCGCACATAACGGAGGCCGTTGTCAGAATTTTGGTAAGGCAGAAGTCTGTCTGCCGAAGAGGTAAATTTCATTAACAAGGCTTCGTAATAATCAGAATGGTTATGCTGGCTACGTAACTTCAGCAGCAAGGGAACTATCAGAAGACCTCCCTACAATAATGGCACCAACCATAACCAGAACCAGAATAACCGCCCAGCTAGTCCAGCTCAGGATCAGAAACCTAACCATCCGCCGGCAGGTGTCTACCAGCCGCCGCATCGCAATCCGGGTAATGATGGAACTGCTCCTGGCAATCGCCAGAATCAATATCTTAATAATACCTATCCAGGGCAGCAACATCAAAGAGAAAACAATGTTAGTGACCTGGATAAGAAGCTCAGCCAGATCATCACCAGACTCGATGATCACGACAGTCAATTCAAGGCTCAAGCTCTTCTCAATCAAGAACAGATAGCATCTGGACAAAGAATTGAGCAAGCCGTGAACAACATCTCGAGCATGCTAGCATCTGGTCGACCATTTGGCCAACTTCCAAGCCAGACAGAGCCAAATCCGAGAAAGGAGCAAGCCAAGATGGTAACCGCTCGAAAACTCCCAAACTTAATTGCTGATGCTTGTTCTGTCTTACGCAGGATCGTTGAAACTCCGGAGGAAGAAGGAGAACAGGAACCGGCGCCTAAGGAGGATGATCCCCCTCTTGCACCGTACGTCGTGAAGCCTCCTTTTCCAAGAGCATTGCTGCCA
The DNA here is from genome assembly GCA_034768395.1 of Linum lewisii. Classification (NCBI taxonomy): domain Eukaryota; kingdom Viridiplantae; phylum Streptophyta; class Magnoliopsida; order Malpighiales; family Linaceae; genus Linum; species Linum lewisii. The sequence goes on from CM068304.1 coordinate 28,823,143, forward strand.
AATGCAAGGATCGAGACTGGCATGAAGGGGAATAAAGAAGGATATCATGACATTCGTATTAAGAAACCTGCCTCTCCATATCCAGCTAAGTTATCTGATCCTGGTTCTTTTACTTTACCTTTGGTCATCAATGATGTTGAGGTTGAGCGTTGTTTGGTTGATCTTGGTGCATCTGTTAATGTCATGCCTATGAGCCTGTTTGAAAAGTTAAACCTAGGAGAACTTGAACCGCCTAGTATGCAACTTGTCTTTGCTGATAGATCACTTAAAACTCCTAGAGGAGAAATAAAAGACGTTGTTACTAAATGTGGTCCATTCACGTTCTTAGCTGACTATGTGATTATGGATACTAGTACGGATGATTCTACCATTCTCATAGGTCGACCTTTCATGGCTACTACTGGAATGAATATTAACGTTCCAAATGGTTCTTTAACTCTAAGGGTCGGTAAAGAAACAAAAACGTTCCGTCTTAAAGATGGCATGAAATATGTGTAACATCCCCGCCCAACCAAACGGATTGGAACTCGAGTTTGGATGGTTTAGACATTGGAAACAATGTTCTTGAGGTCCCATCGAAGTTCGGGACGTTCGAATTTGAGTTGGGTCGAGTTAAAACACCTTGGGGGTGCATTTGATGATACGTGGGCCGTGTTTCATGCATTGAGTGTTAAAATTCGGATTTTAGGAGTTTCTTCACTTTTTCATTTTCTCCTTCTTCCCCCAAACCCGTATTTGAAGAACCAAAAACCCATTTGGGTCAATCCTTGATTTCGGGAGTTGTAGAGCTCCGATTGACGATCCGTTTCTTGCTACACGTTCGTGGCGGTGAGAGGAAGAGATCGCTAGTCGTGGTTCTGGCTGGGTCAGAGCAGGCTGCTGTCCGTGGAAGAAGGAAGAGCTACGTTTTTGTGTCTCAGCCAGAAATCTCCAAAACTTCAAACCTCGATTCTGAGAGTTGTAGAGATCCGATTGGCGATCCGTTTCTTGCTATGAGTTCGTTGTGATGAGAGGAAGAGATCGCACCCAGAAGTTCTGGATATTTTGGAGTAAGCTGCTGTCGGTGAAGAGGAGGATAGCTACGTTTTTGGTGTCTGAGAGTTTGGTTGTTCGGGTTTCTTGAAGAGTTTAGAGCCTCGTCTTCTTGTCAGGTGAGGGTTTAGCGTACGATAGGTAGTCTTGTCAGTGTGAGGAGTTACAATTCAGACTTAGAAAAATGTAGGGCCTTGCATGAAATTGAAAGAGAGTAAAAGGGGAAAATTGTTCTGCAATTGATTGTTCTGTGAAATATGCTGTTTTGATGATTGTTGGATATTTGTTAATTGATGGATTGGTTGATGATTGATGGCTGTTTGCGATGAGTGTTATTGGAGAAATTGATTAACATGGATGATAAATTGATCGGAACTAGTAAAGAGTGATAGGAGGGACGGGTCTGTGAACATGAGAATTGTGTATATTATGCTATTGTCAGTCTGTGGTTGCAGGAGGGTGGTCCTGCCAATGTGGGGTCGCCCTTAATTGATGAACAGGTGGATGGCTCCACCAATGTGTGGTCATCCAATGAAGGACGTACAGGAGGGTAACCCTACGACTCATGACATGGCTAGCAGGTGGGGGTGGCCGGTGAGCTAGCCGTTTACCCTTAAACTGTTTGTGCCGTGGGAGGCGTTGAATGTCTTGTGATGTGTGGTTATGTGTGATGTGGGATTATTGAATGATTTGGATTGTGTGGGTTTACATGATGTTGGGATTGAGATGATGCTAGGTGTTGATGTATGAATTATGCAACGTGCCTTTTAGGTAGAATTGATGATGCGTGTGAAGGTGGTTGTTAATGTGTTTAGGGTGGTAGACTATGACTTAGAACTGGCTACTGGAATCGGTAGGGAATGTAGGTATGGAATTGGACAATAGAATCGGTACGTGGAATTGACTTATGGAATTGGTTAAGGGAATTGGTAAATGGAATTGAGTAATGGAATTGGGTGGTGTGATTGCATGAACTAGTTGAACTGGGGTCGTATGATTGATTTGAATGAAATTGATGCTGTGTGTGATGGTGATTGATAGTGTGTCTTTTGGTTATCGTAGTAAGGTTGGAGTCTTGAATGTGGATTGGTAAATGGTAGAGAAGAATGAGGATGTCAGAATTGGTCGAATTGTGGCTAGGAATCGTGTTAGATGAATCATGTGAACTAGATAGATTATGTGGTTTAATCTAGTAATGCTCAATAGGAGAGTTGAAATGGTAAATTGATGCTGTCGTGATTGTTACTGTTATGTGGTGTTGGGTGACTGGTGTGAGTGTATAGTTGACTAGGTGGCTAGAAATGGGAGTGCGGAGTTTAATAGACTTAGAACAGAATTAGGTCTTGCATGAACCTATGAGAGTAAAACTGAATAACTGTCTTGTGATTGACGTATGATGATTGTGCTGATCTATGTGTGATGTGGGGATTGGGATATAAGATGATAGCTAATGTATTTGATCTAGAAATGTGAGATGAGATGGGGTTGGATGCGATGAATTCTATGATTGTATCTATTATTGCCGGTTGTGGTTAGACTAGAATTATGTCTTAGAATTGGAACATAGAATTGGTGTTTGGAACTAGAACGTGGAATTGTGTGGTGGAATCATGGTGTGGATTTGTGATGTGGGTTTGTGTTGTGGTATTGTGATGTGGCATTGTGATGTGTAATTTGTGTAGTGGATTTGTAAAGTGGAATTGGGAAGTGGGTTTGTAAAGTGGAATTAATCAAATGGAATTGGTAAATGGAATTTAAATGATAGAACTGGAAGGAGCCAACGTTACCCCAAATGTGTTTCACCCACCGACGGACTGGTGGTTAGGGCCTACCGACAGACTGGTAGATTAGTCTCCCGACGGGGAGTGGAATTGTGGAATTGTGGAATTATGGAATTGTGGATATGTGACGTGTTCCCCATGCGGTAGGGGAGCACGAGGCCGGCGGGGTAGTGGGGGAATAACTCCTTATGGCGCCTAATGAACTCACCTAGATCAATGAATGTGTGGTATGTGTTAGTGATGAGAATGCTTGGTTATGTGCGGTGGTGTATGTGTGTTTGTGAGTGTGTGTGGAATAAGATGCATGTGTGATTCGTGTATGGTATGTGTATTGGAGGTGTTAGTGAAGTGCCTAGTGTTGTGTTGTGAATTATGTTGTTGTGATGAGATGTGAGATAGGAGTTGAATGGTCTAGGATTGATGATGATGATAAGTGTGAATTTGGGTAATGTGGGTGTTGTGGTTAATGTGTGGGTGTTGTGGTTGATGTGTGAGTGGAAGTGTTGTTAGTGATAGTGAGTTGTATTGTGATGTAATGTTGAACTGTGCGCTACATGAGTTGGCTATATCGTGTACTTGTGAATGGATGACTTGGGTTACATTGTTGAGACTGTTAGTTGTGGGCAATGGACTGAGTAGTGCACCTGTGTGATCACCTAGAAAATATGAAGGAGAAATGGAGAGTAAATGTATGCGTGTGAAGGTGAATGTATGAGTATTGATTGAATTGGGGGACGAGTGGTTACATGATTTTGGTTATGTTTGTGCATGTGGTTTTCTCTGTTGCATAATGTGGAGTTGGATGCGGTGTAATGTTGAGCTTATGCATGTTAAACTCTTGTGGATGTTAATTGAGATTTGAGCTTATGTGATCACCTAGTATCATGTTAGGAATTAAAATGAGGATGGCTGTGTCAGATTCCATTGTTGTTTGTGTGCGGAGTTGGGATCGCTCTTAGGCTAGGTTCGGCGCATAGTTAAACCCAGTGGGTTCGCTCAGTTTCATTAGGAAGCTGACCCCCCCCCCCCCAGTTTCTCTTTTCAGGTGTTCGGTTGAGTTCGGAGGAGTTGCAGGTTGGAGTTGTGAAGTGAAGATTAGGAAGCTATTGTGGAGTGACCACTGTTTTAATTTTAGATTTCAGTTGACACCTTTGGTTGGGAATTTTGTAATCGTTTTGAGATTTGGTTTCGGATTTCAGATTTTATGTAATGAAGGCCTTCAGTTGATTTTGAACTTTTTAATGGAGAGTTGTTTCTGTTTCCGCTGCGTTTTACTCCTTTATTTAAATGTAGTATCTTCGAGTAGCACTCAAACCGGTTCGACCACGGGTAAACCCGGGTCGGTTTGGGATGGGTGTTACAATATGACTCTAAGAATGAAGAATCTCACTGCCTAGCTGTTGAAACTGTGGAGTTGACTCCGGTCAACTCCGTTACTAATGCTTTTTCCAGTGTCTCTAGATCAGTTGTTGCTGCAAATATTGAACAGGTTATTAACAAGAAGCCAGAAACTTCGGTTCAGAAGCCGCTCAAGAAGAAGAAGAAGGAACTGCAAGCCTCTTCTAAGCCACCGAGCACAAAACCGAGCAGACCTTGGGGAAGGAACAAGAAGACGAAGACCCAAATGGTCTGGAGGCCAAAAATTCCGCCGTCTTCCATCGAGCCAGCTGCACCATCAAATCGTTCCGAGAAACCAGCGCCGAAACAAGTATGGAGGGAGAAGCCGAAAGCATCTCCTAAAGAAATACTGACGATCACCGATCCTAATGATATCAAGCCGGAGATAAAAGAAAAGAAGAAGCCGACAGTCCTCATTCCTTCCATCGTAACCCTCATGAAGGATGACCTCTCCAGAGAGCTGTTCGGACAGTTCAAGATCATTGATCATCTTCCCGATGGACGTACCAAGCTCTTGCATGCAAACGGGAAGAGATTCACGCTTACCGGAGAAGCCCCAAAGCTGTACTTCATGAACTCCGACGTGAGGGTTAAGGAGAATCTGAGTTGGGATGTCTCCTAATACCGTCCAGGTATCGTCCAGCTCAAGGATGTTAATAAAAGAGCGCTTCGTGGGAGGCAACCCACGGCTGGAGTCCGTTTTTTAATTTTTGTCGAACTTAGTGTTTTAGAGTCGGTTCGGGGGAGCCTAAAGTGTCAGTTTGTTTGTTATCTTATTTTTTGTGTGTAGTATGTGTGTCGTAGTGTCATTCGCAAGTTGATTGAGGTCGTTCCGATTTTTTTGGATTTAACTGTGATTTTCTGAAGTTGGCCGGATTTGCGAAAATATTTTCACCCGAGTAGTTCAAAAATTTTTGGCGAAATCACCCCTATTTTCGGCGAAATCGCCTTTTGAATTTTTGAACACGGTCTCCTGTTTCATATTTTCGGTTCGAAAAGTTGAGTGTTTTCGGCGAAAATCTATTTGAAAACCGGCAGTGATTTTAACTCTTAATTTCGGCGAAAACATATGGGAATTTTCGGCGAAATGATCTTTGAAAACCGGCAGTGCATTCGAACGTTTGTTTTCGGCGAAAACACCCTTTTATTTTCACCAAAAATCCTTTTGAAAAACACCCAATCCTCCACTTAAAAATTTGGACTTCAGACCCTCTCTCTCCACTTGCCATTTTCGTTCCAAACCCGAAAAATAACCCTCCCCTTTGTTTTTCAAAATAATCGCCGCCACCACCCTTTTCAAAATCGTCGCTGCCGCCGACCGCCGCCGCACAACTCCCCTCTCTTTTCCGATCGTTTTGAGCCCTAGAACAGCCGAATGGGAGCTCTACAGCTCTAGTTCTCCCAAACCCTAGAATCTTCGATTTTTCACCGATTCCTCCCAAACCGTTCATTTTTAGCATCCATGGCTTCAAGGTAAGTTGTAGAACTTTTCAATACGAATCTTTTGACATATGGATTGCTGAATTTCGTCGGGGTTGACTTTTGGTTGACTTTTCAGTTTGCCTCGATTTGCGTGCCGACTGATTTCGTGAGAACTAGGTTAGCTGAACTTGTTGAACTGTTCTAGCTTGTTTAGGGAGTTTCGTGCTTAATTTCCATATCATTTGATCATGTGTTGCTATGCATAGGATTGATTCTTTGTGATGTTGCCTTTTGAGAAAATGTTGGTTTGACTTTGAATTGTTGTGATCATTTGGCTGCCTGATGTGCTCATTCTCGTTCATATCATTGTGTTTGCCATCTGAGATCATATTATGCCGTCAATTTCCCCGTTGTGATAGTCTTGCCATGATTAGGGTTCAATATGCTTTAATGTTGACTTTTTGAATGTCGGTTTGACTTTTTGAACTCTGATTGTACTATTCAATTCTGGTTGTTCCTAAGCATGCATTTCATTGCTTGTGATTACCGATTAATTGGCTTTGCTTACCCCCACTCAGTTTCCCTCATTTCTTTGTGAAATTGAGTTTTTCTACTAAGTGTGGGGTAGGGTTTTAGTTGACTAATCTGGTTTCGCTCTGGTTTTAGGAACACCACTTATGAGCGCAGGACTAAGGCGCGACTTGATGGCGCCTCGAGCTCCGGAGCTGCCGCCCCCGTCACACCCGCCGTTCTGGGTCCTCCACCCACACTACCTCGCCGGGCTGGATACCATCGCACTCTAGCTCGTCTTCCTGACTTCTACTTCGAGTGTTTCCAGAAGATCCAGCACATTCGTGGAGCTGACGTGCGCCCTCTTTCCATAGAGTCCCTCTCCGAGCACGACGATGACTACCACTGGAATGTGCATGACGCCCTAGCACCGGCCGGTCTCCTAGAGCTGACCACCATAGCTGCCGATTTCCCAGACATTGCTCTCCAGGAGTTCTGGGCAACCTTTGATCTGGATGAGCACAAGAGGAAGCAACGCCAGAAGGTTGTGACCTTCTATCTGGGTGGGGTGTACAGACAACTCACCTACGATGAGTTTGCTGCTCATCTAGGCATCCCCTACGAGCATTATCACGATCATCACCTAGGCTGGGGCGACGATGATGACGACGAGGAGTACCACGCCCTCTGGAGCCATATGACTAGAGTGCCTGGTGATCGCCTCACGGGCCATGACTCAGTTAAGTCCCTCTCTCACCCACTCTTTAAATTTATTCATGTGGTTTGGTGTAGATCGCTTTTGTATGTTCCAGACAAGGATCGCCACCATATCCTCAAGGAGGAGCTTATGCTTCTTCGAGCCATTCGAGAGAGCTATCCTCTTCACCCCGGCTGGGTGCTGGCTCGCATCTTCCGCCAGAAGACTAAGAGGCGGACGCCACCTCGCAGACTCATGGGGGGTAACTTCATAGGTAAGCTCATCATCTCCTTCGGCATCAGCCATGAATATGGCCCGAACATTCCACAACGTCAAGTTAGGACCGTTGGAGGAGACTTAGTGGTTGAGTACGACTTAGAGTTGGACCTCAGTCCCCAAGTAGCAGCAGATCCTCCACTCTAGCCTGTAGTTGAGTCGGAGGAAGAAGATGATGCTGAGCAGCAACAGCCCCAGCGCCGCCAGATTTCAAAGATTATATACCCTCGCCAACCACCAGGCAGGGTATGCTCACCAGTCGCCACCGCACATCCCAGATACATACCAGGCGCCTCCCAACAGCCCCGACACCACCCGCGGATGTTGGAGAGCTGTTTGAGCGACTGCAGGAGTGGTGCATCACCGACAACGCCACTCAGGAGGCGAGATGGACTATTATGCAGCAGCATATGCGCCGCGCCGACAGGCGGTATGAGGCACAGCTGGCGTGGCAACGTCAGCTCGGCGAGCACCTCCACTTTCCACCCCCCGAGACCCCTGACCAGCCATGATCAGGTGGTGTCCTTTTCCTTGTCCTTTCTTTTTATTTATTCTTTTCGGATTTCGATCCAAGTTTTTTCTGTGTGGATCCGGGACACTTGTCCCGGTTTCCTTTTTATGTTTCATTTGTTTTTGTTTTGTAGGCAGTAGGGAGATTCCCTTTGCTTCGTTTCGGTAGATTCCCTCCGCTCCGAGGACCCGTGCTCATCCCCTACACTAATCATCTCGGTCCAGGTTCTTCTACTTCACTATGATCTCTAGAATTAGTCCTGTGAGGACACAGTCCGATTTAAGTGTGGGGTAGGATGCTAGAGAACCTTGCATGAACTTGATTGCCCTTGATTGTGTTTTGTGTGTGCCTCGTGATTCCATTCCAGTCTCTCTAGCATTAGAATGGCTCAGTTCTTGATTTTTGATGTTAAGTTGTTGTTCAACCCTTCATAATGATGCTTAGACTGCTTAACCTAGAACTTGAGAACTAACTTGTATACTTTGATGCTAAATTGCCTGGTCAGAACAGAATTTTTAAAATCACACTTGTAGTTTGTAGCCTTGATTGCATGAAAATGACCGAATCCGACTAGCAAACCAACTGTGAGCTTTTGATCCATTGCACGTAACTTGCAATTTTAATTCTTTCTGAGTGGTTTTCTGTTTGCTTGAATGAGTTAGAATTTGCATGAGACCTACTCGAGACCACACGATGACACGAGTTCTAGAAGGATAGGGGCACCTAGATTCAGCTACTAAGCCAGATAGCCTACCAAACGATAAAATCCACTAGGTTTAGACCCTTGAGCTTGGCCTGTTCTTTCGGTTCGATAATACATTACAGCCATTTCCCATTTCTTTCATTCCCCGTTGATCCCCTGTGGTTGTAGTTCTAGATTGACCTACCGGAAGTCGGTTTGTGGTAACCTGCCTATAGCCATTAAAAAGGTGGTCTTAGCTAATATGTCCAGACGTGTAAATCCCTCTAGCAACTAAAAGAAAATCGGCACAAAAGAAAAACAAAGTAAAGTAAGAAAAGAAAGAAAATTTCGAAAAAAAAGTGAAGAAAAGAAAAATCAGAAAAGTTTCAAAGTTTCTAGTTCAATAAAACGTTGTTCTCCCTACAAATGAAAGAACGAAGTCAAAAGAAAAGTTGAAAAGAAAGAAAAATCGTGTAAAGAAAAAGAATAAGTGCTAGGTTGCTTGAGGGTATCATAGGACGAGCGTTCATCATTCCACCCGTGTTTGGTTAGACGGTAGGAAGCCATAGATTAGATTCGAGGGAAGTTAGTCGAAAGCTACACCACACCAAGCCATCATCATACATTCCCATCATCCATCGCATCATAAACCCAAGTAGTGTAGATTTCATTACGGTCCTAGCAGGGAAGTCCTTCTTGACTAGATACTCGTGTTGTCACAGTGGTGGAGATGTGGTCGAATTGAAAACCTATGACAGATTTCGATAACAGAAAATGATCGAGAGCAGAAACACGTCCTTAAACACAGAGAGTGAGAGTTCCCCATTTTATTAAATATTTCCTGTGTTAGGAGTCTGGTCGGTCAGGTCAAATTCGTGCACAATTGGTTGCTAATTACTTGTCGTGTGCAGTTTATTAGTGAGACCAGATAGTTTGGCTGATCTGTATGCATGTTAGGTTTCTTGTTCTAGGAATTAGCTGTCTAATAATTCATTGTGTTTGATTGAGCTCCAATTTAATCGATCTTATCATTTATGAACATGAGCGTTTCTATTCAATTTGCTTGAGGACAAGCAAAAGCTTAAGTGTGGGGTATTTGATGACACTCAATTTGACGTGATTATCAGCCTCATTTAAGCGACATTTCTTTGCTTAAGACATGGTTTTTAGGGTAGAATAACGAATATTCAATCGATTTGCCATTCGTGCCATCTCGTGCCATTTGATGGTTTTCTAGTGTTTTTACGTTAGCACAGGTTTTCTAGTGATTATCAGCCTCATACCAAGGACGTGTCTAAGGCGTTGGAATCTCGAAGGATTGCACCGGGATCGATCAAAGGAGCCAACCAAGTTCAAACAAATCCCTGCCCGGTTTACAAAGGAATTTTCGCCGAAAATACAAGGGTTAAGTTTTTGGCGAAAATATGTTCACAAATCGGCTATTGGCAGCTGAAGGAATTTTTGGCGAAAGGATTAAGTTTTCGAACCGAGAAAGAAGTTCAGGAGAATCAGCCGGCGGACCCTTCATTTGCAAAGGAATTTTCGCCGAAAATTCCTCAATATTTTCGGCGAAAATAATAGAAGAAATCCGGCTGATTAGGGTTAAGTATAAATACTTAACCCGGCGGCCCAATATACATCATAATATACTTTTTGAAATCAGAATTCGAGGAATTCTCTGAAGTTCTGGAGCGAAGAGTTAGAGTTCGAAGAGCCGGAAAGAGATCGTGACGCCCTCCCTTCCACCTCGGAGAATTGGAGCTAGGAGTGCGGTTTACGGAAGATCGAAGTCTGTCAGAGTCGTCTAAATTAGGTTTTTCAGATTCTTTTCTGTTCTTCCTCTGGATGATGAACTCTTTCTTTGTCTTAGATTCTTTTGTGATAAACATGAGTAGCTAAACTCGTTAGAGCTTAGACTAGATGAACCCTAAGTGACCCAGGGCTTTAAAGCGGTCACGGATCGGCGGTGATTAGATTTGAAACTCAATCAGTTTCTCATTCATGTTTGATTTGTTCTTCATTGTTCATGTTTCTTGTCTGGATTGATCACCTAGATTAGATTCTGGTTAAGCTAAGGATAGAAGCGAACGCTCGCCTTACTTTAGAACATCGAATTGAACAATTAACCTTATAATTGGAGCGTGCCTTTCGTAGGAACCGGTTAGGGTTAATCCACTGTAAGAGTAACTCATAAATCGTTAGTAATTGCACCAGTTAATTAAGTCATTGCGAGAGGCGACCGTACCCGGGCGGCTAGTTAATCTTGGTAGTTAGAACGGATAGAGCGAACGTTCGCCGGTCTTAAACCTAAGGGTAAGGAGTTATGGTGGTGTCTTAGTAATTGATTGAATGAGAATCGAAATCCGCTAATCTGTTGATTGCCAATGCTCTGGGGAACGAAGGGGGATTCAAAGTCTAAGTTCGTCTGTCATCCTTGTTTTCAACCCTAATTTCCAATCTGCTTTAGTTTAATTTTTAATTTTTTCCGCATTTCTTAGAGTTAGATGTCGTGGAACTCACACCACGCACGAAGTGTTTACATTCGAGTATTTTGCCAGTTTTGAAGTAGTCAATCTTAGAAGACCCTTGGAATACGATCTACCCTAGCTTTTGTTAGCTTTGTTAGTTATTTGTGTGAAACGCATCACAACGACTGCGCGATCACCAAAACTCATAGGCGAAGTCAGCCGTTTTACACTACAGTTTTTGGCAAAAACTCCTAAAGTTTTCGGTGAAAAGTACAGAAGAAATCGGCAGAGCTTGCAAGAGGAAGTTTTGGTGAGAAGTCAAAGTTTTCGCCAAAAACTCTAAGTCCGAAAATCACAGGAGAATCAGCCGACGGAAGCAGCATTTTACAAAGAAGTTTTCGGTGAAAACTCCTTAAGTTTTCGCCGAAAAATCCAGGCAAATCCGGCATACTTAGGGTTTAAGTATAAATACTTAAACCGGCGGCCCAAAGGGAGGTATTCATTCGACAAATATATACACGAATTTTGGCTAATTAGCCACGACATTAGGGTCGATAGATAGAGTTGAGAGAGTTCGAAGATCCGTGGAGAGATCGTGACGCCATCCTTCCACCTTGGAGTGCTCGGAGCTTAAAGTTGAAGATCTAGGAGATCGAAGCTTCACCGGAGTCGTCAAAATTAGGTTTTTCAGTTCTTATCTATTCTTCCTCTGTATGATGATTTCCTTTGTTGCCTTTGATTCTTCTGTTATCGTTATGAGTAGCTGAATTTGTAGAGCTTAGATTAGATGAACCCAAAGTGACCCAGGGCTTTAAAGCGGTCACGGATCGGCGGTAATTAGATTCGACGTTCAATCAGTTTCTCTTTGCATGGTTGTTTTGTTCTTCATTATTTATGTTTCTCTTCTAGTTGGTCGCCTAGATTAGGTTTATGCAAGCTAGGGTTAGTCGCCAGACAGCTTCCTTGCTTTGGCGCATAAACTTGTCTTCCTTGATCACCTAGTTTAGATTCTTGTTAAGCCGAGGATAGAAGAGAACGCTCGCCTCTCTTTAAAACATCAATTCAACCAATTAACCTATTCATTGGAGTGTGCCTTTCGTAGGAACTAGTTAGGGTTAATCCATTGCAAGAGTAACTCATAAATTGTTAGTAATTCCACCAGTTAGTTTAGTCATCGAGAAGAGGCGACCGTACCCGGGCGACTAATTAATCTTGGTAGCTAGATCGGATAGAGCGAACGTTCGCCAGTCTTAAACCTAAGGGTCAGGAGTTATGGTGTTGTATATAAACTGATTGAATTAGAATTGAAAATCGCTGGTCTTGTGATTGTCGTTGCCTTGGTGATCTAAGGGGGATTCAAAATCTAAGCTCTTCTATCTTCCTGTTAGTCAACTTTTTAATCTTTCTGTCTTTTATTTTCCTGCTTTTTTAGATTAGAAGTCGTGGAACTCACACCACGCACAACTTGTTTAAATCGAGTAATTTGCCAACATATTTGAGTAGACAAGAAGAAGAGACCTCGAGTAGAATACGATCTAGTCTACCTTGGTAGATTAGTTATTTGATACGTCCTACAACGTTCATCAGTGATGAGGCATCCAATGAGGTTACCGCCGAGGAGGGAAGATGGAAGCCTACTAGAGGTGGTCTTCTGGTGGAACATGCAGGCGAGTACCCATCCCGGGTGGAGGCGGTAGCCCTCAAAGATAGCTCGGAGGAGGAGAAGCTCCTCTCGACTAATATGGTGGCGATCCTTCTCTGGAGCAAACAACAGCGATCTACGCCAAACAATATGAACAAATCAAAAGAGGGAGTGAGAGACCAAACCGATTGTGTTATGGTCCGTGGTCTGAGCACCAGGCACTCCTGTGACGCTGCTCCAGAGTGCATCATAGCTCGGACCTCTAGCCTTGTTGTCGACCCAGTCAAGGTGGAGGCCGTGATAATGCTCGTGCGGAATGCCGAGGTGATCGGCAAACTCATCATAAGTGAAGTCTCTGTGCACCCCATCGAGGTAGAAAGAGATGACCTTCTGATGCTGTCTGGACTTGTGGACGTCCAGCTCGAAGGTGGACCAAAACTCCTGAAGGGCGAGAGGAGGGAAGTCATCGGCAATGGTGGTCAGCTCTAGAAGTCCTGTAGTTGTGAGAGAGTTGGATACGTTGTTGAACCACCCCTCATCAAACTCCTGGATAGACTACAGGGAGAGGGGCCCCACATCAGCCACATGTATGTGCTGGATCCTTTGGTACTGCTAAAAAAGTGCTCCGGCATCCTAGCAATGAGGGGGTGGAATCCTTGGCAGTTCGGGAAAGCCGGTGGAGGACCTCTGGAGCTGGCTCCAGTTTTGGGAGCGGCATAGGTGGATCCTGGACCACTGAGTGCGGCTCTCTGCCTCTTACTCCTGTTCCTAAAAAAATAACAACATTTGGAAACCAAATTAGTCAAACCGACAACTTACCCCACACTTGGTCGAAAATCTCAATTTCACTTAGAAACGAGGAAAAACCGAGTGGGGATAAGCTAATCTAACAACCAGTAACCAAATGTAATCATGAGGGCAACAAAAGGATAAATAGGGAAGCTTATGCACATCATTTAATCAAAGTCAAACCGACATTCATGAAAAAAAGTCAACACTACATTACAATCATCAATTAAGCATAGCAATCCTCGTTCAAATATCATCAAATCATGGCACAACAATCCCTAAGCATACTAGATCATCTAGGTTCAAACAATTTCGTAAAAATCAAACCGAAACAGCAGGCAAACAAATTGAGGTACATCGAAAAAGTCAACTGAAGTCAAACTCGACGAAATTCAGCAATCTATATGGCAAAAGATTCGTAATGAAAAACTCAACAACTAACCTTGTAGACATGGTGGCTGAAAACGAACGTACGAGAAATAATCGGTGAAAAACTCGAAAAGTGGTTTTTCGGCTGGAACCGGGGCTAGAGAGCTCCGATTCGGACGATCTAGATGTCAAAACGCTCAGGGGAACGAGAGGAAGGGTGCGTCAATGGCGGGCGGCGACAGTCTGAAAACGGTGGTGAAAGTGATTTAAATCGGCGGCAATTTTGAAAAGGGGGGCTGTTGTTCGGTTTTGAAAATGAGATGGGAGAGAGAAAATCCGGAAAAAATGGTAAGATAAGGGGGGAAAATTTTGGATTTTTTGAAAAATTTTGGCGAAAATAATGACAGTTTTTGCAAAAGAAAAGTTTGAAAACTGTCTGTCGGATTTTAAGAAAAGTTTACGGCGAAAAGTGTGAACTTTTCTTCCGAAAAGTATATAAAAAACTGGTCAAAATTCACAGGAGGTTTCAAAGAGAAGTTTTCGCCGAAAAGAAGTGCAATTTTCGCCGAAAACTACGACCTGCAGTTTTAACAAAATTTTCTGAAATTCCGGCAAACTTTCAAAAATCAAAACAAAATCAACAGAGGTCGGAACACTTCAAATGAATTAGAACTGAACTGAGGATACACGACACATAAAAGAAAAATAACGGATCACACAAAAGACACTTTTGGCTCCCCCGAACCGACTCTAAAGACTAGACTGACTCAAGAATTAAAAAACTAACTCCAGCCGTGGGTTGCCTCCCACGAAGCGCTCTTGCTTAACGTCCTTGAGTTGGACGATACCTGGAAGGTGTTAAGAGACATCCCAACTCAGGATCTCCTTCACGCTCGCATCAGAATTAATGAAGTACAACTTCGGTTTACCGCTAGAGAGTAAGAAGCGCTTCCCATTGATATGAGTCAGTTGGGTTCGTCCCTCGGGAAGGTGGCCGGTTACTTCGAATGGTCCGGACAGATCTTCCAGCTGCACGTGTTCCTCTGGTGGCTTGACAAAAGAAGGTGGAGCAGTCAGCTCGGGAGGAGGCGGTTTAATGATTGGCCTCCACACTTCTTTGATCTTTCCTTTGTTCTTCTTCTTCTCGCCAGGATTCTTGGCTTGAGGTGATTTAGGAGAGGGAGCTTTTAGTTCCCCTTTCTTATGTGGCTTCTCTGTTTGTGCCTTTTTCTTGATAACCTGTTCAGCACCTGAAACAGTTGGCTTTGGAGGAACACTAGGTATGACATTAGTAACGGATTTGACCGAGGTCAACTCCACAGTTTCAACAGAAAAAACAATGAGCTTCTCCCTTGGGGATGTATTTCATATCGTCACGGAATGTTACATTGTCTTTCCCTACTCTTAATATCAGCGATCCGTTAGGTACATTGATTGTCATGTCGGATGTTGCCATGAAAGGTCGACCTATCAAGATAGTAGCATCATCCTCCCCAGTATCCATAACTAAATAATCCACTAAGAAGGTGAAAGGGCCACACTTAGTGATTACGTTCCTAACTTCCCCTCTAGGCGTCTTCAAAGATTTGTCAGCGAACACTAAATGCATGCTAGTAGGTTTTAATTCTCTTAGATTGAGTTTCTCATACAAACACATAGGCATGACATTTATAGATGCACCTAGATCAACTAGACTACGCTCGATTTCAATATCATTGATGATTAACGATATAGGAAAGGAACCAGGATCAGAGCACTTAGCTAGGATTGGTATGGTGAGCTTCTGGTCATGAATGGCGGAGCATTCTTCCTTGGAAGGCATGGAGGATGCTTCTTTCTTCTTCGATGAACTAAGCTCCTTGATTCTCCCTCCTCGCAATGCGTTAGGGAATGGAATTCTTGGTTGATACGGAGCCAGAGGAGGCTCAGGTGTGCGTTTAGGGTTTGGTGAAAGACCCTTCTCTTTGTTATCCTCGATCTTCGGTGTATCAACTACGCAGTATCAGGAATCATGGTCAGATAGGAAGAGGTAGTGGCGGCCGAATTCTTGCAGCTTCGAGTGGAAACAGTCTTCACATGCTCGTTCTTCGGGTTTGTCTCTGTTTGGCTCGGTAGCTTACCGAAAGGGCGATCACTAGAGAGCATTCTAGCGATGTTGTTTACTTGGCTCTCCACTCTATGGCCTTGCGCAATCTGTTCTTGATTTAGGAGAGCTTGAACCTTGAATTGGCTGTCATGATCATCCAGCCTAGCGATGATCTAATTCAGCTTCTTATCCAAATTGCTGTCCTTGCTGTCGAGCGGCGGCGGCTTCTGAGGTTGACCGAAACAGTTGTTGTTCAGATACTGGTTCTGGCGATTTCCAGGAGTTGTACTGTAATTGCCTTGGTTCCGGTGGGGCAGTTGATAGATACCTCCGGTTTGATTGTTCGGCTTTTGATCTTGGAACGACCCAGGTGGCTGGTTATTCTGATTCTGGTTTGCTTTGAAGTTGTAAGGAGGTCGCTCTTGAAAGCTTCCTTGTT
The DNA here is from genome assembly GCA_034768395.1 of Linum lewisii. Classification (NCBI taxonomy): domain Eukaryota; kingdom Viridiplantae; phylum Streptophyta; class Magnoliopsida; order Malpighiales; family Linaceae; genus Linum; species Linum lewisii. The sequence goes on from CM068304.1 coordinate 28,839,245, forward strand.
GCCGGAATTGACGGTAGCCAGTATAGCCTTGTTGGTTGTTGGAGAAGCCTTGACCAATGAAATCGACTTCCTCGACAGACCAGACTTCTGCTCTACCAAAATTCTGACATTGACTACCGTTGTGAGCACAGGCGCCACACAATTGGCAGTCAGCAACAAAAATAGAGGCGGATGGGGGCTTGATAGGCGTGGTAGACTTCTTCAAGTGCATCTCGATTTCTGCCTTGACTTGTTCTTCAATGTTGAGCTTGCTTCGAGATCCTTCTGTCTGTCTCTCCCAATTCCTTGACTTGGAAGCACAATCAGCAAAGTGAAGCATAGCCGCTTCTAGTGTGAGAGCAGTGATATCTCCCTCCGCTCCTCGTTCATTCCTCGGGCAAAGGTCTCAACTAGTTGCCTTTGCTCGAAACCGTGATGGGGGGCAGCTGTAGAGAAGCTCTTGGAATTCATTCCAAGCGTCATATAGGCAAGTATTCTTCTACAAAATCTTGAGCCAGCTTATCCCAGTCAGTGTACTAACTGGGAGGCTTGCTGTTTAACCATCTCTTAGCGGGGCCTCAAAGAGAGAATGGAAAGGCTCGCATGCACAAGGTGTTCTTGTCGAGATTCCCATTCTTGAACATCTCGTAAAGAGCAATGAAATCCGCCAAGTGAGTGCAACGATTGTCATGTGGCTTTCCTTCAAGCCGTATGTCCCTAGAAATCATTCCCAGGAAGGGGATCTTGATCTCATAGTCAGGATCATCTTCATTACGTGGCACAGAGATAGAGGATCGAACGCTAGTCGCGCTCGACTTGTTGTAATCAGCAAGACTTCTCTTAGCCGGCAGTGGAGGAGGACGATTTGGGCGATCTACGTCACCCATTGTAGGAGATGGCGGTGGCGAGTTGGATGCAGTAGAGGAAGCGGATGAAGATGAAGATGAGGAGCTCTCCTTTGGCTCCTCGATCTTATGTGGTGTGAAAGATGAAGGCGGGACGGTAGTAGTTTGCTTCGGAACTCACGGTTTCCTAGGTGGAGCAGAACTACCCGGCTTATCTGAAGTAGAAGACTTGATAGACTTAGACTAAGAACGAGTGAACGGGCGGTTCATAAACCTGAAAATAACCTGCAAAGAGCAAAAACAAAAACAACCGGTGTAAAATCGAAGTATGATGGAAAAATGAAAGATGGAAAGGTAGAAGAATAAAATGGCAACTCTTCTTTCAAGAAATTAGAAGAGTCGCCGGCAATGGCGCCAATTTGATGGACGCATTTTCACGCATGTGTAGTCAAATAACTATCAAGCACAAAGCAAGATAGATCGTATTCCACAGGTCTCTTCTAATCGTCTACTCAATTATGATGGCAATTTACTCTGGTTAAAACAAGTTGCGCGTGGTGTGAGTTCCACGACTTCTAGACTATAAAACAGGAAAATAAGAAATGAAAACAGAAAGCAGTTGAAAGATTGGTTGACTTAACAAGACGACAGACAAGCTTAGATTTCGAATCCCCCTAAGATCTCCAGAACATTGGTGATCACAAGACCAGCGATTTTCAATCCCGAATCATTCAGTTCATAGACACCACCATAACTCCTGACCCTTAGGTTTAAGACTGGTAAACGTTCGCTCTATCCGATCTAACTCCCAAGATTAATTGACCGCCTGTGCGTTCGCTTCTGCAACGAAAAACTAACTGGCACGATTACTAGTGATTAATGAGTTACTCTAGCAGTGGATTAACCCTAACTGGTTCTTACAAAGAGAAATTGTTCCAATGAATATGTTAACTGTTGATTTGGTGTTTTGGATTAAGGCAAATGTTCGCTACTATCCTCAGCTTAACTAGAATCTTAACTAGGTGATCAAGCTAGAAAAGAAACACAAAAGCAATTAAGAACAAACCAAACATGCAAGAGAAACTGATTGAAACTGGATTTAATTACCGCTGATCCGTGACCGCTTTAAAGCCCCGGGTCACTTAGGGTTCATCTGATCTAATCTCTATGAGTTTAGCTAGTCATATTCAAAACAAAAGAATCAAAGACAAACAAAGAATACATTGATGAATGCTTGTAGGACGTGATCAAATAACTACTAAGCTAACAAGCTAAGTAGATCGTATTCTGATGACACTCGATTTGACGTGATTATCAGCCTCATTTAAGCAACATTTCCTTGCTTAAGACATGGTTTTTAGGGTAAAATAACGAATATTCAATCAATTGCCCTATCTCGTGCCATTTGTGTTACCTTGGCCCGTTTCGGGTCTATTTGATGGTTTTCTAGTGTTTTTACGTTAGCACAGTTTTTTGCCATCAAATAAAGTAGCCATGGACGTGTCTAAGGCATTGGAACCTCAAGGGATTGCACCGGCATTGATCAAAGGAGCCAACCAAGTCAAACAAATTCCTGCCCGGTTTACAAAGGAGTTTTCGCCGAAAATAACCCTTTATTTTCGGGAAAATATCAGCACAAATCAACTAAGGCCAACTGAAGGATGTTTTCGGCGAAAACATATAGCTTTCGGACCGAGAACTTATTCGGCGAAAAATCACAGGAGAATCAGCCGGAGGACCCGTCCATTTGTACCAACATTTTTGGCGAAAATAATCCCTTATTTTCGGCGAAAATAACAGAAGGAATCCGGCGACTTAGGGTTTAAGTATAAATACTTAAACCGGCGGCCCAAAGGAAAAAGAAAAAATCATTATTCATATTTTCACAAATCAGACTTTTGAGAGTCAGCCGACTCTAGGGTCGATAGATAGAGTTTAGAGAGTTCGAAGATCCGTGGAGAGATCGTGACGCCATCCTTCCATCTCGGAGAGCTCAGAGCTTAAAGTTGAAGATCCTTGAGATTGAAGCTTCGCGGGAGTCGTCAGAATTAGGTTTTTCAGTTCTTATCTGTTCTTCCTCTATATGATGATCTTCATTGTTGCCTTTGATTCTCTTGTTTCTGATATGAGTAGCTGAACTTGTAGAGCTTAGATTAGATGAACCCTAAGTGGGGCTTTAAAGCGGTCACGGATCGGCGGTGATTAGATTCGAAATTCAATCAGTTCTTTTTCATGTTTGATTTGTTCTTCCTTGTTCATGTTTATTGTCTGGATTGATCACCTAGATTAGATTTTTGTTAAGCTAAGGATAGAAGCGAACGCTCGCCTTACTTTAGAACATCGAATTGAACAATTAACCTTATAATTGGAGTGTGCCTTTCGTAGGAACCGGTTAGGGTTAATTCACTGCAAGAGTAACTCATTAATCATTAGTAATTGCACCAGTTAATTAAGACGTTGCGAGAGGTGACCGTACCCGGGCGGCTAGTTAATCTTGGTAGTTAGAACGGATAGAGCGAACGTTCGCCGGTCTTAAACCTAAGGGTAAGGAGTTATGGTGGTGTCTTAGTAATTGATTGAATTAGAATTGAAAACCGCTGGTCTTGTGATTGTCGTTGCTCTGGTGATCTAAGGGGGATTCGAAATCTAAGTTCGTCTATCTTCTCGTTAGTCAACCTTTTACTTTTCTGTCTTTTATTTTCCTTTGTTCATTAGATTAGAAGTCGTGGAACTCACACCACGCACTAAGTGTTCAAACCTGAGTAATTTGCCAGCTTCTTTGAGTAGTCGATTAGTAGAAACCCGTGGAATACGATCTACCCTAGCTTCACAGCTTGGTAGTATTTGATACCGCTAAAAATGCAGCTATCAAATTGGCGCCATTGCCGGGGACTCTTCTAATTGTTTGAAAGAAGAGTTGGCAAATTATTCTTCTACCGTTTCCGCCTTACCATTTAATTTTCCTCCATATTTCCATGATTTACCTGGGTAGTGCTTTTGAGTTTTGATTATGCAGGATTACAGGTGGGATGACCAGTACCAAGAGTGGTATGTCGATGAAGCACCGTATATTGAGGATAACCAAGAGATGTATATACTAGCTCATCAGCATCGACAACAGACGACGAGAATAGAATCCTTCTTGGAGAATATCTCTACAAAGCTACAAGCTCACAAAGAGATAGACTCACATGTTCATCAAAATCGACAACAGACAGCAAGAGTAGAATCTGCCTTGGATGATCTCATTTCGAAGCTGCAAGCTCGTAACGTAGTGGATGTCGAGCTCGAGCAACCAAATCCACTAATGGAAGAAGATGCACAAGAGCTGTATGAAGATGAACATGACAATCTCACCGATGACTATTGCGAGCTAGAAGCATCTGATGAAGAATCCTTGGCGGTGGTGGTTGATGAAGACATAGAGCCAATCCATCTTGAAGTTGAAGCTGAAGAGGAGCACATAGAGATTGAGGAGATACCCTCACCTACACTTCCACCGAGTCAACCTGTAGAGAAGATGGAGCTCATTGAACATGCCGCGCCGTACTACCTCTTTCCTCCTCGAGTAGGAGAATTCAAGAAGAACTGGTCATCCAACCAAGATCGCGATCTATTGGAGCACTACCGGCTACATCACCCTTCTGGAGTGCTACATGGCACTCAACCGCTGTCCTTGAAGAAGACGATTGAGTTCAAGGAACTTCTGAGTTGGGGTCCCTAACAGGTACCGTCCGGCTCAAGGACGTTAAAAGAGAGCGCTTCGTGGGAGGCAACCCACGGCTGGAGTCCGTTTTTGAATTTTTGAGTCAATCATTTCGTCGTTCGAGTCAGGTTCGGGGGAGCCAAAGTGTCAGTTTAATTTTCTTTCGTTTGACTTATTTTTCGTCAGTTTTTGAAAAAAAAAAAGAAAAAAAGGGTTTTAAAAGAAGTTTTCGGCAGGAATTGAAAATTCTCGCCCGAAAAAATCAAACAGTGAGCCGCTTCTTTATTTTTGCTGTTTTGTGAAGAAGTTTTTGGCAAAAATTTCACAATATTTTTCGCCGAGAACTTGTGTTGTTTTGAAAATCAGATTCCTTTTTTCGGTCCAATTCTAACGCATACTTGATCGTCCAAATCGGAGCTCTGTAGCTCCAGTTATGCCCGAAACAAGTTTTTAACGTTTTTGGCCAACTTCGTCGCTTTCCGTCCATTTTCTTGAGTCGTGTCTAAAAGGTTAGTTGTTGGGTTTTCAATTTCGAATCTTTTGACTTATTGATTGTTGAATTTCGACGAGTTTAATACCGGTCTACCTCATTTTGCATGTCTGCTATTTCGGTGTGATTTTTTCTGAACTAATTGAGCTTGGATGATCTAGATTGCTCTAGGAGTGTCGTGCCGTGAATTTGAAAAAAAAAAGAGTCAAAATATTTTCAAAATTACCCTTAACCTTCTTTGTTCGACTTTTATTCTGTGTGGATCCGGGACACTTGTCCCGGTGTCCTTTTGATCTTTTTGGTGTTTTTGTTTTTGTAGGAACTTGAGTAGCTACTCCGCCCCACTCCGGACTCTCCGTGTTCATCCCCTACACCGACCATCTCGTCACAGGTTCTTCGTATCTCTCTACTCTAGTTTAGTCCTGTGAGGACACAGAACCGTTTAAGTGTGGGGTAGGATTCTAGGATTATGCATGATCTTGTTTGATTTTCTGTGATTCCGTGGTTCAATTTTAAAATTTCTCTTGCATAGAATTGCTCAATTCTTGACTTTTGATGTTAAACTGACTTCAATTTTGAACAATGACGTCTAGACTGTTCCACTTAGAACCTGTAACCAACGTGTTGGAACTGATATTAAATGAGTCTAGGTCAGAACAGATCATAAATCACTTCAGTAGTTGAAACTTGAATTAATTGAATTGATTGGTTTGTTAATAACAAAGCTCGATAACACCGTTCTAAGATGATAGATGCTAGCTTCTCCCATGTTTTTCACTTCATATTTGTTCACCTGTGATTATGGCTTGAGATTAAATGGAAATCCAATTCGAAATCTCGTGTAAAAAGTTATAACTAGCTAGGATCAAGTGGTTAAATCGATAAATCAAGTGTTTGAGTGGTGAAATTCGAGTTGTGCAAATCAATGTAAAGTTCTTTAAAGTGCTGAAAAAAAAGCTAGGCAAGCCCGACACCTAAGTGAAGTGTTCGGGTTGAGCACTAGCATAAGCACAAATACTGTGAGCTAGGCAGGTCCAACACCTAAGTGAAGTGTTTGGTATCGAGCACTAGTATGCAGTAAATCAATTGAAGGAAGAAATTGAACTTGAAATAAATCATTGTTAAATCGGTCCTAGCTAGAACATTTAACGTACAGATCTAGAAACGGATGAAGTCGAGTCGATAGCCACGTCACTTTTCCTACCTCCGCATCCACATCATGGCTAGAGCTTAAAGTCTTTTCTCATTAGAATTGGTGTTATCGTAGTCGGTTAATTATGATTCATTGTTTTGCCAAGAAACGAGCTTTGTTAAAACCACTACTTGAAGTGTGCAGAAATTAGTGAGATCGAAAACTTGTTTGGTTGATGTCCTTGCATGTGTGGATCACTTTTTCTACGTGGAACAGTCTAAACCAAATTGTTAGAATTGAATCTCAGTTTAATCTCGTGTCATTTGTGAATTTGAGTATGTTCTAGTTCAGTTTGCTTGAGGACAAGCAAAAGCTTAAGTGTGGGGTATTTGATGACACTCGATTTGACGTGATTATCAGCCTCATTTAAGCAACATTTCCTTGCTTAAGACATGGTTTTTAGGGTAAAATAACGAATATTCAATCAATTACCCTATCTCGTGCCATTTGTGTTACCTTGGCCCGTTTCGGGTCTATTTGATGGTTTTCTAGTGTTTTTACGTTAGCACAGGTTTTTGCCGTCAAATAAAGTAGCCATCGACGTGTCTAAGGCATTGGAACCTCAAGGGATTGCACCGACATCGATCAAAGGAGCCAACCAAGTCAAACAAATTCTTGCCCGGTTTACAAAGGAGTTTTCGCCGAAAATAACCCTTTATTTTCGGCGAAAATATCAGCACAAATCAACTAAGGCCAACTGAAGGATGTTTTCGGCGAAAACATATAGCTTTCGGACCGAGAACTTATTCGGCGAAAATCACAGGAGAATCAGCCGGAGGACCCGTCCATTTGTACCAACATTTTCGGCGAAAATAATAGAAGGAATCCGGCGACTTAGGGTTTCAGTATAAGTACTTAAACCGGCGGCCCAAAGGAAAAAGAAAAATTCATTATTCATATTTTCACAAATCAGACTTTTGAGAGTCAGCCGACTCTAGGGTCGATAGATAGAGTTTAGAGAGTTTGAAGATCCGTGGAGAGATCGTGACGCCATCCTTCCATCTCGGAGAGCTCGGAGCTTAAAGTTGAAGATCCAGGAGATTGAAGCTTCGCGGGAGTCGTCAGAATTAGGTTTTTCAGTTCTTATCTGTTCTTCCTCTGTATGATGATCTTCATTGTTGCCTTTGATTCTCTTGTTTCTGATATGAGTAACTGAACTTGTAGAGCTTAGATTAGATGAACCCTAAGTGACCCAGGGCTTTAAAGCGGTCACGGATCGGCGGTGATTAGATTCGAAATTCAATCAGTTCTTTTTCATGTTTGATTTGTTCTTCCTTGTTCATGTTTCTTGTCTGGATTGATCACCTAGATTAGATTCTTGTTAAGCTAAGGATAGAAGCGAACGCTCGCCTTACTTTAGAACATCGAATTGAACAATTAACCTTATAATTGGAGTGTGACTTTCGTAGGAACCGGTTAGGGTTAATTCACTGCAAGAGTAACTCATTAATCATTAGTAATTGCACCAGTTAATTAAGTCATTGTGAGAGGCGACCGAACCCGGGAGGCTAGTTAATCTTGGTAGTTAGAACGGATAGAGCGAACGTTCGCCGGTCTTAAACCTAAGGGTAAGGAGTTATGGTGGTGTCTTAGTAATTGATTGAATTAGAATTGAAAACCGCTGGTCTTGTGATTGCCGTTGCTCTGGTGATCTAAGGGGGATTCGAAATCTAAGTTCGTCTATCTTCTCGTTAGTCAACCTTTTACTTTTCTATCTTTTATTTTCCTTTGTTCATTAGATTAGAAGTCGTGGAACTCACACCACGCACTAAGTGTTCAAACCTGAGTAATTTGCCAGCTTCTTTGATTAGTCGATTAGTAGAAACCCGTGGAATACGATCTACCCTAGCTTCACAGCTTGGTAGTATTTGATACCGCTAAAACTGCAGCTATCATATTCCACGAGCCTTCTAATAATTGTCTACTCAAATGTAAAGGCAGATTACTCAGGTTTAACATGTTGTGCGTGGTGTGAGTTCCACGACTTCTATTCTAGAAAATGCAAGGAAATTAAAAACTAAATTGAAAGACAGATTGGAATATTGGTTGACTTAACAAAGACGACAGACAAGCTTAGACTTCGAATCCCCCTTAGTTCACCAGAGCATTGGCAATCAACAGATCAGCGGATGTCAATTCTCGTTCAATCAATTCTAAGACACCACCATAACTCCTGACCTTAGGTTTAACACTGGCGAACATTCGCTTTATTCGATCTAGCTACCAAGATTAATTAGCTGCCCGAGTACGGTCGCTTCTTGCGACGACTAAACTAACGGGTGGAATTACTAACGATTTATGAGTAGCTAAACTCGTAGAGCTTAGACTAGATGAACCCATAAATCATTAGTAATTGCAAGAGTAACTCATAAATCATTAGTAATTGCACCAATTAAGTTAAGTCGTTGCGAGAGGCGACCGTACCCAGGCGGCTAATTAATCTTGGTAGCTAGATCGGATAGAGCGAACGTTCGCCAATCTTAAACCTAAGGGTAAGGAGTTATGGTTGTGTCTTAGAATTGATTGAACGAGAATCGAAATCCGCTGATCTGTTGATTTCCAATGCTCTGGTGAACGAAGGGGGATTCAAAGTCTAAGCTTGTCTGTCATCTTTGTTTTCAACCAATCTTTCAATCTATTTTCAGTTTTAATTTTTAATTTCCGTGCATTTCTTAGAATTAGAAGTCGTGGAACTCGCATCACGCACAAAGTGTTTAAACTTGAATAACTTGCCTTTATATTTGAGTAAACGATCATTAGAAGACCCGTGGAATACGATCTACCCTAGCTTTTAAGCTTGGTAGTTATTTGACTACACTGCTCTGCAGCGTTCATCACTCATTTTCACAAATGATAAGATCGATTAAATTGAAGTTCAAGCATACACAATGAATTATTAGACAGATAATTCTCAGATAGTTCAAGAAGAACTGGCATCTTATTCTTCTACTTTCCATCTTTCATCTTTCCATCCACTTCGATTTTACGCCGGTTATGTTTTGCTTTTGTTGCTTGTAGGTTGTTCTGCAGGTTTATGAACCGCTCGGTCACTCATTCTCTGTTTAAGCCGGCTAATTCTGCTCCGTTGAAGCAACCACGAGGTCAGAAGCAAGTCAGAATAATTCCATCTACACCTCCTACCCCTATTAAGATCGAGGAGTTGAAGGAGAACTCCTCATCTTCATCCGCTTCATCCACTACTTCAGATTCACCACCACCTTCTCCTTCCGTAGTGGCTGCTCAACGCACCATGGCGGATTACTATAGACCAATTGCGGTTAGTTTTTGATCTAGCGTCGCTGTGCCGCACAACGATGACGATCCTGACTATGAGATCACAATTCCCTTCCTGGAAATGATCTCTAGGGATCTACAATTCGAAGGGAAGCCGCAAGATAACCCATGGACACATTTGGCGAACTTCCTAGCCATGTGCGAGACGTTTAAGAGCGGGAACCTCGGTAAGAACAATCTTTGCTTACGAGTCTTCCCATTATCCCTTAAAGGCACCGCCAAGATATGGCTTAGTAGGAAACCACCTGGCTACTACACCGACTGGATAATCTAGCTCAAGACTTCATAGAGGAATACTTTCCTCCTTCAAGAACGACATTTTACAAGGACAGCATCGCCAGATTCTCCCAGGAGGAAGGAGCGAGCTTATATGATACTTGGAATGAATTCCAAGAGCTTCTCTTTGAGTGCCCTCATCATGGATTCAAGCAGGGGCAGCTAGCCGAGATCTTTGCCAGAGGAATGAATGAAGAAACGGCTGAATGGGTCAACACCTTAGCTAATGGCGACTAAACAGCACTCGAACCAGAAGCTGCTCTTCTTCACTTTGCGAACTGCGCATCTAAGTCCATGAATTTGGAGCGACAGTTTGGAGCAGCCAAGAGCCGACCAAGCCGTGAAGATCAGATTAAGATTTAAGTACAGAAACATATGAAGGAGATCTTCAGAACAGTTAATAACTGGTGTAAAGAGGAAGTGAATTTCATCGATCAAGGCTTCACCAAGGATCAAAGAGGCTACCCCGACTACCGTCAGTTCAGAACACCTCCTCAACAACAGGGAAGCTTCCTTGAGCATCCTCCTCACAACTTCGGATTCAACCAGAGTCAGAATCAATGCTGGGACAATAGTAATCAAGATCCTCCCAGATTCACCGGTGCACAACAACCTCAAAATTTTACGTCTGAGAACATTTGGGAGAGGAAAATAGCCAAGATGTTTGACCTGATTGTAGCAAGGCTCGATGATCACGAAGAAAGGCTTAAAACCCAAGATGCTTTTAACCAGGGACAGATCGCACAAGGACAGAGAATAGAGACCATGGTAAATAAAGTTGCTAGCATGTTGGCTAACCTTCCTCTCTTCAATCAGGCGCCGTCTCAAAACAACTCCACCATGAAGAACGAGCATGCTAAAGTCATCACAACCAGGAGCATTGAGCAGAACAGCCTGGAGAAGAAGAAGGAAGCAATTCCCACTCCCTCTACGGGAGAATGCTCAGCTATCGTTTCTCAATCACCGCCCATACCTATCCCAGCTAAGTGCTCCGACCCTGGCCCTTTTACGTTACCTTTAATCATTAATGGCATTGAAGTCGAGCGTAGTTTGGTTGATCTAGGTGCGTCTATAAATGTCATGCCTATGTGTTTATATAAGAAACTGAACCTAGGTGAACTACAACCTGCTAGCATGCATTTAGTGTTCGCCGACAAAACTCTAAAAGAACCTAGAGGAATAATCAAGGATGTAATCACTTGTTGTGGCCCTTTCCGGTTTTTCGCTGATTATGTAGTAATGGATACTCAAGAGACATATTCTACCCTTCTCCTAGGCCGGCCATTTATGGCGACACCCGGCATTAACATTAATGTCCCAAATGGCTCGTTAACATTAAGGGTTGGGAAGGATACTGCGAGATTCCGTCTCAAGGACGGTATGAAATACATTCCTAAGGGAGAATCACATTGTTTATCCGTAGAAACTGTGGAGTTGGCCTCGGTCAACTTCATTACTGATGTCTCTTCTAGTATGCCTAGATCAATTGCTGTTGTAGGTGCTGGCCAAAATTTGTTTCTCAGAAGCCGCCAAAGAAGAAGGAACTGAAAGCCTCTTCTTCACCGCCGAGCAAGGAACCTGGCAGGCCCCAAGGGAAGAACAAGAAGACAAAGACTCAGATGGTATGGAGACCAGTTGTGCCGCCACCTTCATCTGAGCCAGCTGCACCACCAATTCGTTCCGAGTTACCGGCGCCGGAACAAGTATTGAAGGAGAAGCCAAAAGCATCTCCTAAGGAAATACCTACGATCACCGATCCTGGTGATACAAAGCTGGAGGATAAAGAGAAGACGAAGCCGATCATTCTCATCCCTTCCACCATCTTCCTTGTAGAGGATGATCCCTTGACGGAGCTATTTGCTCCATTCAACATCACTGATCACCTTCTCGACGGACGTACCAAGCTTTTACATGCTAATGGGAAGAAATTTATGCTTAACGGAGATGCCCCGAAGCTCTACTTCATGAACTCCGATGCTAGCATTAAGGAGAACCTGAGTTGGGCTGTCTCCTAACAACGTCCAGGTATCGTCCAGCTCAAGGACGTTAATAAAAGAGCGCTTCGTGGGAGGCAACCCACGGCTGGAGTCAGTTTTTCATTTGTGTCAACCTTAGTGTTTTAGAGTCGGTTCGGGGGAGCCAAAAGTGTCAGTTTGCATGATTTTTTATTTTTCGCGTGTAGTCTTTGTGTCATCGTTTCAATCGCAAGTTGTTTGAGGTTGTTCCGATTTTTATGAATTTAATTGCGATTTTCTGAAGTTTGCCGGGATTGTGAAAATGTTTTCAGTCGTACAGGTCAAAATTTTTGGCGAAAACTACCCATTTTTTTGGCGAAAACTCCTTTGAAAATCCCACTGTGTTTTCCAGACGATTTTAGTTAAACTTTTCGCGAAAACTCTATGAAGTTTTTGGTGAAAATGTGTTTGAAAACCAGCAGACCATTTTGCCATGGGTTTTCGGCAAAAAATTGCACACATTTTCGCCGAAAACTTGAGTGAAAATCAAACAATTTTCTACCTTATTTTTCCCGATTTCTCTCTCTCTCCCCTCGCTTTCCATTTTTGTCCGTTCAAAAATTTTAAAGCAAAAAAAAACCCCCGTGATTTGGAAAACCCATCACCATTGCTGACCGCCGCCGCACACTTCCGCTCTCTCTTCCGGTCATTTTGAGACGTAGATCGTCCGAATCGGAGCTCTAAAGCTCCCGTTCAGCCAAACCCTAGTTTTTTGAGTTTTTCCCCGATTTCTCTTTCTCCGTTCATTTTCAGCACCCGTAACTTCAAGGTAAGTTGTAGAACTTTTCATTCCGAATCTTTTGACATGTTGAATGCTGAATTTCGTCGGGGTTGACTTTCGGTTGACTTTTCAGTTTGCCTCGATTTGCGTGCCGACTGATTTCGTGTGAACTAGGTTAGCTGATTGCTTTAGACTAATCTAGCATGCGTAGGGAGACTTGTGCTAAATTCTTATGCCGTTTGATCATGTGTTGCCATGTTTATGACCTATTCTTTGCGGTGTTGACTTTTGAGGAATGTCGGTTTGACCATGAACTGTTTATGCTCGTTTGGCTGCCTTGTGTGTTCATTCACGTTCATATTACTGTGCGTGCCACTCGTGTTTATAATTATACCATCATTTCCCGCTTTGTGCTAGTATTGTCATGATTAGGGTTCAATGTACTATTATGTTGACTTTTTGAATGTCGGTTTGACTTCGGAACTCTGATTGTGATGATTCCATTCTGGATGTTCCTAAGCTTGTGTTTTAATTGTTTGTGATTACCGTTTAATCTGCTTTGCTTACCCCCACTCGGTTTTCCTCATTTCTTTGTGAAATTGAGTTTTTCTACTAAGTGTGGGGGTAGGGTTTTAGTTTGACTATTCTGGTTTATTTTCTTGCTTAGGAATGTAACTCATGAGCGCAGGACCAAGCAGAGACTAGACACCGCCTCTAGCTCCCGAGCCGTCGCTCCTGTCACTCCAGCTGTCCACGGTCCCCCGCCAGCTTTCCCTGACCGTGTTGGGTACCACGCCACTGTTGCTCACCTACCCCAGTACTACTTCGAGCGCTACCAGCGGCTCGAGCATGTTCTTGGAGCTGATGTTCGCCCACTATCTATGGAGTCACTCTTCGAGCACGATGAGGACTGGCACCGGAACGTGCTCGATGCATTGGTACCTGCAGGACTGCTGGAGCTGACCACGCTAACCGCTGACTTCCTAGACGTTGCTCTCCAGGAGTTTTGGGCGACGTTCGATCTGGACGAGCACAAGAGGAGGCAACACAAGAAGGTTGTCACCTTCTATCTGGGCGGGGTGCACCGGACACTCACCTATGATGAGTTTGCAGCTCATCTCGGGATCCCCCGCGAGAGCTACGAGGGTCATCACCTCTGGTGGGAGAACAACGATAGCAACGGAGAGGAGTACGACATGCTCTGGAGCCACATGACTGGAGTGCCCGGCGATCGTACCACGAAGCATAATTCAGTTAAGTCCCTCTCTCACCCTCTCTATAAATTCATTCACATGGTTTGGCGTCGTTCTCTTTTGTTTGCTCCAGAGAAGGACCGCCACCGTATCAGCCGAGAGGAGCTTCTTCTTCATCGCGCCATCCGGGAGAGTTATCCTCTTCATCCCGGATGGGTGCTTGCACGCTTACTCCGCCAGAAGACTCAGAGGTCGAGGCCACCTTGCTCACTCCTCGGAGGCAACTTTGTCGGCCGACTCATCATCTCCTTCGGTCTCAGCCAAGAATATGGCCCGGACGTCCCACGACGCAGAGTACACACCGTCTGAGGTGATTTGGCGGTCGAGTACGACCTCGAGCTGGACCTCAGTCCCTAGGTAGCAGCAGATCCTCCCCTCCAGCATATGGAAGAGTCGGAGGAAGAAGATGATGTTGAGGAGTAGCAGCCCCAGCCAGAGGCGAGATACCATGATCATACACCCTCACCACATCATCAGGCAGGGTATGCACACCCATCGTTGCCACCCATTCCAGATCCATATCAGGCGCCTCACCCTTAGCACCGACCGCATCTAGCGGATGTTGGAGAGCTGTATGAGCGACTCCAGGAGTGGCGCATCACTGACAACGCCACTCAGGAGGTGATATGGATTATTATGCAGCAACACATGCACCGCTCTGACGAGCGGTATGAGGCACAGCTGGCTTGGCAACGTCGGGTCGGCGATGCCCTACACCTTCCACCCCCCGACGCACCTGACCAGCCATGATCGGGTGGTGTCCTTTTCTTTGTCCTTTCTTTTTATTTCTTCTTTTCGGATTTCGATCCAACTTTTTTCTGTGTGGATCCGGGACACTTGTCCCGCTTTCCTTTTTATCTTTCATTTGTTTTTGTTTTGCAGGCAGTTGGGAGATCCCCTTTGCTTCGTTTTGGTAGATTGCCTCTGCTCCGAGGATCCGTGCTCATCCCCTACGCCAACCATCTCGGTCCAGGTTCTTCTACTTCACTCTGAACTCTAGATTTAGTCCTGTGAGGACACAATCCGATTTAAGTGTGGGGTAGGATGCTAGAGAACCTTGCATGAACTTGATTGCCCTTGATTGTGTTTTTGTGTGCCTCGTGATTCCTGTCCAGTCTCTCTAGCATTAGAATGGCTTAGTTCTTGATTTTTGATGTTAAGTTGTTGTTCAATCTTTCATAATGATGCTTAGACTGCTTAACCTAGAACTTGAGAACCAACGTGTTTACTTTGATGCTAAATTGCCTGGTCAGAACAGTATTTTTAAAATCACACTTGTAGTTTGTAGCCTTGATTGCATGAAAATGACCGAATCCGACTAGCAAACCAACTGTGAGCTTTTGATCCATTGCACGTAACTTGCAATTTCAATTCTTTTTGAGTGATTTTCTGTTTGCTTTAATGAGTTAGAATTTGCATGAGACCTACTCGAGACCACACGATGACACGAGTTCTAGAATGATTGGGGCACCTAGATTCAGCTACTAAGCCAGATAGCCTACCAAACGATAAATCCATTAGGTTTAAACCCTTGAGTTTGGCCTGTTCTTTCGGTTCGATAATACATTACAGCCATTTCCCATTCTTTCATTCCCCATTGAACCCCTGTGGTTGTAGTTCTAGATTGACCTACCGGAAGCCGGTTTGTGGTAACCTGCCTATAGCCATTAAACAGGTGGTCTTAGCTATTATGTCCGAACGTGTAAACCCCTCTAGCAACTAAAAGAAAGAATCGGCACAAAGAAAAAAAAGAAGAAGAAAAATAAAAGAAAATGTCGAAAAAAGAAGAAAAGAAGAAAAAGTTCAAAAGTTTCAAGTTTAGTCAATAAACGTTCTTCTCCCTACAAATGGAAGAACGAAGTCAAAAGAAAAGTCAAAAGAAAAGAATGTGTGTAAAAAAAAGAAATAAAGTGCTAGGTTGCTTGAGGGTATCATAGGACGAGCGTTCACTATTCCACCCGTGTCTGGTTAGACGGTAGGAAACCATAGGCTAGATTCGAGGGAAGTTAGTTGAAAGCTTCACCGCACCAAAGCCATCATCATCCATTCCCATCATCCATCTCATCATAAACCCTTGTAGTGTAGAAGTCGTTACAGTCCTAGCAGGGAAGTCCTTCTTGACTAGTTACTCGTGTTGTCACAGTGGTGGAGATGTGGTCGAATTGTAAACTTATGACAGAATTCAGTAACAGAAAATGATTGAGAGCAGAAACACGCCCTTAAACACAGAGAGTGAGAGTTCCCCATTTACTAAATATTTCCTGTGTGAGGAGTCTGGTTGGTCAGGTCAAATTCGTGCATAATTGGTTGCGATTACTCATCGTGTGCAGTTTATTAGTGAGACCAGGTTGTTTGGCTGATCAGTATGCATGTTAGGTTTCTTGTTCTAGGAATTATCTGTCTAATAATTCATTGTGTTTGATTGAGCTCCAATTTAATAGATCTTATCATTTGTGAACATGAGCGTTTCTATTCAGTTTGCTTGAGGACAAGCAAAAGCTTAAGTGTGGGGTATTTTGATGACACTCGATTTGACGTGATTATCAGCCTCATTTAAGTGACATTTCCTTGCTTAAGACATGGTTTTTAGGGTAGAATAACGAATATTCAATCAATTGCTCTATCTCGTGCCATTTGAGTTACTGTGGCCCATTTCGGGTCTATTTGATGGTTTTCTAGTGTTTCTATGTTAGCACAAGTTTTTGCCGTCAAATAAGTAGCCAAGGACGTGTCTAAGGCGTTGGAACCTCGAGGAATCGCACCGGAATTGATCCAAGGAGTCAATCAAGTCGAACCAAACCCTGCCCCATTTTACACTGAAGTTTTCGGCGAAATCCCCCAAGGTTTTCGGCTAAAACTCATGAAGAAATCGGCAGTGCTGACAAGAAGAAGTTTTCGGCGAAAACTCCAAGTTTTCGCCGAGAACCCCGGCGTCCGAAAATCATAGGAGAATTCAGCCAGCGATCAGTCATTTTACAAAGGAATTTTCGGCGAAAACTCAAGCACATTTTTGGTGAAAATTCCAGGCAAAATCCGGCGGTATTAGGGTTAAGTATAAATACTTAACCTGCGGCCCATAACATATCATACATCATAATTAGAACTAATACCAAATACTTCAAGGATTCTGAAGAGTTCTGGAGTAGAGTTTAGAGTTCGAAGAGCGAGGAAGAGATCGTGACGCCATCCCTTTCATCTCGAAGACTCGGAGCTAGGATTGCAGTTTACCGGAAAATCGAAGTTCTGCCGGAGTCGTCTTAATTAGGTTTTTCAGATCCTTTTCTGTTCTTCCTCTGTTCAAGATGAACTCTATCTTTGTCTTTGATTCTTTTGTGAAAAACCTGAGTAGCTAAACTCGTAGAGCTTACACTAGATGAACCCTAAGTGACCTAGGGCTTTAAAGCGGTCACGGATCGGCGGTGATTAGATTCAAAGTTCAATCAGTTTCTCTTCCATGTTTGATTTGTTTTTCATTGTTCATGTTTTTTGTCTGGATTGATCACCTAGATTAGATTCTTGTTAAGCTAAGGATAGAAGCGAACACTCGCCTTACTTTAAAACATCAAATCGAACAATTAACCTAATCATTGGAGTGTGCCTTTCGTAGGAACCAGTTAGGGTTAATCCACTACAAGAGTAACTCATAAATCATTAGTAATTGCACCAGTTAAGTTAAGTCGTTGCGAGAAGCGATCGTACCCGAGCGGCTAATTAATTTTGCTAGCTAGATCGGATAGAGCGAACGTTTGCTAGTCTTAAACCTAAGGGTAAGGAGTTATGGTGGTGTCTTAGAATTGATTGAACGAGAATCGAAATCCGCTGATCTGTTGATTGCCAATGCTCTGGTGAACGAAGGGGGATTCGAAGTCTAAGCTTGTCTGTCATTTTGTTTTCAACCAATCTTTCAATCTGTTTTCAGTTTTAATTTTTAATTTCCGTGCATTTCTTAGAATTAGAAGTCGTGGAACTCACACCACGCACAAAGTGTTTAAACTTGAATAACTTGCCTTTATATTTGAGTAAACGATCATTAGAAGACCCGTGGAATACGATCTACCCTAGCTTTTAAGCTTGGTAGTTATTTGACTACACTGCTCTGCAGCGTTCATCACTCACATTCACAAATGATAAGATCGATTAAATTGAAGTTCAAGCATACACAATGAATTATTAGACAGATAATTCTCAGAACAGGAAACCTAACATGCATACTGATCAGCCAAACAACCTGGTCTCACTAAAAACTGCACACGACAAGTAGTAGTAACCAATTATGCACGAATTTGACTTGACCGACCAGACTCCTCACACAGGAAATATTTAGTAAAAGGGGAATTCTCACTCTCTGTGTTTAAGGACGTGTTTCTGCTCTCAATCATTTTCTGTTACTGAATTATGTCATAAGTTTGCAATTCGACCACATCTCCACCACTGTGACAACACGAGGAACTAGTCAAGAAGGACTTCCCTGCTAGGACCGTAACGAATTCTACACTACAAGGGTTAAAATGAGATGGATGATGGGAATGTATGATGATGGCTTTGGTGCGGTGTAGCTTTCGACTAACTTCCCTCGAATCTAGCTTATGGCTTCCTACCGTCTAACCAGACACGGGTGGAATAGTGTACGCTCGTCCTATGATACCCTCAAGCAACCTAGCACTTTATTTTCTTTTCACACACATTTTTTTTCCTGAATTTTCTTTTGACTTCATTCTTCCATATGTAGGGAGAAGAACGTTATTTAACTAAAAACTTTGAAACTTTTGAACTTTTTTGATTTTTCTTCTTTTTCTCTAATTTTTTTTTAATTTTCTTTTGTGCCGATTCTTTCTTTTAGTTGCTGGAGGGGTTTACACGTTTGGACATAATAGCTAAGACCACCTATTTAATGGCTTTAGGCAAGTTACCACAAACCAACTTCTGGTAGGCTAATCTAGAACTACAACCACAGGGGATCAACGGGGAATCAAAGAATGGGAATTGGCTGTAATGTATATCAAACCGAAAGAACAGGCCAAGCTCAAGGGTTTAAACCTAATGGATTTATCGTTAGGTAGGCTATCTGGCTTAGTAGCTGAATCTAGGTGCCCCTATCATTCTAGAACTCGTGTCATCGTGTGGTCTCGAATAGGTCTCATGCAAATTCTAACTCATTCAAGCAAACAGAAAACCACTAAAAAAGAATTGAAATTGCAAGTTACATGCAATGGATCAAAAGCTCACAGTTGGTTTGCTAGTCGGATTCGGTCATTTTCATGCAATCAAGCTGACAAACTACAAGTGTGATTTTTTAAAAATCTATTCCGACCAGGCAATTTAGCATTAAAGTATACACGTTGGTTCTCAAGTTCTAGGTTAAGCAGTCTAAGCATCATTATGACAGATTGAACAACAACTTAACATCAAAAATCAAGAACCGAGCAATTCTAATGCTAGAGAAACTGGAAAGGAACCACAACACACAAAAACACAATCAAGGGCAATCAAGTTCATGCAAGGTTCTCTAGCATCCTACCCCACACTTAAATCGTTATGTGTCCTCACAGGACTAAAACTAGAGTTAAGAGTGGAATAGAAGAACCTGGACCAAGATGACTGATGTAGGGGATGAACACGGGTCCTCGGAGCGGAGGGAATCTACCGAAGCGAAGTAGAAGGTGGTAGACCCTAAGCAAAGGGAATCTCCCAAACTACCTGCAAAACAAAAACAAATGACAGATAAAAAGGAAACCGGGACAAGTGTCCCGAATCCACAGAGAAAAAAGTTGGACCGAAATCCAAAAAGAAGAAATAAAAAGAAGGGACAAGGAAAAGGATACAACCCGTTCACTGCTGGTCAAGTGCATCGGGAGGGGGAATGTGGAGGACGTCGTTGACCTGCCGCTGCCATGCCAGCTGCGCCTCGTATCTATCGTCAGTGCGGTGCATGTGCTGTTGCATAATAACCCATCTGGCATCCTGGATGGCGGTGTCTGTGACTCGCCACTCCTGGAGTCGCTCGTACAGCTCTCCAATATCAGCTGGATGCGGTCGGTGTTGAGGCTGCTGCTCCTGGAATTGATCCCGAAGGGGTGGTTGGTACTGATAGCGAGGGTATATGATCATCAAACTCCGGCTCCGGCTGAGGAAGCTGCTCCTCAGAATCGTCTTCTTCCTCTGACTCGGCCTTATGTTGGGGAGGAGGAGCTACCACCACCTGTGGACCAAGGTCCAACTGGAGGGCGTACTCGACCGCTAAATCACCACCTATGGTCTGTACTATGCGTTGTGGGACGTCCGGGCCATATGACTGGCTGAGACCAAGGGAGATGATGAGTCGACCGACAAAGTTGCCGCCAAGGAGTTAGCGAGGCGGCCTTGGCTTCTGGGTCTTCTGGTGGAATAGGCGTGCAAGAACCCATTCGGGATGAAGCGGATAAGCCTCCCAGATGGCACGTAGAAGAAGGAGCTCCTCTCTGCTGATATGGTGGCGGTCCTTCTCTGGAGCAAACAACAGAGACCTACGAATATGAATAAAACGAAAGAGAGGATGAGAGAGTGACTTAACGGAGTTATGAGATGTGGTTTGAGCGTCCGGTACTCCAGTGATGTGGCTCCAGAGCGCGTCGTACTCCTCTCCGTTGCCCGTGTTGTTCTCCCAGCCGAGGTGGTGGCCCTCGTAGTGCTCCTTGGGGATGCCGAGATGAGCTGGAAACTCACCGTAGGTGAAGTCCTTGTACACCCCGCCGAGGTAGAAGGAGATGACCTTCTTGTGTTGCCTCCTCTTGTGCTCATCTAGCTCGAATGTAGCCCAGAACTCGTGGAGGGTGACTTCTAGAAAGTCAACATCCAGGGTGGTCAGCTCTAGAAGTCCTGAAGGTGCCAATGAGTCGAGCACATTCTGGTGCCAGTCCTCATCGTGCTCGAGGAGGGAATCCATGGACAATGGTCGCACGTCGGCTCTGGGAACATGCTCGAACCACTGGAAGCGCTTGAAATAATGCACGGGCGAGCGGGCTACAGTGGGCTGGTACCCGACTCGGCCTGGATATGCAGGAGGAGGACCAGAGATGGCAGGTGTGACGGGTGCCAGAGCTCGGGAGCTAGAAGCGGTGTCAAGTCTAGCCTTAGTCCTGCGCTCATGAGTGACATTCCTATAGCAAGAAAAGAAACCGGATTAGTCAATCTAAGAACCTACCCCACACTTAGTAGAAAAATACAATTTCACAAAGAAATGAGGAAAACCGAGTGGGGGTAAGCAAAGCGAGTAATCGGTAAACATAATGAATCACAAAACATGCATATGTCCAGCTGGAATGTTCACATCACAATTAGAGCTCAGAAGTCAAAACGACATTCAAAAAGTCAACATTGGAACACATTGAACCCTAATCATGGCAATTACTAGCTCAAAGCGGGAAATGACGGCATAACATCAGCTCAGACAACCAACAAGGTAATACGAACGTGAATGAACAATCATGGCAGCCAAATGAGCATAAACAGTACATGGTCAAACCGACATTCCATAAAAAAAAGTCAACACCACAAAGAATCATTCTTTAAG
The DNA here is from genome assembly GCA_034768395.1 of Linum lewisii. Lineage (NCBI taxonomy): Eukaryota > Viridiplantae > Streptophyta > Magnoliopsida > Malpighiales > Linaceae > Linum > Linum lewisii. The sequence continues at coordinate 28,860,565 of CM068304.1, forward strand.
CATTGCAATAGATGATCAAATGGTATTAAAATTCAGCAAAATTCTCCCTAAGCATGCTAGATCAGTCCGAAGCAATCAGTTCATCAAAATTCTCATGAAACAGTCGTCACGCATATCGAGGTAGACCAAAAAATAGTCAACTAAAGTCAACCCCGACGAAATTTAGAATGTCAAAAGAATCGAAATGAAAAGCTCTACGACTTACCTTGAAGCCATGATTGCTGACAACGAATGGAAATTGAGAAATCGGCGAAAAACTCGAAAAATTAGGTTTCGGTGGAACTGGAGCTCTAGAGCTTCGATTCGGACGATCTACGGCTTGAAATGACCGGGAGAGAGAGGAATGGTGCGGCGGCGGTAGGCGATGGCGGCGACGGCAGAATCGGGCAGCGGCGACGGATATAGGTCGGCGGCGATTTTAAAATAAGGGTGGATTTTCGTCGTTCGAAAATGAAAGGGGAGAGAGAGAAGACTGGAAAAAAGAAAGGAAATAGGGAAAAGGATTTTTGGATTTTTCTCAGATTTTTTGGCGAAAAGAAGTGCAAGTTTTCACCGAAAAATCCAGTTTAAAACTTCAACCGGTTTTCAAAGTCAGTTTTCGCCGAAAAGTTTATCAAAAATCGGTCAGAAAACACAGTGGGATTTAAAGAGGAGTTTTCGCCGAAAAGTGAAGTGCTTTTCGCCGAAAACTTTGACCAGCATGATTGAACAATCCCGGCAAACTTCAGAAAATCAGAATTAATTTGACAAAAATTGGAACAACCTCAAACAATTTGCGATTGAAACGATGACACACAGACTACACACAAAAAATAAGGAATCATGCAAACTCACACTTTTGGCTCCCCCGAACCGACTCTAAAATAAGGAGTTCGACACAAATTAAAAACTGAGTCCAGCCGTGGGTTGCCTCCCACGAAGCGCTCTTGATTAACGTTCTTGAGCTGGACGATACCTGGACGGTATTAGGAGACATCCCAATCTCCTTAACGCTAGCGTCAGAATTGATGAAGTAGAGCTTCGGGGTATCTCCGTCGAGCGTGAATTTCTTCCCGTTAGCGTGAGTGAGCTTGGTACGTCCAACGGGAAGATGGTCAATGATCTTGAACGGTCCGAACAGTTCTCTTGAGAGATCATCCTTCGTTAGTGTTACAATGGAAGGAATGAGGACGGTCGGCTTTATCTTCTCTTTGACGTCCGACTTCATTTCACTAGGATCTGTGATCTTTGGCGCTTCCTTGGGAGATGCTTTTGGCTTCTCCTTCTTCTCTTGCTCCTGCGCCGGTGGCTTGGCAGGATTGGTGGTGCAGCTGGCTCGGGAGGGGATGGTGGAGCAACTGGCCTCCAGACCATTTGAGTCTTCTTTTCATTCTTCCTCCGTAGCTTGCCAGGTACCTTGCTTGGTGGTGAAGAAGAGGCTTTCAGTTCCTTCTTCTTTGGCGGTTTTTGTGCCGAAGATCCTGGTTTCTACTTGATAATCTGTTCAACACCCGCAACAATTGTTGATCTAGAAACACTGGAAGAGATATCAGTAACGGAGTTGACCGAAGTCAACTCCACAGTTTCAACAGCGAGACGGTGAGGTTCTTCATTCATAGGAGTATATTTCATACCGTCCTTAAGACGGAATGTTATTGTTTCCTTACCAACCCTCAATGTCAAAGAACCACTCGGAACATTGATTTGCATTCCGGTTGTTGCCATGAAGGGTCGACCTATAAGAATAGTAGAATCCTCCTCCCTAGTATCTATAATCACAAAATCAGCTAAGAAAGTGAACGGACCACATTTAGTAACAACATCCTTGATCTCTCCTCTAGGTGTTTTCAATGATCTATCAGCAAAGACAAGTTGCATGCTAGTCGGTTCAAGTTCTTCTAGATTCAATTTCTCAAACAAAATCATAGGCATGACATTGACAGACCCACCTAGATCAACCAAACTACGTTCAATCTCTATATCATTAATGACTAGAGGTAGCGTGAAAGAACCAGGATTGGAACACTTAGCTGGATATGGCGAGGAAGGCTTCTTGCCACGGATGGCAGGATATCCTTCCTTGTTCCCCCACATGCCAGTCTCGATCCTTCCATTCAGTAGCAATGCTCTTGGAAAAGGAGGCTTCTCGTAGTATAGAGCAAGGGGAGGATCATACTCCTTAGGTGCCTCTTCCTTTGCTTCCTTCTTCTCCGGAACTTCAATGGCCCTGCATGAATTAGAAGAAGCATTAGTAGGTGAGTTTGTCGGGTCTTGAATAGATACCATCTTAGCTTGCTCCTTTCTCGGATTCGGCTCAGTTTGGCTAGGGAGCTGGCCATATGGTCGACCAGATGCTAGCATGCTAGAGATCTGGTTCACTGCGTGCTCTATTCTTTGACCGGATGCAATCTGTTCTTGGTTGAGGAGAGCTTGAGCTTTGAACTGACTATCATGATCGTCAAATCTGGTGATGATCTGATTCAGCTTCTTGTCGACTTCATTGACGTTGTTCTCCTTCTAATGCTGATGTCCTGTATAGGTATTGTTCAGATATTGATTATGGCGATTGCCAGGAGCAGTTCCATAGTTACCCGGATTTCGGTGCGGGGGCTGGTAGACACCTCCCGTCAAATTGTTTGGCTTCTGATCCAGAGCTGGACCAGTTGGTCGGCTGTTCTGACTCTGGCCTTGGTTCTGGTTGGCATTGACATTGTAGGGAGGTCGATCTTGGAAATTTCCATGTTGTCTGTAGTTGCAGTAGCCAACATAACCATTTTGATTGTTGTTGAAGCCTTGAGAAACGAAATTGACTTCTTTGGCAGACCAGACTTCTGTTTTGCCAAAGTTTTGGCATCGACCTCCGTTATGAGCACAAGCTCCACACCACTCGCAATCATCAACGTAGACAGAGGCTGCTGGCGGCTTGATAGGTGTAGAAGACTTCTTCAGATGTTTTTCAACTTCAGCTTTAATGGTTGCTTCAAGATCGAGCTTGCTCCTTGATCCTTCTGATTGTCGTTCCCAGTTCCTTGACTTAGAAGCACAGTTCGCAAAATGGAGAAGAGCAGCTTCAGGTGTGAGGGTAGTGCAATCTCCTTCTGCTAGGGAATTGACCCATTTAGCGGATTCTTCACGAAGCCCTCGAGCAAAGATCTCAGCTAACTGTCTCTGCTCGAAACCGTGGTGAGGACAGTTGTAGAGAAGTTCTTGGAATTCATTCCAAGTATCATATAAGCTCGCTCCTTCATTCTAAGAAAATCTGGCGATGCTGTCCTTGAAGGCGGTTGTTCTGGAAGGAGGGAAGTACTCTTCGACGAAGTCTTGAGCAAGAGTATCCCAGTCTGTGTAGTAACCAGGTGGTTTGCCAGTGAGCCACCTCTTAGCTGCGCCTTTAAGAGAGAACGGGAAAGCTCTCAAGCAAAGTGTGTTCTTGTCGAGATTCCCATTCTTGAAAGTGCCGCAGAGATCAATGAAATCCGCCAGATGCGTGCACGGATTGTCAAGTGGCCTGCCTTCAAATTGTAGATCCCTAGAGATCATAGTCAAGATAGGAATCTTGATCTCATAGTGAGGATCTCCTTCGATGTGTGGCACGACGATAGAAGATCGAACGCTAGTCGCGCTCGGCTTGTTGTACTCAGCTAGGCTCTTCGGCATGCCCAGTTGATCACCCATCCTAGGAGATGGAGGAGGTGAAAGTGATTCGGTGTATGAAGCAGATGAAGATGACGGTGAAGATGAACATGAGGAACTCTCCTTCAGTTCCTCGATCTTAATTGGAGTGACAGATGGAGTTGGATTGGTTCTGCCTCTCGTTGAAATTTGTGATTGTCTTGGCGGAGTAGAATTGCCTGGTCTCTCTATACTCTTAGCCTTGTCATTCTTGGCGGTTTGAGAGCGAGTGAGAGGGCGGTGATGCATAAACCTGTGAACAACCTACAAATGACAAAAACAAACACAACCAGTGTAAAATCAAAGTGGATGGAAAAATGAAAGATGGAAAGTAGAAGAATAAAATGCCAGTTCTTCTTTCAAACAATTAAAAGAAGGTCCCCGGCAACAGCACCAATTTGATGAACACTTGTAGGACGTGATCAAATAACTACTAAGCTAACAAGCTAAGTAGATCGTATTCCACGGGCCTTCTAATAATTGTCTACTCAAATGTAAAGGCAGATTAGTCAGGTTTAACACATTGTGTGTGGTGTGAGTTCCACGACTTCTATTCTAGAAAATGCAAGGAAATTAAAAACTAAATTGAAAGACAGATTGGAAGATTGGTTGACTTAACAAAGATGACAGATAAGCTTAGACTTCGAATCCCCCTTAGTTCACCAGAGCATTGGAAATCAACAGATCAGCGGATTTCAATTCTCATTCAATCAATTCTAAGACACCACCATAACTCCTAACCCTTAGGTTTAAGACTGGCGAACGTTCGCTCTATCCGATCTAGCTACCAAGATTAATTAGCCGCTCGAGTACGGTCGCTTCTTGCGACGACTAAACTAACGGGTGGAATTACTAACGATTTATGAGTTACTCTTGCAGTGGATTAACCCTAACTGGTTCCTACGAAAGGCACACTCCAATGAATAGGTTAATTGTTGATTTGGTGTTTTAAAGTAAGGCGAGCGTTCGCTTCTATCCTTAATTTAACAAGAATCTAATCTAGGTGATCAATCCAGACCAGAAACATAAACAACGAAGAACAAACCAAACATGAAAGAGAAACTGATTGAACTTTGAATCTAAACACCACCGATCCGTGACCGCTTTAAAGCCCTGGATCACTTAGGGTTCATCTAGTCTAAGTTCTATGAGTTTAGCTACTCATGTTCATAACGACAGAATCAAAGACAGAAACATAGTTCATCATGAAAAGATAGAACAGGTAGAAACTGTAAAACCTAATTAAGACGACTCTGGCAAAGCTTCGTTCTCCGGTAATCTTCAATCCTAGCTCCGAGTCTCCGAGCTGAAGGGATGGTGTCACGATCTCTTTCTCGCTCTTCGAACTCTAAAACTCTACTCTGGAACTCGTGAAAGTTCTGAATTATGATATGTATTATGAGGTATGAGGTATCTCCTCCTTTTTGGGCCGCTGGTTTAAGTATTTATACTTAACCCTAAGTCGCCAGATTTTGCCTGGATTTTTCAGCGAAAACTTGATGAGTTTTCGCCAAAAACTTATTTGTAAAATGGTTGGTTTTCCGACTGCTTCTACTGTGATTTTCGTGCTTAGAGTTTTTGGCGAGAACTTGTCTTCTCGCCGAAAACTTCTTCTTGTGATGCTCAACCGATTTCTTCTGGACTTTTCGCCGAAAACCTGAGGAGTTTTTGCCGAAAACTGTAGTGTAAAATGGGGCAGTATTGTTGTTGACTTGATTGACTTCTTGGACTGGTTTCGGTGCGGTTCCTCAAGGTTCCAATGCCTTAGACATGTCCTTGGTTACTTTATTTGACGGCAAAAACCTGTGCTATCATGAAAACACTAGAAAACCTGTGCTACCTTTCAATCCTTGATGAATCAAGCTTGATCCATATTTGAGAAAATTTGTGCTAGTTTTCTTCGATGATATACTAGTTTACAACCCTAGTGTAGCAGAGCATCAACTGCATTTAGCTAAAACCCTATAGCTACTTAGGCAAAATGAATTATATACCAAGTGGACCAAATTCTCATTTAGGAAATCCAAGATCGAGTACTTAGGGCATGTAATTGATGAGAATGGATTGGCCACAGAGAGCAACAAAATAGAAGTTATGCTAAGTTGGCCAAAATCTAAAATTGTGAAAGCCTTAAGGGGTTTTCTAGGGTGAACAGGCTACTACAAGAAGTTCATCAGAGGTTATGGTCTCATCAGTAAGCCACTAACTGACTTACTGAAGAAGGACCAGTTTCATTGGGGGGGGGGGGGACAAGCAACTGAAGCATTTGAAAGCCTCAAGAAGGCCATGACTAGTGCTCCAGTCCTTGCCCTTCCTAACTTCCAGGAACCATTCAACCTGGAAACTGATGCCTTTGGTACTGGCATTGGAGTTGTCTTGACTCAGCAAGGCAGGCCAATAGCCTATGTCAGTCAAGCTCTTAGTAGTAGGAACCAAGGGCTATCCACTTATGAGAAAGAGTACCTAGCAGTCCTACTGGTAGTTGCAAAGTGGAGGCACTATCTGGAAGGGAGGCCCTTCACTATTGTAACTGATCATGAAAGTCTCAAGGGATCGTTTTCCACGCGGAAATGAATTGTAGTGGAATTAAAATTCGGAAGGGATTCGATTGCTGGGGAAGGTCCTACTTCCTTCTAGAATTTAATTCCTTATTTTCCACTGTACCATGACAATATGGATTTCAAATAAAGGACCACCTAGTATGACTGAATACCCTTCTTATTAATCTGAACAACCTCTACATTCTTTCTACATCAGATTTTTCAATTTTTACATAGAATACTAAAAAAAATTGAGGTCGCCATTATTAAAAAATTATTCAAAAAATTTATTCGACCAAATGGTGATCCGCCCGGTCGTTGTGCGGACGTTCAACCAAATAACTAACAAAGCTAACAAGCTAGGGTAGATCGTATTCCACGGGTCTTCTATGATTGACTACTCAAATAAGCTAGCAAATTACTCTGGTTTAAGCACTTCGTGCGTGGTGTGAGTTCCACGACTTCTAAATCTAAGAAATGCAGAGAAATTAAAAATTTAAACTAAGAACAGAATGGAAATTGGTTGATTAAAACTGAGATGACAAACGAACTTAGACTTTGAATCCCCCTTCGTTCCCCAGAGCATTGGCAATCAACAGATCAGCGGATTTCGATTCTCATTCAATAAATTCTAAGACACCACCATAACTCCTTACCCTTAGGTTTAAGACCGGCGAACGTTCGCTCTATCCGTTCTAGCTACCAAGATTAATTAGTCGCCGGGTACGGTCGCCTCTCGCAACGACTTAACTTAACTGGTGGAATTACTAACGATTTATGAGTTACTCTTGCAGTGGATTAACCCTAACCGGTTCCTACGAAAGGCACGCTCCAATTATAAGGTTAATTGTTCAATTTGATGTTCTAAAGTAAGGCGAGCGTTCGCTTCTACCCTTAGCTTAACAAGAATCAAATCTAGGTGATCAATCCAGACAAGAAACATGAACAATGAAGAACAAATCAAACATGAAAGAGAAACTGATTGAACTTCGAATCTAATCACCGCCGATCCGTGACCGCTTTAAAGCCCTAGGTCACTTAGGGTTCATCTAGTCTAAGCTCTAAGAGTTTAGCTACACATATTCATCACAAAAGAATCAATGTAACATCCCCGCTCAACCAAACGGTTTGGAACTCAAGATCGGTAGACTAGGGTACTGGAATCAGTGCTCTTAAGCTCCCTTGGTTTTTGGGTCATTCGGGTTGAAGTTGGGTCGAAGTTGCAAAGAGAGGAACGGTGATGCACCAAAAAGTGCCGATTTTGGGCCCTGAAGTGCGCAGGCGCACTTTTAGAAGTGCCAGGCGCACTTTTCAATTAATTCAGCAAACTTTCGGCGGAATATTCAAAATGTGCGCCTTTTAGGGGTCAATGTGCGCCGGCGCACTTTTTGACATACCAGGCGCACTTTTCGTGCATAAAAGGATGGATTTGCATGGAAATTCATAACTTCTTTCCCCTTTCTCTCTCCCCGAAAAGTCATTGACGAACCTAGTGCGAGCAATCTTCGAAGGGTGATTCCGGGAGCTGTAGAGGTCGGAATTGAGTTCCATTTGTTGCTATGGATTCGTAGCGACAAGGAGAAGGGATCGCTAACCTCCATTTTGGGTTTCTGGGTGTAGGTCGTGAGCAGTAGGGAAGAGTAGAGCTACGAGTTTGGTGGTTGGGGAATCGAGTTTTCTGGGGAACTAGAAGACGATTAGAGCCTCGTCTTCTATTCCAGGTGAGGGCTTAGCGTTGTGTAAGTAGTTTGGACAGCGTGAGGAGTTTCAATTGGACTTAGAACAAAACCTAGGTTATGCATGAAAATGATGAGCGTAAAAGGGGATAAACTGTTCTGTGAATGTACTTGATTGCTATTGATGATTGCCGTGATTGATTGTTGTTGTTGATTGCTATGATTTGGGGTTGGGTGTGAGCTGAAGTGAATCAAGTAATGGATTGACATAGAAATGAGAATTAGGATGGTTGGGAAATGAGTGCAGGTGCTATGATATTATGAATTGCTGGTTGTGGATGCAGGAGAGTTGCCTGCCAATGTGGGGTCGCTCTGAGTATGAGGGACAGGTGGGTGACCCCTAGACTCATGACATGGCCTCCCCTGTACTTGCAGGTGGGGGTGGCCGGTGAGCTAGCCGGTTACCTTTATTGATTGTGGTTGAGATGTGACAGGGGCGTGTATTGGATGGAATACGTGTGCGTGGTGAATGGTGTTATAATGTGGATGGTGTGAATTGGGTTGTGGTTGTGGATGAATTGTGATGAGTTGGAAGTTCTATGTTAAAACTTGTATGTGAAAGTAGAACCTGAAGGAGCCCACACTGCCCCACCCGAAATACCGATGGTTTGAGTCTGATTCACTGGGGTGAATCCCTTGGTTGGATATCAAGGATGGTTGTCGTTCTCCTTAGTGGAAGGATCCCTTGAGGATGCGTCGGATGTCGTTCTCCGTCGTGGAAGGATCCCTAGTGGATGCGTCTGGATGATGTGATGGCCGGCGGTGGTGGTGTGGACAACTCCTTGGCGCCTAATAACTCACCTAGATAATGTGAATGTGAACGGTTGTGTGCTTGTGGTTGGGGTTGTGACTTGGTTGATGGTTGTGTTGTGATGATGCTGTGTGTGCCGTGGATTGATGTATTAGTTCTGTGTTATTCTAATGCTATGAATTGTGCTTGAGAACAAGAACTGACCAACGTGATCACCTAGACTGTTTCTAGGGAATTAAAATATGGAAAGGGGGTTGGGTATAGTTCCATTGTTGAATGTCTTGTGCGGAGTTGGGACCGCTCCATAGAATAGGACAACGTGTAGGTAGGCCCAGTGGGTTCACTCAATTTCAATAGGAAATTGATCCCTTTTCCCCTTTCAGGATCTCGTGGCTAGTAGAGGTGGCTGAGGAGTTTGAGTTCGAGGTTGATTTCGTGAAGTTCTGGACGGAAGCCATGAGGTGAAGACTGGGATTACGCGGAGTTGACTTTTCTGTTCATTTCAGTTGACTATGGGATTTTGGGGGTTTTTATGTACTTTCTAGTTTATGGTTGGATTGGGGGATTTATGATGGTTTGGATTGTACCCGGATTCCAGTTTCACGTTTTTATGAGGCCTCTTATGTTTTTATTGTCTTTTGATCACCGCCAATTTCACTGTTTTACCCTTGTTTTTACTCGGTAGTACCTGGGACCGGTTCAACCACGGGTTTACTCGGGTTGATACAGGACGGGTGCTACAAATGGTATCAGAGCCTGGTTTGTCGCTGCTGTACCGATTGATTATCTTCTCTCTTTGGGGAGTAATTAACCTCGTTGGGAGGGAGGATGAGACATCGGTGCGGGACCGACATTCCAAGGGTTTTTGTCAAACTGTTTTAAATGGATGGGATGTTTTGAAATCAAGTGGTGAATTGAGTTGTTTGAAGTTTCTTGAGCGGTCAACTGAAATGTTTAATGTCCTCCTGTAGTGAATCCAGTCAAGCAAGGGGAAGTAGATCCACTGGGAACTCGGGTTTTGGAGGAGGAGCTCCTAGGTTTCAGCCGAGTCTGTTGAAGGGATGGAATTTTGGGGAGTTCATTGGGGAAGCAGCTGATCCTGAGGTGGCGGAGCAGTGGCTCCAGGAATGTGAGTACAAGTTCCTGCAAATGGAACTTGAGGAAGGGTTGAAGGTGCAAGCAATGACTTTTCTGCTTAAGGGGCATGCACTGAATTGGTGGAGGTCGATGCCACAGAGCCGAGTGGTCCCGCCAGAGATGGAGTTGGATGAGTTCGTGGAGGTGTTTCGTGATCAGTTCTGTCCGGACCTTTGGCGTGAGGAGAAAGCCAAGGAGTTCATGAGTTTGGAGCAAGGGGAGAAGTCCGTTCTGGCATATTACATAGAGTTCACTTCTCTCTCTAAGTGGTATGATGAGCGGGCCAACCGGGAGAGGAAGCTCATTACCAAGTTCAAGAATGGGTTGAGAGTGGAGATTTAGGAGGGAGTCACCACCGCTGATATGGGGAGCCTGGTGTCAGTTAAGGCAGCGGCTTTGGAAAGGGAAAGGCTGGAGAACAAGAAGAAGGAAGAGAAGAAGAGGAAGGCGTCGACTCAGCCTTCTCCCTCGGTCACTCATAGCCACCCGGCTAAGAGGGCTCAGACATCTTACTCCGGCTTTCGAGGTGCGCAGTCTGCTCCACAGAGGGGTGTGATGGTTTGTTATACCTGTGGTCTCCCCGGTCATAGGAGTGCTACCTGCCGTAGGGCGGGACCGGCGAGTAGAAGTGGAGCATCGGGAGGGTTGCCGATGTGTGGTATCTGCAAGAAGCCACATTTTGGGGAATGTCATTTACTGAGATCAGCTCCGGTGACCTGCTACACTTGTGGACAGCCGGGTCATAGGAGTAACATCTGTCTGAGGAGGAGTGCTGCACCAGCACAGTCTGTGGGATCGGTGCAGGGGCCTAGGGCTCCATCTAGGAGCTATGGAGGCAGAGTTGGAGGCAGTATGGGGCGAGGAGTTGTGATTGCTGGCCGAGGAACAGGTGCTAACGTCATGCCTGTTGGAGCTGGAGGAGACCAAGGGAGGTTGTACGCTCTCACTAAAGGTGCGGCAGAGAATGCGAACGACGTGGTGACCGGTATGATCTCCATCTTAGATCTTTCCGTTTACGCTTTGTTTGATTCGGGGTCAACCCATTCCTTTGTATCTGAGAAATGTTTGAGTAGTTTGGGTGTTGTAGCTAGTAGTTTGGGTGTTAGTTGGGGCGTCAGAACTCCTTTGGGGACTTCTGTTCGGGTGGATAGAGTGTATAGAGGGTGTAAAGTGTTAGTGGGAGGTGTAGAGTTCTTGGCTGATTTGGTGGTGCTTCCTTTCAATGAATTCGACGTTATTCTCGGCATGGATTGGTTGGCTAGGCATGGGGCCTTGCTTGATTGCCAGAAGAAGGAGGTGTTGCTTCAGGTGGGGGGTGTTGGTCAAGTGGTGTTCAAGGGTGTTAGGAAGAGAGAATCCGCACCTATGGGGGTAATTTCAGCAATGCAAGCCTTCTCTCTGATCCAAGAAGGGTGTGAGGCTTTATTGGTGCAGGTGTCAGTTGAGCAGAATGAGGAGTTGGAGAAGGTACCGGTAGCTCGGGAGTTTGCGGATGTGTTTGAGGAACTACCCGGAGCACCGATCGAGCGTGAGGTGGAGTTCAATATAGAGCTGGTTCCTGGAACTGCTCCAATCTCTATTCCACCTTATCGTATGGCACCGGCGGAGTTAAAGGAGTTGAAGGAGCAATTGCAGAGCTCTTGGATAAGGGGTTCATCCGCCCAAGTGTATCACCGTGGGGGGCACCGTGTTGTTTGTGAAGAAGAAGGATGGGTCGATGCGGATGTGTATTGACTATAGGCGGTTGAACAAGGCGACGATCAAGAATCGTTACCCACTTCCGAGGATAGATGATCTCTTGAATCAATTGCAAGGGGCTGAAGTGTTTTCGAAGATAGACTTGAGGTCGGGTTATCACTAGTTGAAGGTGGAGGAAGGATCGGTGCCTATGACAGCCTTTAGGACCCGCTATGGACACTATGAGTTTCTTGTGATGCCTTTCGGTCTCACCAATGCTCCCGCCGCGTTCATGGCTCTCATGAACAAGGTCTTCCACGAATATTTGGATAAGTTCGTGATAGTGTTCATCGATGATATCCTCATTTATTCTAAGACTAGGGAGGAGCATGAGGAGCACTTGAGGATTGTCTTCCATAAGTTGAGGGAGCAGCAACTTTTTGCCAAGTTTTCGAAGTGTGCCTTTTGGTTGGAGGAAGTGTTGTTGCTCGGGCATGTGGTTTCTAAAAGAGGCGTGGAGGTTGACCCAAAGAAGATTGAAGCGGTGGTTAATTGGTCTCCACCTAAGGATGTGTCGCAACTGAGGAGCTTCTTGGGGTTAGCTGGTTACTACCGAAGGTTTGTAGAGGGGTTCTCTGCCATAGCGTCTCCTCTACATAAGTTGTTGAGGAAGGAGTCGAAGTATGAGTGGAGCGAGGAATGTCAGAGGAGCTTTGAGGAGTTGAAGAAGAAGTTAACTTCAGCTCCGGTGTTGACTTTGCCAGTAGAAGGTGGAGAGTATGTGGTGTTTAGTGATGCGTCTTTGCAAGGATTGGGCGTGTGTGTTGATGCAGAATGGGAAGGTTGTCGCTTATGCCTCCCGACAGCTTAGGGTGCATGAGGTGAACTACCCAACCCATGATTTGGAGTTAGCTGCAGTGGTGTTTGCCTT